>CAXKWD010000010.1:48879050-49274050 GCA_964059195.1 Ectobius pallidus | reverse complement strand
AAATTCTAGCTAATCATGAACTACTCACTTTGAAATTAATAGTATAGAGTACTTGCATATAGCATACTGTCAGTTAATAGACATAGCAAATTGCAAAGTAGCTAGGCCTTCATTGCATTACATTATAATATTAACAAAATATAGATTTTTGTTATGAAAACCTGGATTTAACACTTTCAGCCCGGTCATGGTAGTACAACCATTGGCATTTAAATAGCCTTGTGCCTGGGCACTGGCAGTACTACCACCACACCCTAGCTTGAGTTTAAGAATTTATTGTAAGAAAACTATCCACATCATCAACATAAAGGTTATGGCTGTGATTTACCACGTTTACTGTGGGATTGAAATCTATCTGAATCCGATTCCAACTCAATACATTCCCTGTTTACATAGAAAGTTTAAGGAGTGGATTGAGATTTGTTGTACTAACTTGATTATGTATGGCTGTTTTTGTGGGTAACCTGTTTAAACAATTGCCATGTTTATTCCGTGATTAAAAATATAAAAAAGTGTGTTCTATCAATTTCTAGTCACCATAAACAGATTACAATATGACATAAAAGAGTAACAAACAATATTAATAGTATAGTGTGACTGTTTTTTTTAATTGACGATCAGCTAACAGAACAAATGACGAACGCCGTGTGAGTGTGTGCACAAGGATTGAGTTCGCTAGCGTTTACATGGAATTGAATACGACTTGAATCCAATCCGTTCCTCCCGTTGCAGAGGATAAGATCAAAAATTCATTCCAGACGGAGTCTGCGTTTACATGACTATTTCAACATGGGGATTGGACTCAGATCGATCTGAATCCTGCATGTAAACGTACTAATTGTCTAAAGATCAACTCTTACAGATTAGCTGGTAAAAAAATAGCGTGCAGTAATGTAGCATACTAAAGTGTTGTGCCACCTACAAGAAAGCACTGTAATGATGCAGTTGTTAGATGATAAACACTTGTTCAAAGCTGGCTCAAGGGTATAATTTATGAACTCTGGTGTCAGCATTTTTGTCATGAAATGAGTCACATATCCATGTACGAACACAACTGATTTAGAGCAAGGTGAATGTAATTGCTACACAATGAATGTGCCAGGACTGCATAGCCGCATTCGAATAAACATCCTTTCTCAAGACCCATGACAGTGGAAAAATTAATTTTTTGTAATAAGTTGTGTATGAGCTTTATCTTATTGAATTCAGTGTACATAGTGTAAAGATACCAAAATAAATATCTAGCCAAGTCCAGCTTTTCACCACAAGGCCTTCTATCAGAAAATCTAAATACCTCAAACTTCCCAATAATTGGTTATTGCAAGTACAAGTAAGAATCAGCCTGAAAAATTTTTTGCCATAGCCGGGATTTGAACCACGGATCTTCAGCTTAACGCGCTGATGCTCTTGCCAACTGAGCTACCATGACAAACTCCCGATATGACACTAAATTCTTCAACTGATTCAGAAGTCAAGGCAAACCAAAGGGGGTTTCTCTTCCTTCGAGAACACAACACCCAATGGCGACCTACACTTTGTAGATACTTTAAAGCCTAGTTATTATTATTATTTAAATACTATTAATTAAGTGGAAATGATGGAAATAGACATTAAACCCATGTCTAGGGAATTAATACAAGTAAGAATCAGCCTGAAAAATTTTTTGCCATAGCCGGGATTTGAACCACGGATCTTCAGCTTAACGCGCTGATGCTCATCATGCTGAGCATCAGCGTGTTAAGCTGAAGATCCGTGGTTCAAATCCCGGCTATGGCAAAAAATTTTTCAGGCTGATTCTTACTTGTATTAATTCCCTAGACATGGGTTTAATGTCTATTTCCATCATTTCCACTTAATTAATAGTATTTAAATAATAATAATAACTAGGCTTTAAAGTATCTACAAAGTGTAGGTCGCCATTGGGTGTTGTGTTCTCGAAGGAAGAGAAACCCCCTTTGGTTTGCCTTGACTTCTGAATCAGTTGAAGAATTTAGTGTCATATCGGGAGTTTGTCATGGTAGCTCAGTTGGCAAGAGCATCAGCGCGTTAAGCTGAAGATCCGTGGTTCAAATCCCGGCTATGGCAAAAAATTTTTCAGGCTGATTCTTACTTGTATTAATTCCCTAGACATGGGTTTAATGTCTATTTCCATCATTTCCACTTAATTAATAGTAATTGGTTATTGGTTTTCACCTCATAAAACCCACCAGCACACGGGTGAAGGTATATTTAAATGGCGCTGTGGGCAAAGGTTAATGATGCTGAAAATACTTAAGTATTTTCAAGTAGGCTACTATACTATTTTCACTTTAAGTTCAAAGTAGATGTAAACAAACTCTAATGTACCACTCCGCCGAGCATGTGACAATACCACGTGGAGATTTACCCGCCACGGAAAGAAAAGGAATGAGGATTTGTGTATATTCCAGTGTTCTCAATAGTACTTTTAAAATATTTTTTATGACATGCACCATTGTTGAAAAATGTTATATTTAAGTCATAGACAGTTAACAAGAAGATATTAACGAGTATAAAAAATTATTCTCATTTTGCAATGTTGGCTGCCCACTTCAGAGGCATTTTCTTTTTGAATTCATTAATTTCTGTTTGTAACCGCCCCAATCCTATCAGAGCTGTAAGTTACATGTAACTTTTGACGAAATTTTTGTTTTGTTCTAGCACACGACTTTCTTGTCCTCACGTACGTGTTGTATAACCGTTATAAATAAATAAATGAACGTACATTCAGCAGGTTATTGGGAGGGGGCTGTGGCAAGTTCATTCCAAGATGGCGTCCTTGAGCATTCACACAGCCGTCGTAAACGCCTACAATTTACATCTGTTGTAACGGTTTAATTAGTTCACTTAGTTATTATGCGTCAGGAAAATCTGATCAAATTAATTTTGTTTCATACACAGATCTGCTTCAGAAACGTGTTTTTAAATTTCTCTGCACGAAAATAGCTACAAAAATGTACGGTTTGAACCGAACTATTTTATTAAGAGCAAGAGTATGCATACAAAGCAGCAAAAGTTACAGTTCGTCCACTAGCCAATGAGGCGCTCCCTTGTCACGTGGCTTTGTTTACATCTACTTTGTTCTTAAAGTGAAATTAGTATAGGAATAGACAATTCTCATTTTCTTACTATGACTAAAAAATATTAAAGCACCAGATTGACACCGATAATTGTATTCTGTTTTCCTTTAATCACGGATTTTTTTTAGTACCTTCATTATTTAAGACCTATCCCATTTTTAAGGGCTATTTTAAGGGTAAAAAGTGCATCTTATACACCTGAAAATACCGTACATACTCTTTCATATAATATTGGTGATAATCATAATGAATAATTGTATGCCACCATATGGAATATAGCTTATTCTGATCGACATATGATATACAAATGTGCAGTACACATAAAATATTTGCACATAAGAATGTCACATAAATTTATCTTGAACTTTGATATAAATTCAACAGCTTTAACTTACATTAGTCCTCCGAAGGTAATTTACACATTTTTGTTACTGTACAGTTCTATTATGCAGTAGAACTATATTTCTGGGAGATTGTTAGGTCATTAACATATTTTTGCAGATGAAAAATTGCAAACAGTTTGGTTCTGTCCTTAGAAGAACATGCGCTATATATGGTTTGTTGAGTCCCAGAAACTGTTTTGAACTCATTGCAGAAACAAAGCTACTACCTATTTCATTAGTATTCTACTACTTAATACAGGAATGTAATATTTTAAAGAAACATTCAGCCAGTGTACATAAAATAAGGAAAGCCTGGAAAAGATTGACAGATTTTAATATTGAAAGGGAGGCAGAGACCATACTTTTCTTTGAGATACAAAAAAGATAACTTGAAATCAATTCGTAATGTTAGTATTTCCAAAAATTTAACTTACTAATATCAATATTCTGAAGTATAAAATATCTTTTGTTCTAAGCTGACAGATCACGTATGATCGAAATTTGTAATTTAGTGGCAACGATATTTATGTTTTGATTACCTGTATATAACGAGAGAAGGGAGGATTAGCTAATAATCCTCAAACCTTAATAATCAATCATGCTATGTGCAATAGTTTTGTACAGTAAGTTTTGCATAATTACTGAATGCTTCTGTAATTAATGTGCTGTAATCTACAATGAGGAGAAACACATGTCAATTTGGAATTGTAGATTTTGTTCAGTTACCAATATCCTTATCTATAGTGGTGATTTTCCAAGTGACCAGTTGTCTTATAATTTACACTGTACAGTTGACTCCCTCTAGTCCGGCCTCGGATGGTTCAGCCGCCGGATAGTCCGGCCGACTTCTTGGAATGAGCCATCACGGCAGTAATCGACTAGAATCAACATGTCTGTTTAGTTTCCAGTCTTAAGAGTAAACAAATGTTTCAATTTCTTGTTTGTGTCTATGTTTTGTATTGACTATGGTAATTTGTTGTCGCCATTGTATTCTAATCTTTTCTGTCCCAATATGAGCATGTTGCTCAGGGATTGTAACAGTTGGGGTAAATAAATAAATAAATAAAATAAATAACTGTCGATGTAATGTTCATGAAGAAGTGGCGTGATTATGCTTAAAAAAAACAGTTCAACTAAAAAAGCAGAAGAAAATAACAGATTTATTTTAATTTTGAAATTGTAATTTGTAACACTGTATTTTAATTTTTGGGTAAGTACGCTTTAAAAAATGGACAAAACCATCTTAAAAGTTGATTTTTGCTTTAATACATTATACTTTACATGTTTAAAAGACTGCCGGATGGTCCGGTCCTGGGGTGGCCGGATTACAGGGAGCCTACTGTAATAATAAATTACATTCTCCAAGAGATTTGTGGCATGTATCTTGCTGTAAGTCTGTTTTGTACTTACACATGGAAAATTATATCTTTAGTCTTTCAGTTCTTATTACAGGGTGTCTACTGATTTCCAAGGGATGAAATTCATTGCCTCTTTAGCTGAATTTGTGACCTCTCGACAATGTGCATGGCAGTATGACAATTTTTAAATAAATCCCTACCTGAAAGCAAGTTGAGAGAGCTGAATGTAATTAAAATAAAATTTGTGCCAAGATGACTTTCACTATTCTATGCTTTTCATCAAATTCTGTGTGTTTAAAGATTTAAAAACATTAAACTTTTGTCTACCATGGGTGTGTGTATATATTTTAAAAGCACTTACGAATTCTGAAGAAATTATATTGAATTACAGTAAAATTATACTACTGAAAAGTGAACCTCACCCCTAAGACTCCTCAGTAAAAATATATTGCATTTTTCATCACTGGAGATATAGGGTATGGCATAAAAATTTACAAAACTATCAGTATCTACTGCTTATCAGAGTATGACATGTCTTCATTCAGGTGCAGACAAAAAAAAAATATGACCACACAATTTTGTTACTTTCATAATCATCTGTTCATTTTCGTTACTTTTTCATAACTTGCATGACCAGAAGACACCCTGTTAAGTTCTACACAAACAACAAAATGACTATTGATGATATTATTGGTTTGGTAATCTCTTCCATAAAAAATTTCAAGAGACATGGGACACCTTAAGTATGTACTCAAATGGGGATTAGAATAGCTACGGTACCATAAAGGATGGTCAATAATAGTCTGCACGCAGCTTGATTTTCATTTTTCATCACAGCAAGGAATGCTGGGAAATAATAATGTGGCAACAGATTTACTATAATCCAAAATTTTTTTGTACATCTGTCAATTTTTCCAGAAATTCTTAATTAGCTAAAAATTGTAAGTAAGTAGAATAATTAGAATATTTTTTTTCAAATAATTTGAGAAAAATAAGAAAACTCTGGTAGCCATTATGAATTTAAGACATTTGTATTTCAAGCAGTGGACCTCAAACCTGACCATTTCAACACATTTTCTAAAGCATTGGTACTTCAATAGTGCCTACCATTTGGGGTATTTACAAACAATGTTCTTAAATTATCTAAAAATGTTCATGAATTTTAGGCCTTCTATATTAAGTCCTGATACATTTGTTCTAATGCAGTGCGATCAGTTTTGTTTTCCGTCCTAGTGTTTTGCCTATGAGCAAGCACGCCGCTCGTTAGCCAGTTCATGGCCAGAGCCATGGGGGAACAAAATTAAAAGTAAAATTATGAAAAGTTTGAAATTTATATGAATTGTTATCTCATAAAAATTTGTTTCAGTTAAATTCAAATTAGCACTTGGAATGAACTGTCATATAAATAGAGGCACATATTTTGAAAATTTTAGCCAGTTTTCAAAAAATGTTTAAAGTTATTTTGGTAAATTTTTCACCATTATTTAATTTTATCAACATCATTTTTAATATATATATTTTTTAGCATTTTCAGGGAATTAAAGCTTCAGCAAATTTTCCAAATGCAAATGAACTCATTCTTGTTTTCAGTACATAAATCAGTGTGTCATGAAATCAACTGAAACATCATGTATCAACTTTTATTATAACTGTTTGCCTTCAATGATCAACCACAGCGGCAGTCATCTAATGGTTGTCACCTTCAAATTGCTTTCTATAATTTCAATTATTCCATGAATTTGCTGAAACATGAATAATTTCTGATTTTCCGTGAAAAATTTTGCCTTTTTGTATTTAGTAAAAAAAACACATGCCTCTTAACATATAACTAATTCAAGATTAAAAATATCATAGAAAAATGTGAAATATTTTGTTGTCACCTAATCACAAGGGAATTGATGACCTAAAATGTTCTACATTCAGACCTCTTTGTAAGCTAAGGTTCTTAAAATATTGAAGTAGAACTTATCAGACTTAAATGACATTAACAATTATTTTGTTATTCTTAGATTAACTTCATAAACTGATTATCTAATTCTGGAAGACCTGGTTTTCAATAATTTACATTAAATCACATTAAAATGTTAAGTAATATAAACCGAATCCTAGAAGGATAATAATTAATGAACATTTTTAACACTCAAAAATACAGTAAAAAAATTGTTCCTCACATTAGAGCCTTGGATAATGGTATAGGCCTATTTAAATTACAGAATATGTCTGTATCCAATGCTGACTATGTACAACAGAATCATAGAGTTCGATTGAGTAGTTACAACTTATTTGCCAGTACACTCTGGGTAAGGCAGGTATTCCTCTTTTGTACAGTGTTAGCACCACATCTATGTACCATGACGAGTATACTGAACCATTCTAGGATATTTCTCGTAGGTCATCTAACAATACTATAAATTTTATACCTATGTAACACTTAGACTGGTAGTAGTCCTTGCTTTCAACTTATGTTATAGTAAAAACATGGAAAAGAAAAAAGCCATAGAAAACTGGAAGGCATGATACATCTCCCCATCTGCACAAGATACTGATTTATGATACATTAAAACTTTTGATTCCTTTCAAATATTCTCTTTCTTTACATCTTAAGAATCCATTTATCCAATTCTTTTTTTTTACATATGATACACAAATAAAAGCCTTTTTCTTTTCAATATTTTTAGTATGCACTTCTTAACAAGGCATTCCTTTATCATATTCTAGATTACAAGTATGTCTAGAAATTAAAGGATTATGTGACGTGAACATAAAACCTCGTAAAGAATTATTTCTCTCTGTGAAAATTAAAAACAAAATTTTTTAGACTGCCAAATTTCACAAATTATTATTAGCAAAATACTGTAGATCAGAACAGCCCACTTATTTCAAATGTATGTATTACTGTAATGAAGAAAACTACTTTCACAGATATGATATTCTAGAATTTGTATTTATATTATTTTGTTGGTCCCATGACATTAAAATGCTTTTCATTGGCAAGAAGTTTATGTTCAGTTCAGACTATTGTGACTCAGTTGTGAACTAATTATTGTAATGGGACTGGAAATCTCTGTTCGGCTACTATTAATTTGTCTAAAGTAAGGCTGCTGTTGAAAAAGTGTGAAGTATACAAGAAGTTTTGTATGATTACTGAATACTTCTGGCACAACAAACTTTCCTTCGACCCAAAAACACAATTATCAAATTTGCCTAAAATATCTAGCATTCAAGATTTTTTTTTTTACTTCAAGCCTGCATCATTTTACCAATAATAATCCATGACAGAATGTATTGTTCTTGTCTTTAAGATACAGATTAAATTATGGCTGTAGCAGTGCTCACATTCCAAGTGTTCTGATAAAATGTGGAATGATAATAAATACATACAAATATTTATTGGTAGCAAAATTATAGCTTTCACAAGGAGAATTTACTCTTTGAGCAAGATTCTATTTGTAGTCTTCAATTAAATATTTTCAAGTATCTTGATTAAAAGGAACTCTCGTTTCAAAGTCAGAACTTAAAGTAGATCAACAATTAGAGCTTTCACCATGTTGTATGGGGGCACAACATAATTAAAGCCTAAAAAATTAGAACTTGGAAGCAAGCAGAAACATAAGCAGAAATGATGCATTTTGTAAGACACTCCTTGACAAGCAATTTTACCATAACTTGATTTGATTAGTGCTTATTTTGCTTATTCTGAGAGAAAAGCTATTTTGCTTATTTTATAATTTTGAATTAAAATAGCACTTTTACTCAAAACTGTCACATTCAAAGTATTTATTTCACTTCTAAAGGTCATTATCATCGGGTTTATTTCTTTTGTCGCTAATAGAATTACTGAAATATCCGGGTTATAAAACACACTAAGATTTCCAAAAGCTTTCTAGTGAAGAAACAGATATTGAAAAGGAATTCATTGAAGAAGAACTGTGTTGTTTATCACATGCACCTGTGATGTTGAAAGAACATTTTTACTTTACAAATCGTTTTTGATTAACTCAAAAAAAATCTGCAGATGACCCTTACAAATTGTAACAGCCATGAATAAGATCAGATTCCTACAAAAATTATAATTTATTTTGATTTTCATGTAATCTGATTTTGCTTATTCTGGTGCTTATTTCTTACATTTTTCATGCTTATTTGCTTGCTTATATTACTGCTTATAAATCCGGGCTCTACTTACAATAAAGTACACACAAAAAATGCACCTATAAAATGCAACTGTGTAAACACTAGGAACAGAGGATAAAATGCACTATACGTCTATACAGTAATGTGCCACACTTAACTTTTAATCCTTTAATTTCTTTCACTGGTACATAACCCAATGTAATATTTCCTTCCACTTTCACTTGGAAGTCTTTCGTGTTTAATAACCTGCAAACTTTCTTTACAATCACAGGCAAACAAATAACCAGAGCCATTTAATTTCAAGTTTCTTCAGATCAACAAGCACCATCACATTTAACTACTATTCACATTTATTATGCTGTCTTTGCTAACACTTGAATGCTGATGGTGCCATAAAAACACTATTGTATTTTTCTAAACTCACAGATGTTCAAAGCTACTTTTTTCAAGACTATCTTGGCACTGCTTGTTGACAGTTTTTCTTCCAAGTTTGACTTGCAAATTTTAATATGTACACAAGAATGAAGCACTGATTTGTTCATAGTTACGTTCACTTGTTTAGATCCATGGGCCCATTTCTTTTTCAAGCACAGCTGCTGCATCTGAGCGTCCCATCACTCGCAAAATGTTGAGGAGGTCGGTGACTGCTGTTGCGTCTCTATGCCTGGCCTCCCACAGATCTAGTATGTGTTCAGTAGGACTGGCTTTTGTAGCAAAATAATTGATGTACCTGGGTTCAAGCAACAATATCAATTAGGTCAAAATAGTTTAGTTATATGTATGTATTTATTATAATCATGTACTTAAATATGCTGGTTGATTTTTTTACTCAAGGGGTCTAATATTTTGAACGGGACTTGGTATGGTATTGGGGTGTCAGGTGGTCTCGACATCAGCATTACAAAGCTACGAACCTGATTCCCTTACAGGAAAAATAACCTCTTCTGAATAGCCTATATGAAATTTTTATGTTTATTTTTATATTTTATTCTCTTCCTAAAAATACAGACTGCCAAAACTGACAAAGATTAACACAAGAACTTTGTAACTAATAAATGAACAAAAGTACAATATTCAAATTATTACTACATTAATTACTTGTTATGATAAGTTTAAATATTGCCATCATGGATAGTTGCTAACCTTATTATACAAGTAGTTTCTTAATATGGCACGAGAACCTCTTAATGCATGAAGTACTAGTATAATTTGTATAATATTTGTTACAAAACAATTAATTTAAAGATTTTATTTGGATAATAATAATTATGATAGTTTATTACACATTCCCATGCAATTAATACTACTAGTAATTGTACAACAGTTATATAATGTATTGAATGAGTTGGGACAATGACCATGCGAATATTGTAATTTCTTATTATTTCAACACTGTACTGCCAAGTTCTTGATTACCAGTGAATTAGTTACTTAGTTATGTAAAGAAAAAAGTTACCTGTCCACATTTAGTCTTTGCGCCAACATTCTCCAGTCGTTACCCCGGGAATTGGGTGGATCCAGACACAGACACAGTTGTTTCCGAAGTGAACGATGGAATCTGGGAAAATAATAAAAACTTTATAATAAACATACATTCATACATTAGAGTGTCATCTATTTATGAGAAAATGTCACAACATCACATCAGCAGGGGATTCAGATTCATTTTACACTTCATTCATGACTTAGTTTATGCCACAAAAATGGCACTTAAGCTCTATCCACAATGTGCAGTCGGCAGTTGGTAGTCTGTAGTCGGCAGTTTGCAGTTGCAATCGGCCGCTTGGGAGCAGCACTCGAGCCGTCTACAATATGCAGTCGACATTGAGGTTAGGGAAACATTTTACAGTATAAAAAAGGTGGAGGAATTGCTTTATAATTGCATAATATATGTTATAAACACATCTTGCTTTCTCGTAGTATGCTAATCTGTGTATTTGCACTAGTAAATAATTTTCAATCTCGCAATATGTTACTTGCAGTCGTGGAGTTGGTAGACAGAGATGAATTTCTCGTCTGCCGACTACTTACTACCAACTGCCGATTGCCTGCTGTCGACTGCACATTGTGAATGGCGTCCATTACTCACCACACATTATACTTCCACTACCGACTACCAGCTACCAACTACCAACAACAGACTGCACATTGTGAATGGAGCTTTATAATAAAATTGCCTATACAGGAATACTGCACCTATATTCACATTTATCACACTTCTGATTATTTAGCAAACATAAATTTAATTCCTTCCCATTGTTTTCAAAATTCTGAATATTATTCAGCTCCATCTTGGAATTGGGGTACTTCCTCTGACTGTACTATAGGTAGGCCTACTACAGGTAGAGGAAGTATTATGTTCAAACCCGAAATTCGAAGTTTAGTTTTATACATAAATATAAATTTTGAGGTTCCCTAAATCTGAAAATTATATTTTTCAGAAACATATCTGTGAACAGTCTAGCTCTAGAGTGAAAAATTGTATTGGAAACAAAATTTGATATTGGGTTAGGTATCTTCTGGGGATGTGACAACTTTATCTTTCTTTTAATGCTACTTTACACAAACAATTTTTTATTTATTTATAGATTTTCTCCAAAATGGCTCTAATGGCTTTGTTTAAATTTTATAAAAGGAGGCTCTTAGACCAAGTTGTCTGAAGGGTAGTTATAAGCCACACACGTTTGGTAGAAATTCAGTCTTGCCTGAAGATTTGCATCAGGTTGAAACAACTGAATATGCATTCTTTGCAATACAGCGTCTTATTCTATACCAGAAACTGAAATGAGAAAGGTGTATTCCCCATGCTTAGAGTAAAGAAAGTTACAAGAGTGCATTAATAATATTCTATTTGAATTGTGTATCCTTCAGGAATGCGATATGTTGTGGTAATAACATTCTCTTTATTCTTACAATCAATTTACTTGAAGAGAATATCATTTAATATACTACACTAAGAGGCAAAGCTTTTATTTGGACGCAGAAAGTTAGGTGTTTCGTATCAGAGTTCTGTAAAATGTTACTAGAGTAAAATTTACAATTGTTTCTCCCATGATTTGCTCTTTATTAAGAATAACATTTAAGACAAGTAAATTTTTCTCTACTAATACAAAGCCTACAGTAATGATTAAAATATCAGTGTCTAGGAATTTTGTTTGTTTCTTTTAAAAGACTAATCATCACTGTAGGCTTTACATCAGTTGAGAAAATACTATCATTCACAAGGAAGGGAAAACTGAATGTGGAAATTATTGCATAGGTTTACTGTTTTAGTATTAAATACTTCAAAACATCAACTATTTTGCTTCTAGCCCTAAGTTATGCTATTAACACAAGGGAAAATAGTGTTCATTCAACCACACACTTATCCTGGTAATAAAACTAACCCCTGTTCAAGAAACAGTTTTAATCAAATACAGACTTTAAAATGATTAACTCAAAATTAAAAGCAGCAATCTAAATTTGTTATAATAATGAAATACCATGAGTTTATTGATATTTATTGTTTGATGAAAATAAATGGCTAGCATATGGTAGTCTGTAAACAAACAATATCTAAATTTACAAGCATACCTGAATGGTGATGTGGTGGCAGCATCAAGTGTGGTCACCATTGAACTACAACCACTGCTTGTTGTTACTGTGAGTGCTCTTGGAGGCCTTGACAATGCTGGGCTGCTTGGGACCTTAAAAGTATAAAAAAAAAAGTGTTTTGTACAAACAGTGCTTATTTGACAGCAATACAACATAATCCTGTATAGGAAATCCCCTTTTAAAATCAGAGCAGAAATTTGTTAGAGCCTCGATTTATCAGCAAAATGAAACGGAACCAAGCAAATAAGCATAAAAAATGTGAGAAATAAGCAAAAACAAATAAATCATTAGTTTTGTAGAAACCTTATCTTATTCACAGCTGTTATGAATGCAAGGATGGTCATCCAAAGATTTTCTTACACGAAGCTCCTGCATCAGTCAGAGAAGAATGATTTGTAAAGTGAAAATGTTCTTTCGTCACAGGATGTATGAAAAGCAACACAGTTCTTTTTTTATGAATTCCTATTCTTCATCTTTCTTCACTGGAAAGATTTTTAGAAATCTGACAATGACATCTAGGAGTGAAATAAGCCCTTTTACTGTGATAGTTTTGAGTAGCCTAAAATGTGCTATTTTAATTCAGAATCATAAAATAAGCAAACAAAATTGTTTTTCTCTCTAGATAAGCACTATCATATAAATTTAAAATCGCTTGTCAAGGAGTGTCTTATGAAATATAACATTTCTGCTAATGTTTAGAAATCTGAAAATAATATGCTTTTTGCTTAGAAATCCATCATCATCAATCAGTTTACTTGTCCTCATCAAAATGAAAATATAATTAGAATCATTAATACTTTTTTTTTTAATATTGAAAAGAATATAAGTACTGGTAGTGGTGATACTGTGATCATTTACATAGGATGCAACTAATACCATAATATACTCCTCAACAAAAGGAAGGTCTAGGATTATTCTGATTGAGAAGCTTCGCTGCAACACCTTAATTCTGACATGTACAGCCAACTCCTAATTATCCATGCGAGGTTCTTCCTTTTTCAAATAATTTACTGTATAGAGACACAAAAGTCTTGCTGGCCAAGGGAAGCTATATCTGGCTCCTAGGTCTCCATTACTGCTAGACAGGCTTCATCGGTGAAACGAGCTGGCATGCCATAAATACTCTGTTCTCTGCATGAAACATTAAAATCTACTAACTAGCACTGTAGGCCTATTTACAGTATTAAACATTTATTCAGGTGAAATATAGTCCAGTTTCGTCTAAGTTGAAAATGTCCCTAGGTTCATATTTCCTGGTCAACTCCTGTAATCTCCCATTGATCCATAGTTTCGTTGTTAACAAATTCTTTGCAAATAGTTTTGTAGGTTAAGTTATATCTTTTCCTGAACCAATCGATCCAGCCATTGAACACATTGAAATTTTCAATTCCAAGAATGTTGGCTACCTTAAGTGCTTTTTCCCTTAAGAGCACACTGTCAATTGGAATTCTTGCTGCTCTTGAGGTTTCAAACGAGATTATTCTATACCTTCCAATTCACGGTTCACTATAATATGTCTCAGTTCCGTAATGCCTCATATGGCATGCCTGGCCACACAAGCGACTAAACAGAGAATGGTCCTATGAACCAAACTTGAAGAGTGCCTGCGCAAACCCTTCGGAGCTGTTGCTGCACAGGATTCAAAAATTCCCACTTCACTGTCATGACAAGCAGAACATGACGTCACATCCAAAGTATTCTTCTGACAGCAGAAAAAGAAAATACTGGCACAGTATTCTTTCTTAAATGATGAATCACTTCTTGCGTAAAACGAGAATAAACACACATGCCTTATCAATGTATCAATAGTTTCATAATGTAATTTTAACCTATGCAGGTACTGTGTAAAAAGATTCGGTTGTGGTGTTGATGATGTTGATGATAATAATAGTGATAATAATATAACAGAATTGGATTTTTAATAATTATAAACACACCTTAGGTGATAAAAACTCAAAAGTTGGGGGGGGGGGAGGAGGCAGGAAGTACCTTTCCTCCCAAAAGTTGACACCTGTGATAATATTAAATCACAATCCAATAAATTAGACTACGTACAAATATCTGGCACACATAGGAGAGAGAAAAGTAGGACCCGTATTCACAAGCAGCTCCATGTATAAACTGATGACAAGAAAATAATTCAAGTTAAGACTTCTGTGATAATAGAATTTTTATTTTAATGCAGTGTAGATATCATATTCATAGACCAGTGTGGTCCAACTGGTTGTCTGCAGGCTACATCCAGCCTGTGTTTGTTAATAAACTGGTCCCCGTACTTCTTTTAACCTTTCGCATTTCTTTGTAATCTACAAGCACTCTATTTTCAACATTGTTCACTGTCATGTAGCATTGGTAGCAGCAATACCTTCTATATGTTTGGAGCTATGTCATCTACAGAGTGGCAATTTTCTTATATCAATGAGAAATTGTCAGCCCATTGAGTTTTGGAGACTAGTTAACAAGGAGCAGTATCCATACTTGCGAAATTGTGCTTTGAAAATATGTAAATGTTGGTCCGTATTTTCTACCATGAAATTGCTAAAACCTAAGCAGAGGAGCAAGTTGTCACAAGATTTACTGAAACTGTCACTCAAATGGAAATAGTTATTGAAATGGTAGTAAACAATTTTTGTGTGAGCAGGGCGACATAGCATTTCTTGAACTCCCCAAAAGTTTCTTTTCTAAAATTGTGAATAATGTATTTTTGTTTAAAATCATGTCAGTCAAGATAAAACGTTGTATAGTAAAAACAACACATACCACAGTTATGTTGGGAGAAGAGTTGTGGATGTCTGTGTTGACTCTGAACATCTGGCGATGAGTCTGGCTTCCTTTTTGGCATGCCAGAATTCGGAAGGCCACAGTATGCATCAGTCTGTCAGTACGTTCCAGAGTGAAGGAACAGTGCAGGTGATTGTGCGCTGAACTCCAGATATGATGGAATGGGATTTCCTGCAAAATTTGATTAATAAATAATATTCATTTATTGTTAAAAACAGATTATTTTAAAAAATAAATACAAAATTTCACTCAACTTCTGCAGTCCAACTTCCCACTAAGTCTGACCATGCAGCCATCAATGCATGAATATCAATGTGCTATCCGGATAGTTTTGTGATAACACTGCATGTTAACAAACAGTTTATCATTATGTGTTGATGTCCATGTGTTTTGAAAAAAATACAGTGAAAACTCAGCAAGACGCTCTTCAAGTGGCCAAGTAAAAATAGCGTATTACACAGGACCGCGTATTAGCAAGAATGGGTCATTTTTAAATTATAAAAATTTTATCACCAAGATATGAATCAAAATAAACATTTGTTGAATCAAATTAAGGATTAAATACAGTAATTATGCTGAGGGGTATTTTATATTCTTTCCTTTCATAAAAAAGTAAGAACAAGTATACTACAGTACTGTAGTATAACTTGTAAACTGCTTCACGATTTTTCACTATCGTTCTAAGTGTCGAAGATGGGATTCGTAATGATTCCGCCAACTGTTTCTGATTCATACTGGTGTTTTCATCATGTTTATGGAGAATTTCTAATTTCTCCAATATCGATAAAGCTTTCAGTTTCACTCCTTAACTCATGTTGGCACTAACAAATCACTTCGCACTTCTACACAAGATCAAGTCATAATGTGATTTAAAACTGGCAGCAAGGAGGACCGTGGAGGACTGAATCCATGCTATGAATAGTCTTTCAGGTACTCAAGAGTTGCATTCCATTCTATTGAACATGCGGGCGCAAACACTAAATGTACTGCGGGCGCTAATGGTAAATGTAGAAGTCTGGAAAATATTTTCTCAGAATCCTTAAAAGCACGATATTTTAGAATTTTTGGCAGATGACAGTGTGTATTAAACTGGATGACGAGCATATTAAGAGGTGGATTTTATATAGTTTTACATAGCGATGTCAAGGGACTGGAAGAAAAGAGCGTATAATGCGAGATAGCGTAACAAATGGGTGTATATTATCGGGGTTTTACTGTAGTTTTCAGTTGTTTTTACTGTCAATATTTTCAATTATGTAAAAACATTGTCTTTTAATCATGATTTTATGTAAATAAAAGTGTTCCTCTGAAACTTCAACCCTTTTTTGTGTTCAAACCATGCTCCCAGTCCCATTGGGGTCAGACTAGCGGGGCTCTACATTACCAAGGATGAACCAAAACTAATCTGATATATGCATGGATACAAATACGTTCATAATGATCATCACTGATTACTTGAATACAGAATGACTCAAATGAATGATATACAAACAGACTAATTAAGGGAGCAATTTTATACTTTTAAGTGACATTGGCAAAAGGAATATAGAGTGGCAAGATAAAAAGATTTCTTGAACACATGGAGTAATTGCTGGAACACTATCAGTTGAAAGCCAAAGTGGTACTTAATAAGCCTAATGCATATAAATGATGCATGGTATTAGAATTAGAATGGTATAATATTCATACGAACTACAAAGAATCAATTTTTTAATAGTTTTTAATTATTATATGATGCAAATTTAACTACCTTATACAAAGCATAAAAATAAAATTTGAGCATGAAGTTTACTTGTGACATAACTAGGGTTTGGATATTTATGACATGCCATATTTTTGTCCTGACCTCAGTTCTCGCCGAAAACACAAATGAAACAGGAATTGCACATTTGTTATCCTAATCGGACCGTTTTTATTTTGCATATAAAGTCATAATTTGGTTATTTTCATGGTCTTGGTCATATTTCGGTCATATTTGTAAATGTAACGTCATATTTCAGTTATAAATTCGGTGAAAGAGCACAATTATGCAGTATGTGCGCTAAATTGTCTTAAATTTCTTCCGAAAAAGAGTTGGGAATATTTTAGTTTTACCGTAACTGAAATGTGAAGGGACAGTAACAAGTAATAGCACAATTACCTCTTCCTCCTTGTTGTTAACAACTTCAAATAGACAATTTTTAAAAATATTTTCAGTTCACATTTGCAGTGGTATTGGGAAACATTAACAGATTAGAAGTAAAACTGTAAATCACCTGAAATTTTTTTAAAAAGCTATTCTGATTGAACTCATGTCATGTAATAATTTAGTGTCAATAAACGTTTTAAATTGCAACATCTATTTTTAGAAAATAATTCTTTTATGAGGTCATATTTAGGAGTTTAGGGTCATATTTGGTCATTTTTAAAGTCATATTTTCCACTTTTTAGATCATAAACATCCGAACCCTACTAATAACCAAAAGGTTGGGATTCTAAGGATTTAGACTTTTTTGTTTCTTGTATAGAAGTATCTCTAATATTTTAAGACAGTAATACGTTTCAAGCATCCTCCTGTGAAATACATGATCTAATAGGGGGGACTAAATAACGTATATAGGTCTAAAAAGGGCTAAATGTAGCACAAAAACCAAGAAAAACTAAATAAAGGGGAAAAACTATACTTAAAAACATCTGTTTTACTGAAAAGTCAAAATTAAACTCTTAGAAATAAGAGAAATCAATAACATTGTACGGAGTCGAATGATTTATAAATTAATAAAGGGTAATGTGTTAATAGCTAAAAAGCATAAAAAAAGGCTATTTATACAAAAGGTCAAATTAGTTCTTTAAAAATTCTAAAATTCCAAACCCTGCTGACTGCATACAATCCATAAATACCTCAATATCTCAAAATGTGGATATTCATCACAAATTTCTGAACTAAGAAAATTGCCACAGAAAGGATTTTTTTAAACTTCTAACTTTACACCATCATACCTGGTAGTCAGCCTGGGGTTTACTCTTCCATCCTGGACCAATATCCTCCATGCTTAAACACAAGCTAGTGCCACCATCTTGAAACAACATAGTCTTTGGTTTGTCCATTAGACAACCTCCTAATTTCTTCTCCATCTGAAGTACTCCCTATAACAAAATGTCAACATGAATTAATTTATAATGATGCAATAAACTCACACTTCCTAACATATACTCTACCATCACATAAGCAAACACTAGTCAGTATACTTTTGTTCGATCATACTGTCATACTATGGTATTCATTCGGAGAAAGACTACCATCGACTATATGTATTCGGTATGATGTAGTTCTAAAGCAGATTAACTCAGTCAAAATCTGGGCATTATAGTTATTTCTAACATGGATTTTTCCAGTCATATAATTGAACTTCTTTCTCATTCTCTCAAAATTCTTGGATTTATTTTAAGGCATACCACAAAATTTCACTGTCTAGTTAGTATGAAGGACTAATATGGAATCCATATCAAATGAAATATATTAATAAAACTGAAAGTATAAAAAAAAAACAGGTGGTTTATCACCTAGAACACCCTTCTTGGAGGAATGAAACTAATGTTCCTTATCGATCTCTTTTATCTAGTTTCAATGTAATCAGTTTACACCAAAAAAAGGAACCTTATTGATCTCAAATTTGTATATAGTCTACTACACTACATATGCCAACAAAGCTAGTTTCCCCCCCCCCCAACTATCCTTCAAAAATTCACGGTCTTATATTCAGGCCAATGTAGTAATTGCACACAGATCTTATATGTTAAGAACTTCAAGTATGGGGGGGGGGGGGCAGAAAGCACCTTGCCCCCCCCCTTCCCTGAATTCGGCACCTGTTGTTGTTGCAGTTAACAAACATATCAAGCTGGAAAGTAGAAAACATTGAATTGCAGGTACTTAATTTACTTGTTTGCTGTCTGCTCACCTCAATTGCTGCCATGTTATCTTCCAGCGTGTACACTCGCACATTATAGTCTAGAGACTGAGGATGCAAGATGGGTGATGGAGCAAAGACAGCCAGTCTGAGAGCCTTCACAGCCTTGTTAGTACCCCCAGCAGACTCGCCCACCAGCACAAACCGTGTGAGCTGTTCTGTCACAATGTATACCTGCCCATGATCCAGCTGTGTGAAGACTGGTGTGTTGATTGTCTCTTCTCCTAGCGTAACCACCTTCTGGAAGAAGAAAGACTATACTAAATCATGTCACAATGTAGTAACATCAATAACATTGCCTCCTTTAACTTAAACAAATCAGCACATAGATCTTTATTATTTTAAAATTTTGGCAGAGGAACAATGGTGTTTAACTTTCTGCATTTACAATTAACCAAAAAGCAATGATGACAACATTTATTTACTTGAAGACAATTGTCGATTACAAAAATGGTGGGAATTTCCTAATAACTGAGATAGAACTGATGCTATACAACTGGTACATTTTACATGCAATAAAATGTAAATCTTATTCTGATGATTCAGATATGACAAATCTTTGAGTAATGTGTACAATGAAGTAAATGGGAAAAATACCGAAATTGATATTACCGAATGGAATTTACATAGTGAAGAGACTGTAATAAATTTAATCTATTATATGAGTTGACTTACACGTACTTGCTTCATCTACTATTATTTTGGTATAACAAGTTTCAATGACCATCATTCCAGTTTTCAAATACATTGTCAACCATTGGGGCATGTCAATGGAAATGCAAAATTCGCTTAGACCTGTGCCCTCATTTTTCTAGCTAGGGGTTTCAAACTTTGTATACTTAACAAACACTGTTCACTCTTTTTAATAAAAATAATGCACATAATGTTGTTATATGGAACATGCTGAAATCTTACCTTCATAAACAAAAGGGAGATTCAAATTAATTTTTTGTTATATTATAATTAATGTAGAAGTTTACACAGTGAAGTTGTATAAAATCTTCATTCATGTTTTCATAATTCATTTGTGTACACATAATATCAACATCATTGTGTTCCAGCAACTGAAAATTTATAGACTGAAATTATTTAGAGATTTTTTTTTTTTATATAGGTTCAATACATCTTGACTCACTAATCAGTTCATAAACCTTCTTCATTTAACCTCGTTCCTAGAAGGGAAGTCAGTATAACATACAAATACAAAATTTCCAAAGTTCTAGCCCCACTGGTTGCAAAGAAAAAACTATACTTAAGTTATATACAAAATTGTCAATCTGAATTTTTTTTTGTATTTTATTAAATTTTCTGAATGCAGTGAATATACCTCAATTAAACTTTGGTGAGTAAAAATATAGGCCTACACTATAGGCAAAAGCAAGAGTTTATATTAACAATAAATACAATACTATAGCAATATTGTTTCACCATACACAGAACATTAACATCATGCACCCTGCAGTAGCAGTTGGAAACAATAATGTAACTTACATTGAAATTACTAAGTTTTTGGGATTGTGGGTGGATGGAAATCTAAAATGGACTTCTCATATTAAAAAAAACAGCAGAAAAACTTAGTAAAATATGCTTTGCACTTTATACAGTCTCAAAAGATATGAATGTGGAAAAGTCCTACCTATGTACTTTCATTCTGTGTTATCAAAGGAAATAATATTTTGGTGAAATACAGCAGGAGCTCAAATTATGTTTAAACTACAGAAAAGGATTATTCAATCAATATTAAACTTTAAAAAAAAAAATCCCAGTGGCAGAAAACTTTACAAATATTTCAATATATTGCCTCTGCCTTATAGTTTTAACTTATAGTCAGTATTTTAATCTAAAAACTAGTATTCTAAACTTTAGTAATTAAGTTATTTAATAGTTAAGTAGTCTGACGTATCCCATATCATGTAAAATGATCAAAGGATGAATAAACATACATACAAAAGAAACATGTTTTATGAGTTTGATAAAGTTTTGAACAATGCATAACATTCTTTAAAGATTCTTTTTTTTTAATTTTGCCTTTATGGGGGGAATATCGTGTTTTCTAGGGCTAAATGAGAAATCTCTATTGTTTTTAATATTGACTAGAAAAGTCTTTGCTTCAATTTTAAAAAATCAACCCTTTAGAAATAAAACCTGAATAAAACATTGCCAATTTCAAGTCAAGAAGTCAGAAACAGTGCAATTTATTTTTGCAGGTTTGGGTGGAAAATTCCAGAGGCAGAAATATTTGTTTAGTTGTAAAAACAACCTGAATGGAGACAGACCTTGAGACAGACATTACAGTTTTTAGAATTATGTGCAACAAAATCACAACGAAAATGTGATACGTGCTATGTTGCCCAACCTGGCTTAACCTATGGGCATGTATAAAAGTAAAGCAAAAACATGAGTTAGAAATAAAAATATGTTAAATCATTCCTTATGAATGCAGTACATTTATACTGAAAATAGATGAAGGGACATAACACTGACCTATAGGCAGAACTGCATCTGTTAAACTTGATGTATTACCAATCGTTTGTAAAATGTGTTTACAACAATGAAAGAATGTTTAAAATATTTGCTGTATTATTTTACAGTGATACTGAGTACTAATTTTATTAACAGGATTGTTCCCATGGTCCTTATGTTAAAGCAATTTAACCCTTTCACTGCTACAGCTGATATATCTGTGAGTGCGCATCAATGGTGGCCGTGCTATTGATGCAAATATCCAATACACCTACTTTAAATGCCAATAAATGAAAGATATTTTCAGTGAGAGGGATTCCAAGTGTGTTAGTGTATAGTATCATCTGTCATCTACTTTCTGTTACCATCAGACTCTGTTTTCTGTCCTCTGTTGTCATCTATAGCTACATATTTTGAGCATTGAAATGCCCAATTGTTTTGGAGGAAAATTACATGTATTTGCAATTGTTTGTCCAACTATGATAACAAAAGGAATTAAAAACATTAATTCAGCACCACCAGTTTGCAGAGTGAATACCGTAACATGTTAGCAGTGAAAAGGTAAATGTGCAATAAGTACATAATTTGATAAGCCAGAAAGCTGGATGAATACAATGGAACAAACTTTCATACCTGCCAAACTGGAGTCTCTTCAGGCTGAGATTCACTGCACCAAACTGACACACTCCAGTGTCCATGCTTCAAACTCGCACAGTGGTGGAAATTCACAATTAGTGGCTTCTTGAAAGTTACTCCTGTTGGTCCACACATCACTACAGGGCTTATTTGTGTCTGACGATCTGAAATTAAATAATCTATTATACCTAATGTAAAAAACTCAGTTTACTTACTACGAAACATTTACACTGTTGCTAAAAATGCATGCAAGAGTAATTATGGGAAAGTGAAAAGAAATTTATGTTATGACTGGACTTCGGATTTTAAGTGAAATCCTATTTTAATCCTTAAAGATAAAAACAAAACACTTATATATACGCGTTTCGTAGGTGACTATGCATGAAACTGATGCTATTATAGGACCTAAAATGGCCTATTTTGACACTAGAGCCTAATATTGCCTTTTTGCATCTTTTCCCCTTCAGGTTCCAATTATGTTATTTTTTCTACATTTTTGTTATAAATTATGCTATTTATTTTCAGTTCAACGTAAAGATCGGATTGTACAGTAGATGCTATACTTAATGGTATGTCTAAAGAGCAGTAATGTCTTTGCTCATTAAATAATTCCTTGGACTTACCAGGGAAATTAATTATTTTGGTTCAAACTTCATTATCCAGTAACTAAAGAAAGTTAGTTCTCTGAATGACTATTGAATAACTATAAGAGGGATGAATAAACCAGCATGCCTAGTTTCTATGTACTAGTATTACCTAAAACGTTAGGATGGCGGTTCAACTCAATTTTGTTATTCTGTGGCTGTGTTAACTTACCTATCATGTGAAATGCTGAAAATGGAGCTTAATTTATTATGAATTGGAATAAATTAATTAATGTTGTTTAGAGGCCTATTACTTGATGAACTTTGTCTTTTAAAATGTATATACGTAGGCCAACTATATATATGAAATTCTTATGTAAAATAGTGCACCACGTATCAATGATAATGATACGGGCAAGTAGTAGGTCTGTGTATTTCCGTGTAGGCCTACTGCATGACTGTGTTGTTTTGATTATGTTCATTGATGAGTGGGCATATTAACTTAATAAATATAATCCTGTATTATAAATTAGATATCTAGGAAAACTGGCAACTTAAATGAAATTAACAATTTATAGTAGAGCCAATTTTCTGATTTTAGAGCCTATTTTAGGCACCTAAAAATGCATTTTAGCAACCTAATAGTCTGAAGTCTAGTTATGTCTATTATTAATTGGAAACAAACATTATGTGAGAATTACAAAGGCGACAGATTATGAAAATAATGATAGAAAAATAATTTGAAATAATAACAAATATTGCTAATATTAATGAGAAAAAAATACGTCCCTTGCTATGGCATCACTGGTGAGCAGTTGTAAGCGTTGTGTTTTTTGATTAAAGGCATGTGGTAAGACCTAACAAACATGAATTTTCATGATTTAAATTTGGATTCTTGTAGAAATACCCAGGAACAAGGAATTCAATTTTAGAATGCCTTTTGTTATGGGATAAAACACATTGTTTAGCGAGTGATGTAACAGTTAAGTCCTTGTGAAGTCACGGATCAACATCATTGGAGTAACAATACAGGTTATAACCAAATAATTGCTCTTACTCTAGTTAGTGTGTTAGCTCCGATGTTAATTTATTGCTTCATGACCGAGAAAGAAAAATTGTGGACTCATTGAAGATGGCTACTAGGAGAACAGAAGTGTTTAGACTTTGGTCATAACTTGGAAGTGGAAACAAAACTCTTTCAATATAACCAGCATGGGAACAGATGTGTCAGGAAATTGGTCTAAGCACAGTAGATGATTATTAGGTCATTCATGGTATGGGAATTTATATGAATATTACAAATGGAGTGAAGTGATAAGTAAAGCATGCTTAATTGATTCAAGTAGTATTCTGTTTTACTATTCAGGAAGGAATGTATTGCAGGTAAGTAGGCTGGGTTTCTTTCTTTAGTGGGGATCATGAAGATAGGCTCTTATTGAGTTTAAGATTAATAAAAAAATTCTTATTGACGGTCAGCTGACAGAACAAGTGACGAACACTGTGTGAGTGTATGCACATGCACCAGGATTGAGTTTGCTAGTGTTTACAAGGAAGTGAATACAACTTGAATTCGATATGTTCTTCCATTTGCAGAGGATCGGATCAAAAATCCACTCCGAACTGAATCTGCATTTACATGACGATCTCAATACAGGGATTGGATTCAGAACGATCTGAATCCTGCATGTAAACAGTGATATAAAAGTCTTACTGAAAGGTATTGTGAAGCTCAGGTACGTACACAATTTATCATAGATCACTAGCTACATTAGGTATGCCTACCTATATGCATCTTGCGAACCAATATTTCAGTCTAAAGGTTAAAAAAATAAGGTATTTAACTGTTACTGAAGAGAAGACATACCTGACAGTTTTGGTCGATGTCTATCTTCTCGAAGCACTGCAATGAACACATTCTCTCGCTGTCCTCTAGCCAATGCTCCCTCTGGCACAGTGAGTGAGATACCAGATTCAGGCAAACTGAGCCTTGCTCCAGCTGATGTTACAGTTGCAGAGGCAATTGATTCTGGATCCACACCAGCTACCACTGAAGGAGGTGGGGTTACAGATGTAGTCTGGGCAGCAATGTCGTATGCTGAGTCAGGCCTTGAAGCTGCTGAAAGACATGATAGATATCATCATTCCCTTGTTTTTATGTGTCAAGGTGTAGACAAAATTTCAAGCCTAGTATATTCTGATCTTATGAATGCAGTAAAGCCTAGGCCTATCTTAGCAAATGGGATTGGTGTTTTCGTATCAGCTCATATTTATTATTGATTTATTTCAGAGATGGGAGTTCTCCAACAAAAAACTGGAATAATTCAACTATTGGAAGTTCTCAAGACAGACAATCGTATTAATGTATTTGAATACTTTATTTGAGTGAACTAATGCTCAATAAATGAGAACAGCAAGTTCTGACAGTGCTTATTGCTTTGTGGTACAAATTGTGGGGAAAAGACACCTATCATGTGAATGAACAACAGTAGGCCTATATCTTGGATCCTGTATCCACCCAAGAACTTTTTTATCCGAATAATCATTTGATTCTTTATGTTACTTGAAAACAATTTATTTGATTTTACCCATCACTATTTCTTTGTGTGTTACACTCTTAAAATATTGAAGAAAAAATGCCATGTGCATAGAAACTAAGAGAGATTCTGTTATTTACGAAAAGGCAGTTTATAATGATAATTTGAATGGGAAAACATTTTCAGTTTAGTAATATGCATAGGCCTACATTGGACAGGCCTAACAAGTGGCAAGTAAGAATGAAAATGAAACATCCATATCGGTCCCAAATTTCCACTGATACAAATCCAATAAAAAGAAGTGTTTAAAAAATATATTACAAGTCAGTGGATAAAAGTTAAAATCACCACTCAATCTTCATGATCAGTACTATGTGAGAAGTCACCTGAGGAAGACTCCAGGGGAGAGTTGAAACGTTGTGTGGTGATTTTAACTTTTATCCACTGACTTGTAATATATTTTTTAAACACTTCTTTTTATAAGAATGAAAACCTTACTGGAATTACAATTCAAATAGTAAGGTAATATGCAATTAAATTTACATAACTCAGGTAATATTTTGAAAAATTATGAGAAGTAGGTACCGTATCTTGATTTAGTTCAGTTTTTATGATTATTCATATTTTAATAAACATAAATAAGCAAAATTAAGTACACATAATTAAAAATATATTTTCATTTCCTTAATCAATTTTGGTAATTAATAGAAAAATAAATTTGCAGATATTAAATTGGTAGCAATAAACAATCAGAAATGTACGAACGCATGTTATGATTTTTTCAAAACATAAAAAGCCTTTAAGCTCGCAAAGTAACAGTATTAACTATGAAAACTGTAGGCCTATATTATTGTGTTAACTTTGATTATAAGAGCTACTAGAAGTGCTGTCCTATTATTGTACCACACCTTGAGAGACAATTTACAATTAGGTCTACGTGCAGACATTCTTCTTCCATGAATCTTGCATAATTCAATTCTGAGGAAGTTTAATCTCATTCCTCTTTCATCAGTCTTCATAATTAGCACACGTGGGTGTTTTCTTGGTATTTACTTGACACAGAACCTATTTCCTTAAACTTAATTAGGATAAGTTTATGTACCTAGTGCTTTTTTCCAGAATCAGAATTACCGGGTTATTATCTTACAAACTTAACTTTTCCACAATCAGTTTTTCTAAAACATGTCTGTGCCATGAAGACTTGCTTACTGAGGGGATTCATGAAATGGAAGAGAATCATGAGCATCATGATTCACAGTAGAAAAATGTGTGCCTTTTGGCCTAAATACAAATCTCCTACAATGGTGTAGTGAATGTATGGTAATAGAGGGACAGCATTTCTAATCCTCTTATAACTATAATCAAGTCAGTACAATAATGTACATTTTGCATGTGTAATATTGTTACTTTTCAAGATTAAGCAAACCCATGGGATCTGAATTGGCCGCTGTTACAGTGTAACCATGCCGGGGACCACAGCTCTGAAGTTTGCTCAGAATTCTGGTGACTGCTCTGATATTGCCCCAAATATTATCTATTTCAAAGATTCTTCTGGGAGGCCTACTAACTACAGTTCACATTACTAGCAATGGTGCATCTTTACAAAGAAGGGGAGAGGAACTACCAACATTCTATAGTGTCCTCATGTCAGTTGTCATTAGAATGCAGATTAAGTAATTCAACTTATTTCTATTACAATAGCCCTACTAGATTATAAATTTCTTATTCATTTTTACCTGCTTTGTGGAAAGAATACATCTAAAGAATTGAGAACGTAGGCTATATAGGAATATTTGGTTTGAAGGGAACTATATTCCTTTGCAGACGGGATTGTAGAAAAGAACACCATGGCATCTTATGAGTGCTGTATAAACAACTTTTCTTCTAGTGAATGTTGCTTACAATAGACTTGAGACAAGGGGTTTGAAGTCCTTTAGACACGATGTCACTCCAACTGAAAAGTAGGGACTGAAAAATAGGGGTGCATTTTTTTATCAAGTAATTTAAAATTGAGAATTTGAGAGTAGGCCTACACATGGAAATCACATCAAGCTGTGCCAAAGTACAGAAAGAGAGAGCTTATTCCAAAATATTATAGCCTATATCGTAGAATAGGTTGATCGACAATGTAATGGCACCTAGGGACAAATAATAGCCTGTATTTGAGTCAATCACAGATAGGACTGCCGTAGTCCACATTATTATACAGGATTTTCTGTATTCTGCACAAAGGGCAGATGTTCTGTAGTAATAAGTTATCAGTGATATAATCCTAGTTTCATTAGTAAAGTATTTCATTTATTAAAATTAAGCAGTAATTAAGCATTAGGAAAAAATGGTAAAATTACAAATTTCAGTAACCAAGTAATATAGCCTATTAAATTAATGTGTTCACAGATAAAGGATGATTATTTATGTTTAGCTTAACTTATATATTGGTACCATAATGCATATCTAAAACTGAGTTAGGCATATAGGCCTATGTCAAAGTATACTGTTCAAACTTGATTTACTAAATTTTAACTAGGATAAATTGTCTTTGGAGTTTCCTATGAAAATTACTGGCAGTAGGTTTAGGCCTAAACACAGGCTTATGTCCTCAAGGATGATAAAAGGCTTTAGATTGGGTCATGACAGTCCACGCAGCAAAACCCGTAAAGCAAGAACGACTTAGCTTCACAACTGCTGCGACCATAAAGTAATATTGCAGCAACTGTAAAGCACTTTATGTTCGTTTTAAAAAAGAATGCAAACCAGCATCATTAGCTAGTAATGTTGTGAAAAGATTAATGGACTTAGAAGCTAAGAAAAATTGATAGCCATTCTAGATTATAATGGTGATGTGGATATTAACATTAGTTTATTGCCTGATTTAAAGTTTTGTGTAATCACATCATGTGATGTTCAAAGAAAATTTTGTGTTCATAATAGTTATTTATGATGTAAGACCGTTATAAAGAACTTAATAGGAAAGCACAATGTTAACAAAACGAGTGCTAATGAATTTTGTTATTCATATTTTATGTTATTCTGAATCATAAATTTTAAAAGAAAAATAATTTCAGTCTGCTTGTGTCAAGAAAAGTAATCAAAAAAATTTTTGGTAACTACGTATGTAGCGGAATTCAGGCTCTTTTGAGCGGCAACAAATTGTTTGGAAACAAAGGACATATGAAAACAAATGAACACAGCTTCTACATTTGCTGAAAATATAAAACCGTGATCTATTCGTATAGAAATGTATTAAATAATGGGCCTATCTTCCTTCAAGTTTTAGAGTAGGCAAATAAAGAAAAAATTCTTCACTATCATACAAAATTGCAGACTTTGAATGAACAGGGGAGAAAAGCGTAGTAATGTTTTGAGCGATACTATTATATTGCATTGGCTTACGATTGTGCATTGTCATAGTTTATGGGCCAAATTTTTATTGGTACTGAGGCTATTTTATTTTGAGTTTTAAGTGATTAATAGGTAGGCTACATGATAAATACGAGTAGTAGTGGGAATAGTAGTATTTGTAGTGGTTAAAATGAAAGAAATGGATAAATATTAATTTGTACAAAACGGAAGAGAATGATAGTGACATCTGGTGATATCCTCTATAATCTCTGTAACATGCTAGCACCTAAATTTTTACCATAATGAGCTCGGCCCGTAAAATGAACAAAAGGGGATGGTCGATCACTCTGCTCCCTGTGATATTTTTGTTTTAGAAACAGGGAAAACAGCCAAATTTGATGTGTTATTCATTAGAACCTATAGATTCCATATAGGCCTATAAGAATCTTACATTTGTACAAAGACTCTAAATATAAGTAAAACTGATAAAAAGTGGACACAAAATTAACTTAAAATTGCTCTGTGAACATATGAAAAATCACAATCTCCTTGTGCTGGACGATGTTTTATTGTCAGGCTGGGAGAGGGCATTGGGTCACACGGACAATATTCAATGCTGGAAACCTAATGGTGAAAATGTATCGATGGCTCAATCGCTAATCAAGGCTTTCTGCCAGATACAGAAAATTAATATCGGCCCCAAATACCATTTTTGTTTTTCTATATTGGGGGCTTTGCCCCAACCCCCATCAGGGAACATGCCCCTGGACCCCCTTCACCAGGTGCTTCGAGTACGGTAATTTGGTAACGGTCACATACTTCCTTACTGTTTTTCTTGGTTGAGAGCTTTGCCCCCAAGCCTCACCAGACCCTCTCTCCCAGACCCCTTTCACTTATTAAATGCTCATAACTAAATGCTTATAAAGCTAGTGGCAGCAATGGATAAGCCAACGGATAAGTGAGGGAAGAACCAATGAAGATCGAAGATTGTTGGCAGCCAATGGGAGTGTTTGTAGACAACCTGCGGTCCACATAACCGATCGGAACACCTCGTGCTGAAAGGGAGCAGAATGCTCGACAAGACCCAAATGGAACATTACATAGCCGAAGAGAATTTTATTAAACAATGTTTCCAATTCGGAATAACAAATATATTGAGAATATTATAGGAGGAAAATTCCTCTGACACTTGGATTTTTTTTTTTTAGATATACTAACCAAACCCAGGACCTTTGGCTTTCCATGCCAATGCTCTATCAACTGAGATAAGCCAGAGTTCACTTCACAGCGCCAGATGGAACCTCTCTCCTATAACTTGTTGCCCGCAATGGTTTACATCACTGACAGACAAGTTATGTCATACGCAGTACCGTGAGGCACAGTAATTAGCAATTTTTGTGACCAAGCCAGAGTTATTGGCATAATCAGACACTAGGCCCATTCAAGTGAAATGCATGTTTGTACAGGCGATGTAATTTTGTGATTAAAATTTGAATATACCTAGCCTGTCATGACTCCCGCCTATATTGCTACTGTTTGCACAAAAAGGAATATTCTGGTTATAGATAGGGTTTAAGTAAAAATTCAGAAACTGAATACAAATTTCCGATTCTAGGTAGGCCTATTGGTGTTTATTGTCATCAGTATTATAATCCCAGCCTTCTTTCTGGAACACATGACCCATGCGCAATTCACTGCAAGTCGTAATTCTCACCTTCCAAGTGCCAGTTTCTATTCAGAGACTGCCATTTGTAGGTTAGAAAAGCAACATCTTCATTTTCCCAGTATTTGTGACAATTTCCAGGAAGGCCTATGCTTTCTATGGCTGGGAGGTTTTTGAAGAACTCAAGCTAAAAACCACAGATTCTGAACCTTTGTTTCTGGGTTATTCTCCAGAAAAGGGCAGATTCATGTCGCAGTTGATATTCTGGTGTAAAATAAGTATTTATGGATTATGAATTATTATGATAAGTTAGATTGAAATAAGGTCTATTTGATCCCATATTCCACTTTTTAAACAAAAGTTACAATTTTCTGCATTTTAGGGCACAGTATGTGAGATCTCACCTCCGTGTCATGTCCCAATGCCTGACTTGTCATTTTCATTCTTTTGTAATTCAACAGGCTTTAATTTTTATTCCATTTTAGTGTTATAACAAGAACAAACAGCTCAAAAAATGAGTCATTAATAACTGAAAAGAAAATATATCATTTTGTAAAGACAATTTTTTGCACTAAACATGCCTGTCCCAGAGTGAGACCTCACCTCCGTGAAACAATATAAAAGTTCAATTATTTCCACAGATATGGCACTGTAGTCTTTCTATTTTTCTTGGACTCCAACTTTTAGCAGTTTTCTTATCATTTATATGAAGCCAAGCTGTTAGTGTGCTTTTAAGTGTTGTTTTGTTTGTGTAAAAGGGCTAAATGCAGAGTTGGTTATTGGACTTCCTCACCTCCATTACCTACACCCAACGGTAAAATTGTATATTTTTATATTTACTTTTGCAATAAATTATAATAATAAGGAATGCAAAGTTAAACTCTAGAACTGAGATTTTCTAACCTCAAATGTTCCCAAGCTGTTTGACAAATTAGAGAAAAATCTTACCTCCGTTACCCTCACCTCCGTTACTGTTACTCTCGAGTCCTATCCATGGAGGTGTAATTAATGTTGTAATTGATGACATATTTAACTGTCTGCATTTTTTATTTTTGTTTAAAGAAGATACTGGTATAGCCTAATAGTTACAATATATCATGTTTTGATTTAAAGTTTTGATTTTAAGGTGATAATCTATTTTAACATAGATAAAAATAAGTAAAAACTTGTGTGTTGATCCATTTGTATGGTAATAAATATTGTTCTTTTTCATGATAACATTTAATACAGTAAATTAATTATAATTCTCACATAACTTCTATATAAGTAGGCCTACTATTTCTTACTATTTTCTCACCTCCATGAATGCGCCATTTTCTAACCTTATTAATTTAATGCAAAATACCACTCGGTAAATAGGGCAAGTACCTCAGTAGTACTCTGCAGAAATAAATATTACATAAAAAAATTACATGGTCCAAAATAACAAATATTTAAAAAAAAAAAATTCTAACATTGAAATCTGCCCTTTTCTGGAGAATGACCATTCTGTGAATAAACATAGTGCATAACCGTGGAAACCATCCCGTAACCACGTTCTACAGGAGCATTTTAAACGAGGAATTGCCTGGGCTGTGCGGATTAGCTCCTCCAATGATTGTGATACCCAGTCCTACACTAAATACTTTTTCAACCAGAATATAGCGAACTTCATTGAGGTTATTCCGCCTGGGCACATAAAAAAATGATACAAATCTTCCCACCTGTGTAGATAAACACAAAACGGTTTAATAGTCTTCATCATCATCACAATCACGTTTCTTTAAATAATTAGGCAGCATTGGATTACTTTGGATTACTGTCCACTCAGTAGAAAACAGACACGTTACGAACTAAGATAACACGCTTTCCTGTTCCTATTTCAATTTAAATGACGTCACTATCGTAGCAAGATCGATTAGTGAGCGTATGACCATGATCGAGATACTACTCGCATCTAGTATTCATTTTAATTTAATGTGGAGAATAGGGGGAAATAGATAGCTTTAATTGGGAAACAGGGATTCTTAATGTAATTCTCTAATCTTACGTAAATGACGCAAAGGTAGTCCCAATGCAGGGTACCCCAATTTTAAAAACCGAGATTCTCTTCATAAAACACCTATACCACACGTATCTTATGATAGATCGTTTGATAGATCTGATTTTCGTTGGAGGATGACTATAATTTGTTATATTAACCTCTTAATGTGACCTGTTACATTTTATTTTAAAGTTCTGGGAAACGAGTGGTAATGATAAGGACAGTTTTATACCTCGGTAAAAATATTTTAGCAGTGTTCTTTCTGGCAAACAGATGGATTAATTATTTCATCAGAAAATAATAAATTTTATCAGCATAAGCAGCAAAAATAAAACGAATGTAAACAAGAAATTAACAATCAAATTCCAATGGCTAAGGAACTTTTATATCTGCATTTTAATGACAGAGAGTAAATAATAGGAAAAAGAAGTTGTGGTGCCCAATGATCCAGTCCCGGAGGAGGGGAATCAGAGGGAAATATCTCACTCACATGAGGAACAGAAACTACTGATGCTGTGGTTAGAGTCTGAGTGTAAAGGCTTCTCACTAGATGTCTCTACTGCGGGCGGCGTCGCTGTCACGGGGCAACTGCTGCTGTCCATGGAATGGCTGGAGGTGGAGGGAGACGTCGGAGGATCTCCCGGGGGACTGCTCAAGTGGGGCACGTCGTAGTGGTGTTCACTGCATGAACGAGACAGCTTCGGTGGGTCAGAGTATGGGTACTCGTAGCAAGGAGGCACCGAAACCCCAACCACTGTTTGTGTCAGGTCCGGCTGCTGGGAGGGATGTTGTAGTGACAGGTTCTTCTTGTCGTGCTCGGGGAAGTATTCTGGCTGGTACTCTACAAAACAAACACAAATTCAATAATGATATTCATTTTCATTAAAGATGATAAATATTAGTATGTCTAAATCATAATAACTGCAAGAAATTAATCAGCGGGAACTGAACCAGGGACATTCTTTTCGACTTGATTAGGTTATCTGTACAAACATTAGGCTACATATAATCAGATATATATAGACTGTCCCAAAATTAACGCAAGATTTGAATTAAATAGAAAACACAGTTTTAGTCTTTAGATTGTTTTTTTTTTTATTATTATTATTATTTATTCAACCATAAAGTACATAGGATAGGGTCATTTATGGAATAACATATCGGGCAAATGGCCTCCACGGCTTTGCTGGCACATACGCACTCTTTTTCGAAATTTTCCATGACCATTCTGCATAAATGTGGCTGAATTTCTTTGATGCAGCGTTTAATTTTCCCCTGTAATGCACGGGTGGTTGTGGGCTTGTTGACATAGACCTTTGACTTCAAATAACCCCATAAAAAAGAAATCTAATGGTTGTATCGTGTAACGCTCTATTTTTACTAACCCTAAACTCTCAGCTGTCAAATTGTTCTTTTTTTCAGGGTTGCCAACAATTTACTGCAAAAGTGGCGGCAAATTCCAATATAACCCTCACTCTAAACTCTCAGCTGTCAAATTATTTTTTTTTCAGGGTTGCCAACAATTTACTGCAAAATTGGCGGCAAATTCAAATCTTGCGTTCATTTTGGGACACCCTTTATATATCTGAGCAATTTAAAAATTAGCTTTACCACGCTAGTGTTTTATCATCCATTTCTCGTTCATGCTAGGATGGTGGAAAGGAAACCCTAGTTTCCTATATTCAGTGCTGGTAACCTAGCTTACCTCACAGATTCATCATTATATCAAAGCCTGTAACACGACATACATATAAATATATAATTGCAGACTAGGGATATAATCGGCCTACTTTTTGTAAATTGTTTAAAATTTCAACCTTACCTTTTTACTTCTTGATATTGACTTATGATAATTCATCACGCAGCTAGGTTATGTTAGTTTGGTATCTGCAATTGGTTGCACTTCCTGTTATCGATCGCTTAGGCCTACCAGAATTAGTTGCATAAGTTTCTCGGAAATAGGAAAAATCGACTTGTCTCGTTTTTATAATTCTTCCTCGATTCTGTTAAAACATGCTTTCCACAAAAGTATCGCAATATACTTATAGCTCCATGTTCAGTAAGTTGCCACAAAAGACCACGGCTTACATTGCAACAAATTTAAACCATCTTGCAACGTCGGCAAATAGTAAATCCCTTTTAGAACATCAGGGCATTTTCGATCCTTTTGTAAATATCTGTAGAGTTATTTTTTTATTATTATTAATGTTATTTACATTTTTTATTTTGTACGAGTATTTTTATGGTTAGTCGTAATTTTGTTAGTTATATTAATTGTATGTATGGATGGTCATTTTGTATTTGTAGGCCTATTTATTTTATGATATTGTATTTGTATTTTTAATAGGAAAATATGTCATCTTCTTGACATTCATCGTATACTAATTAAAAAAATAAAATCATCTTACATCATAAAATTGTAAACAAAAATACTAACTTTTTTGGTATAAAGTGTACAACACAAAATGCGTATGTAAACTACCAGATGAGACATTATTATTGTTATTATTATTATACTTTTACAATTATGATTATTACTTTTTCGTTTTCCTTTCCGGCTTTACACCAGCTTGGGTTGAGAAAGAATGCCACAATAACTGGGCTCATGTAACCGTACACCAAAGACAGAAATATAGTCTTGTCTAATGGGGTCTGTATTACTCCGGTCTCCAAAAAGATTACACTCGCATTAGCGTGTTCAGTTATCAAAGTGGAATTTTATCCAGTATCGGTTTTAAAAACGAGAGCATATTTGTACCATACGGAATAAAGAATTATATAATAAAAATACTTTGATGCATTTATCTTATAGAAATTAGCAAATTTGAAATATGAACTACTAAAACCAGTATTACGTAATATAAACCCATTTTGCTTTGTTTCCCTCAGTTCATGGAACCTAACATTTACATGTATAGGTTGGGCCTAACTTTTAATATAATCTCCATTTCATTTATTTCTCTGGTCCGTTGTGTAATTTAATTTTAAGATATCATCAATATTATCTAAATAAAAAGTCAGTAGAGCAGTTAAATTAAATTGAGGCCTAGTTCTTGCAAAAAAATAAATAAAATAAATATCACAACATAATTACTTCCGAGAACTCCAGATCACGAAGACTCAAAAAATGGGTCATTACATCCTCACAGAAAAAGGCATAGATTAAAAAAATGAACATGAAAGAAATTCAAGAGAAGTTTAATAAAAGAGAATGGGAGCGAATGTGGGAGACGAAGTTAAAATTAGAATATTTCACGCAATGCCAAAGCACAAAGAGTAAATGAACTGCGTCAATTAAACGTGGCGTAGTACTTTGTGACGCCTGGCGTCATTCATTAACGTCACGCGACATTTCCACCAAGACGTGAAGAGACTGCCAATAAAACAAAATAGATTTAACCACTAAATGGCCTTTCCTAGTTTCGTGGGGTCTTTGTTTGACTTTTCCATTTTCTTTTCCTACTACAATGAGTGGCATACCGACCAAGACAAATGATGCAGCCATATATAGGGGCCAGACAGGAAACCCTCGGGGTCACGTGACGGAACTTAAGTTCAAGAGGTGAATGGTTCTTAAGCACTGATTTCAAATCTCCTGAGGCCATTAGGAAATTCACACAGTAATAGAGATTTATCCAGAGAACGAAGGACTACAAAGTAGTAGACTTTGGGGATGGTAAGATTTTCAAAAGGGGTTGAAGACTTACATTAAAGTGCTATTAAGCTATAGAATGGATTTTTTTAATGTATATACATTAACTTGAAAACATAGGCCTATTTCTGGGTATAATAACTGTGGCTTGGTTCTAAAAGGGCCAATGTCAATTTCTTACTTATACATTATTGAGCTCGGCTAATCTTTATCTTTCGTATACTAAAAGGGCCAATGTTCGTTGCTATTAATAGACATACTACAGAAACCTTAGAGGCCAATGTCGGAAGTTTTCAGCAAAAAATGTTACTTCTATAAAGGCTTCAAAGTCAGTTATCTCAAAAGCAAGTTTTTATGACATTGAAACTTTTAGAACCAAACCACAGATATAGACTAGTATAAAACTGTGGTAAGTGTACTCTTTGAGGACATGAGAGGCATTTAGGGGGTACGGTAACTTTTTGGAGAATAGTTAGAAAAATTGCAAATATACAATCATATCGGGAACTGAGGAGGCAATTAATAAAGAACCAATGCAATGGAGGCAATAGCAAACCAGCTAATTCGCTTAATAACGGCGAACTCAACGAGTTTGCCCCGTGTTGACTTTGCCCTTAATATCCGGAACGCCTCACATGTTAATCAATGAAGACCCAACTTTTGCCTCTCAACAAAGTCGAAATGAGAATTTATTGGAGCTAGTCAGCTGCTGACAGCCGTTATTCCGGGAGGTAGTGACTGTTGCTGCTCGTCTTATTTAGAGTTTTTCCTGAAAAAGTAACCTATACAGAGTATTAATGAATAACACCGAAATATTTTACCCGTGTATAGAGGGGACAAAGACAAGCAACTTTTATTATGAGATTTTTGCTCTATGGATTCAATCTTTCCTATTACAGCATAAAATCTCCCGGGCATGGTCACCACTGCTTCTAAAATTTGAAGAAAAACAATGCAAAACAAAGGAACTTCGTTGTTAACACTGGGGTAATGATAAATAAACTATTGCAGTGGTGACCAGTTGTGTGATTAGTCTGTAAATTTGGCAGATCATGGAAACTCCAAATTATGATGTAGCTGTTGATGTATGATTAAGAATCAGATTTTTATCGATCACTAAGAAGGTGTGAAGTCAATTTAATGAAAATTTTAACCCTATTTCGCTTCATTATTGAAGCGATAATGACTTTAATGCCCTGGCCTATAGCATAGCATTTTAAGTCATAGACGAAAAACCTCCTAATAAAAGTTGCTTGTCTATACCCCCTCTATATACAGGTAAAATATTTCGGTGTTATTCATTAACACTCTGTATATCGAGTGTTGAACTGTTGAGTGTTGTATGTATTACTTAATATTAGTATATTACTAATAGTTCTAAGAACAGTAGACCTCGCGTTCAAAAAATCTAAGACCTGCTATCAGCTGACAGCTACCATCTTGAAATGAAATTAAAAAATCAAAATCCGTTTTTAATTACCTTCAAGGAAAGAAATCGAACAATGCGTAGACGAAATACCCGTAAAATGTACTTGTTGAATATTTCACACTCGATAGGGGAAGTAGTCTTCATTTTTTTACAGTACTAACCGTTTGGCTAGAACTGAGTAAAGAAGCTAAACATTATATGAAACAGAACCACTGAAATGGCCATCATCTTTGAACTAAATAAAATCAGGTAAACCGATATAACAAAGTGCCAGCATGTTTTTTGCAATTATGATATGCTAAAAATAAGTTACTTTTAAATCCATTTCCGAGTTAAGCTCTAGATCGATTCATTAAGCAGGGCTTACGGAAGAATAAAGGACTAAAGTTTAATATGTGGGTAGTGTTATTTGTCAAAGCTAACTGTATCGCAACTTCCAAAGCCGCATACGAACACTGTAAAACAATATGTTGTCATGAGAACTGATTTACATTTGAAAATTTCTGTCTAATATATTACCATAAAATAGGCACTAAATTGGGCATTACTCCGGTATCAGTCAACCGATTTGGTCCAAAATCAATAGGCTTCGTCTCATGAACAATATAAATGTGTATACCAAATTCTGTTCTGGCAGTTAAAAAATTAAAATTCTTACACATGCGTCTTTTTTTTAAGGACTTCAAGGAACATTAATTCCGAATTGGAAGAGAATCCAACCATGCGTTTGATTGTAACTGCGTAACACACAAATTTACAAACAGACGAAATGCCGAACGATAGGGTTAAAACAGGATTTCGCTTTGCTCGATCAGTAATTATCATATGTAGCCTATAGTATAGTACAATTAGGCCTATTACTGAATTCTTTATACAGTTGCCTCTAATATTTTGTACAACCTATCCATTAACATACCGTGTAGTGTGTTTTTGTGTGTTTTGGTGCTCGCGCAAGTAGGCCTAGACCTTTATACTATTTGCCAGCGTTTCTCAACCATTTTGAACCCGAGGACCTCTAAAATGTTTAAAAAAATTTACGGACCCCTAATTTTACATCCAATTTTTAAAAGAAGGCTTATTTTCTTAATATATGGGGTATTAATTATAGGTCATTATAACGAAATATGTGAAATTTTTTTTACTTCTTTACTTTCCACTTGCTTTATTATATTTTTAAATTATGTCTGCGGACCATCTGCACCATCTTTGCGGACCACCAGTGGTTGAGAAACGCTGCTATATGCCATACTTGTGTGTGTACTATAGCGTGGTGTATACTGTCGTCACGTAGCTATTAACATGAATCTCTAGCACTGAGAGGAAAGAACGCAGGAACTCATTTTAAATTCGGGATGTGAAGTCAACAGGTCACTGCATTGCCGCATTAATCCCGAATGCTAATTAGCACATTTTCACTTACCCTCCTGCCCGCATGGTACTCGAGTGTGTGTACAACTGAGTCGTGCTAACAAACTGAAATTCATTAATATACGTCACCAGCAGCAGTACTTATTTGTCACACAGTACTTTCAATGTCAAGAAGAGTTGTTTAAACTATACAATATCGTAGCACTTATTATACAGTGCGTAAATGGCGAACGCTGGCCAAAAGCATCATTGAACTGTTAAAGATTAATAATTCAAGAGAGGAATCAAGTTGCTATCTCTTCTTTGTTTTTGTTTTGGCCTATAAGGAAAGGTCTAATTAATCTTAAAACAGTAGTCCTAGACTGTTATACAATGCATTCATCTTGACTTAGACGCTAGCCTTTGTTTTTCAGATGTTTATGCAAAATTCAATTTATCGACTACGATGTAAATTAAACAAAATTTAAAAAAAAGTGTTATAAGATTTGTTTCGTATTTAAGCTTAGAATACTTGATTTTGAATATGAAGATATTGTAGAAGGTGCAACAAGAGAAAACCTAAAGACAACTGTATTACATTGCCTTCGATAGATTCACTGCATAGTGTGAAAATTTAGCAATTAAATTACAGCAAAAATGCTCTTTTAGCTTTTTTTATTTTGAAAACATATCGAACATTTTAATAACAAAGAAACTGTAGTCTAGTTATTCAATGATAAAGTCGTTGATTGTTAAGAAATAATGATGTCAGTAAAATATTAACAGTGTTGTTGCCGAAAAGTTGAGAAAAGTTGAACCGAAAAGTTGAGTAATGGAGCAAAAAAAAAAATCACATGGAGGAGGCACCGAATATATATACTCGCCTCTCTCATTGAGGACTCCACCCCAAACCCCCGCAGAGGTTCTCGGGAAAGGTTTTTGGAATTTTTCTGTGGTTTACAGCCTAAAAACCATATGTGTACCAAATTTCATGTTTGTAGCTCATCTGGAAGTGGGCAAACATTAATGTCAGTGAGTAAGCCCTTTTTCGAGGGTTTTTAGGGCTAAAAAAATACGTTTTGGAATATTAAACCCTACAAAATATAAATAAACGTATTTTGTTTTCTTTGGATCTACCAGCACTCAGCAACAGCTTTCTTAAGTTTCGATCAATATTCTAGAATCGTAGATGAAACAACGCTCCGAAAACTGTAGATTTAGCCCTTATGTAAAAGGGGGGATAGAAAATTATAATAAATATTGAAAAGGACAAAATCTGACCATCAATAGTCTTACAAAATGCTTCTGTACCTCAAGCGTGCAGTAAATTCATACAATCAAGTCTTATTCTTCTTTCACTCAGTTTGACCTCCCAAGCTGTAGGAACAGTTTATGCGGCCCACGCCGCCCGGGCCTTATCGGATTGGGAGCTGTAGGGAAGCAGGTTTAGCCACTGAACCACAGATATTACTTTTTTGGCCAGACAAGGACCTGGGGGATATCCCCGGATGAAGTGAACAGGCCATCTCCGAGACAACATGAACACAGAGGATGAGACACGTCAGTCGCTCACACACTCTCTGAACAAGACGGATGTTATGAAGGTGATAATGATGGCCAGGGGCCTAATGTTTCCTAACACTCGCCTTATAAATGAGGGAAAACATCTACCCAGAAAACTTGACCGACCGGGAATCGAATCCGGGCCCGCTGCGTGAGAAAAGTCAGCGTTATTAACTATGCCACAGCGGTGGGGAATAATTTATTTTTTTTCCCACATACTGAGTTTGCTATGTAGGCCTAGTCATACTTTCCATCTGCTTGTTTTTAGAAAACAAAAGGCATTTGAAGATGTCTAAATCCGTGAAACTTTATAATTTGAATGACGTATGTGAATAATAATAATAATAATAATAATAATAATAATAATAAAAACATGTATAGAAATGTTTACACGAAAAAGTATCTTGAAAACCCAAAGGAAAAAAGTCATATTTAACTTTTGGTCTTATAGTAAAACAAAGTGAACTATTTCAAGCCCGCGGCACTGTTTACTATAGTTATAGACAATTAAACACGCAGCTACTTCATAAAGGAGAAGACAACAGTGGGAGGGCAAAGGCATGCAGAAAGAAAACAGATCCAACCCATTTCTCATTATATATAACACTTTCACGTCACAAGTACACCAACACCTCCTATTAAAATGCCAAACATATTCAAAGCTCTGTTTTCAAAACTGGAACTCACCCCAGAAGTAACAGTTGAAAAGTGAGTGACACCGTGCCTAATTATAAGGCCTCGGCGGGGGAAGGGTAGAAGGGGGTTTGGCGGCACGTGTGAAGAGGAAATATGGGGCGGGAAAGGTTGGGGTGGTATGAGAATGCCATGCACTGAAATCTGACAGTTTGTTGGTTTAATGAGGTGCAAGGGGGTGTGGTAGGGTGGTCTAGAGTGTCGCGAAGACCATCACGACCTCTGACAGCCACTCGCTCCCGATGGAAGTACAGTCGCTACTAACAAGCTCTTAATATAAATAAAACAAAAGCGAGGCAAATTTAATGTAAAATTTATTATAAGCTATGATACAGAGTAAGATTTTTTTGGGTAAAATAATACAATAGAATGCAATTTTTCCTTTTATATTGGAACCAAAATGGTTTGTATTTTTTCTAATTCATTGGATTAACTTAATTCAAACAAATTCTTTTGATTTTATTGGGTTCTTTATTGACGCAATACAATTGCATATTTAATTTCTGGAACCCTAGGGTCAATTCGAAAATGTAAGCTGATTTTTTTAAATTTGATAATAATGTATCTAGACATGTGTAGTGCAACTAGAATTGAGCTGAAAGCTGGAAGGTTGTGAGTTCGATTACCGACGAGATCACAGGAATTTCCTTTAATTAGCTCATATCTGGGGTCGACTATGCCTCCAAAAGGCTAACAACCTCACTATGTTGCGCAATATTAATGTTGCGAATGGACTATCGGTATCTAAAACTCCGGGAGCCTCAACTTCCTGGAACCCTAAGAGGCCTGTGTAGGAAAACAATAAAAATATATACATAGAACGTTTTATTAAAATACACAATCAGCATTACACAAAATAGGTAAATAAACAACAGCAATGGTAGTAGGGCAAGAGAGGGAAGGGTGATTAACACCTTGTAAAGGGACCAACAGGCGGCAGAGGGACCGCAGAATCGCAGTCTCACACACATTCACCGCGACCACCTATGTGTAATAAATATAAGAGCTGTGTAATCATTATATAAATGTGTTTGCCAGCCACAACACTCATACTAATTCCTGCGCAGAAGTCACTAAGACCAATGTTGATCTGTGTAGTGAGTAGGCCCTACCATCAAGTTTATGGTCAAAACCATAATATGGATTACCTTAATTATAGTACATAATAATGCAACTTGCGTCTTAAGAATAGCGATTTGCAATTCGTTATTTTCTGTGATGGTGTATGCAATAATGCTCCTATTACACTTACAAATTCGGTCCACTTTTGACTAGAAATATTTGATAAGAGCAATCGGTTATCTGTTTTTCTCTCTCAGTTTTCTCTGTCTGTCTTTCCACCAATCATATTCAGTATCTCCTCCCAAATTTTCACCATATTTTCACACACTCTCTCTCATTCATAGTGCTTCATTTAATTGTGCATCAGCAAATTTACAATAATTGCATTCTCTCTATTTCACAGACACACACACACAATACCTTAGATCAACTCACTTACTTATCTCGCTGCTTTCTTCTTCCTCTTTATTTTCATCTAATGTAACCATTTCGTGATCTGTTTTCTCATTTTCTTAGTCCTCAATTTATTTATACCTAACTTTTCAATCAATTTAACTGACTTTTCTCATCCTATATTCTTCTGTGACTCTCCATTTAGTTTTTTCCAACCCTGTCACATAGCACGAAATTTGCAGCATAAATATGGAACCACTTCACTTTCCCCTAATATCGGTATCGAGTGGACAGGCAGTCGTAAAATCAGGGGATTTAAATCCTAGGCCACCAAATCTGAACTGGACTTTCCAGTTTTCCTCATCCGCATCCAGACTAAAAATTTTACCCTTGACTTCAGTGAAGGCATATTATAATTTTGAGATTAACTGATTAGATGTAGGCCGGAATCACCTTTCTCTCTAGAGACCGCTACATATAACGAAAATCGAGTTAATAAACATTCCTTTACTTCATTTTCCCTCACTACTGAGTACCAACTACTAACCTAATCTAGAAGTTAGTCTAACGGAATGAAACATTAGAAAAGTTATTTTGAAGACTGAATAATTGAGAAAGAATCAGGTTAGAAATCTCTATGAAACTTCCATTTCATTTCAGGCCTCAAGTAAGATAAAAAGTTCTAAAAAAAGGGATTAAAAAAATAGAACTAATCTCTGTCGCACGAAAATTTACTCTTCATAAGAACTACGTTAAATTCTATAAGACAAAGCAAAACAGGCTAGTAAGTAAACATTAGACGCTCCAGCTAGGTAATACCATATTTTCCCATGAACATTCGCTCCATTATAAAGTGAGATTTAACGGTGACCACTCGTATGTATTTTATTGATTCGTACATAAAGTGAAAAGTGCACTTAATGTACTTCATACGACAGAGATGAAGATATGAAATTATCTTTTAATGAACTACTGTAAGACAGAACTTGTGAAACCAAAAGAAAGATAGCTTACTCACGAAGTGAAATGTGATAGAGACAAATGATGCGTTACTTACCGGAAGCTGCCATGTTGTACATGCTGTGGTCTCGCCCCTTCCTCCTCAGCAATCTGAAGATGAACACTGCCACCAGAGTGAAGACCGCGAATGCAACAGCCAACCCGATGTACAGGGCGACATCAGTTTCCACTTCAGCACGCGTTGCTAAAACATAAAATCAATCATATCATAAGACACTATTGATACCAGTATTTTCACAGTATGTTAACTTCTGAAGTTGCCAATTGAGAGACTGAGAACAAAAAGCAGGCAAGTAACATTTAAAAAATATTATATTTGTGCGTAGTCATCAAAGAGATATTAAATTTATCGGGTATTAATACTTAAGGTACACTTGATACATATAACGGCAATTTCCTCTGTCAGTTATCTGTTTTTTGTTCTCAGCCCCTCAAATAAGCGCCAAAATATACAGTACTGGAGCAATATATAGTATTAGAGCAGTCGTTTATTGATTAACGGGACGATAATTAATATATTCAAAATACGCGCCTTCGCGCTGCGGGCAGTGTTGCGCAGATTTTGAAACACCGGTTCTGCAGATTCCTGGCCAAAACTTTTGGAATGCAAATCCAGGCATGCATATCTTGCTCCGTCAGTCGTTGTCCAACTTGTAACTTATTCGGTACGGAAATCCATCTATGTCTTGAAACATTCGCCGAAGCGACGTATTCCTGATGTTAAATTTCAAGGATGTTCGTCGAAGTTAGTTTTGATGAATGCAACAGCTGATTGAGGATACATCCATGATTCTCATTTGTGGAGTTACCATACATTCCGTTCACACTATACACTACTAGTACGACCAAATTCCGTAACAATTGACAGCATAACTGTGTTGCTTGGTGCAACCTTATTAAATTGTTCGCAATTCAAACTCGACTTGCCTTGTAGCCATTTCCGTACAAGCAAAAATAATACTCCAGTACGAAAACATTTTTCTCAATCGTGAGACCTATTTTCAAGTCCAACCTCACAGCACAACGTTCTTTGCAATGCTCATGTAGCCTGCCCATCTATCGCAGAAGTCAAGAACTACGAGAACTTAGTAACAGCTGATCGCCAGGTTCAGCCATTTTGTTTTTCTTTCTATCAATTTAAAATCTCAAAACTTAAACATTGAATAAATTATGGTCGAACAAATATTAGGTTCATTGCATAATGTACTATTTTAGTGTGATAATTGGACTTCGGACTTTTAGGTCGCTAAAAATGCTGTTTTAAGTACCTAAAATAGACTCTACAAATTGGAAAATATGTTCTAAAAATCGTAAATAGTCTCTTATAAAATCGTTAAGTTGCCAATTTTTTGAAATATCTCAATTGCAATGCAGAATATTATATTTATTGAATTCATCATTAATCAGTAATCATGATAAAACACAGATATAGGCCTATGATATACTGAATTATATAGACCTATTACTAGGGCATGTAACACCAAAACAGTGAAAACCTAATCCCTGCGCCCAGAAGCTACGCATATCATACTAGCATATTCAACCCCTTGTATCCCTCAGTGATTCAGATAACTACTTTTTTTTGTTACTGGATGTGGGAGTCGGGAGAAAAAAACTACATTTTCTTGGGAATTCCAAGGAATTTTTCTCCTAAAGACGAAACATTCCTTACTATATAACCATGTCACAAATGTGTCATGTACTGCACATTCCGAGCTAAAAATTTAGTACGAACTGAAAATAAATGCTAGAATTTGTAACAAAAAATAACTTGTTTTGAACTTTAGATATCAGTTTTAGGCATAGTCACTTATGAAACATGCATATACAAGTTTTCGTTCATATATTACTTAAGGAATAAAATAGGTTTTTACCTAAAATCCGAAGTCTAGTGATAATGAACATCCCATTTTCCGTCCACGTATGCAATTAAAACTTTTTTTCATTCAGTGTAATTTTATGTTAATTGTATTATAGTTACCTAGTAGTTTATACATGTCAGTGTTGTTTAACGTTATTTGGTGAAAATTATTATAATATGTTTGGATAATTGATTAGTTGTTCATAGTTTTAACTGATCAATTACCTACACAACTTAAAACCCTAAAACTCGGCGACGTAATTCTCCGAAATAACATACAAGTTTCACTAACTCAAGGCTATTACTAAAGCCCAAGGTATATAAAGCTACTGCAAGCAGCATCTTGACATTATACCTTTATTGTGGGATGCAGCGTTGCCATACGTACGACTATAGTCGTACACATACGACTATTTCATAGATTTGTACGACGTACGACGCAACCATGTGTCGTATGCTTATTCATACGACTATTTTTAATGTTAGCATTTTATATTGCCATTTTCTGTTTATTTCTTAGCCATCTACTGCAGAATTTTCAATTTGGATAAGCATGAAGTTTTTGTTTTTTCGTAGTTTATTTTGAATATGCCTACATGTCCCTATATGAATGGCAATATTATAATAGCCATTGCAGGGGCGTGGCGTTAATGTTGCCTCTATCCAAATTTTACATGATTTTTTTAAAAGAATAATGGAAGGTCTGAGTAATTTCACTTTCAGATTTCTTCATTTGTGATCGATCCGCCGAGACCGGTCGATGACAGCATCCTCCAGTTCTAAATTGCTCGTTATTTTGCCAATGGCGCTTACCGGCAAACTCGAAGCTTATAGACTCGTAGGGATGTCAGTGACCCTGGGAGACTTCAGTTCGCTGTTTGTAGCACCATTGTTGCCTGTCCAGTGAAAAGGCAAACCTTGAGTTTTAGTGTTAATTCTTAATGTATACGAATGTAATGGTGAATGGTTTAATGTTAGTAGTACAATAAGAATAATGACATCACAATTTGCGGGTAAAAGTGACTGATTATGTGATCGAAAACCTTTTAAAACGGTCCTTGAGTTCGCGTTCTTTTGGCGAAAAAATCACATAATTTCAACAGGAAGACCAACTCCGGATCTTAAACCATTAAAAACTAACTCACACGGGGGTTTCGAAAGACATTTTAGTAGCTCTTGGTACAAGGAGTTTCCTTGGCTGTGTGGTTGTTACAAATTATTGAAACTATTTTGTTGGCCATATCTGCTTTAATTCTAATGAAAAGAATGCGTGGAAAACATATGGCATCAGTAACATGGATAGTTTTCGCACCTTGAGGGTTTGATGTCATTTTCAGCTTGAAGACTGAACTTGCCGCCCTATTTAAATTAATGGCAAGAGATGATGATGATGAATGGGATGCTGAAACAAGAGCTTGTGCAATGGGCTACTACCAGAACCTCCTAAGCTTTGATTTCAGATTCTTGCTTTTGGTGTTTTCGCTTGTATTTCCTAAGTCTGATGCTTTGTTTAACTTTCTTCAGAAAAATATTTTTCATATTGCTTTCTGCAAACAAAAAATCAATGACTTTAAAACAGTATGAACGACTTGCGTGACAATTTTGACGAGTTAATTTGGTCAAGGATAGAATCTGATCAAGATTGCCACGAAACACCAATACTTTCAAAGAGATAGAGACTGGATAAAGGAGAAAATGTCACAAAATCATCGTATCGACGAATATTTTATGAGATCATAGATACGATACTTGGCAAAATAACCAACAGATTCTCGGATATAGACAAACTACAGTTCCTATCATTGTTGAACAGTGCTTCATACGCCGAATATGACAAGACTTTCCCAGAGAGTGCGTTTAAGACTTTCCTTACTTATTGCGGACAGTACTTCAACTCAGTGCGATTAAGGAACGAACTCTGTTATTTGTACTCTTCCCCTGAATTTCGAAACAAAGCTCCCTACGAAGTTCACCAAGAGTTGTATGCCTTGGAACTTAGAGAAGCTTTGCCACTGGTGTATAAACTTCTTGAATTAATTTTTACTATTCCTACCACCATCAGCAGAACGATCTTTTTCAGCGCTCTGTAGAATACACACTTATCTAAGAAACACACAAACTCAAAATATACTTTCATATCTGTCTCTTTTATCAGTGGAAAAGGGGTTGCTTAGTAAACTTAAAAAGCAACAGCAAGCAACATTTGAAAATTCTGTAATTGATGTTTATTTGGAGAAGAATCGGCGGATTGAACTGAAGTACAAATAGACACTGTAAATTAGAGATATTGTAAATACATTTTAAATTAAGTACGCCATTATAATTTTTATTTATATACTTGTTTGAGTTTGTTTTGTTTCATACAATTGCATACAACCTATATAATATTAACTTAGAAACCCTCGGAATTCGCGACTGGCACTCCCCAAATTAAGTATGAAGCAACTGGCAACACTTATGGATCACCCACGCCACGCTACTGAGCCATTGTCAAATAAAACTTAGTCCATTTATATATTACAGGCTTTCACTGGCCGGTGCCGCACCTCGCTTAAGTGGCATTGTTGTATTGTTATTGCTACTCCTCTCATTATTCTTCTCCAAATATTTTATATTTTAGCCGCACGTGTGCAAAACGAAGCAATCCAAACCTCTAAAGAAATTATACCGATAAAGAGCAGCTGGTTTTATTGTTTTTGTTTTATTTTGACCAAACATAATAATCATAATATGATTGTTATTATTAATGTAATGTAATGTAAGTGTTTATTACAGTAATTAACTTTTTACAAATTCCAATTATGTTATTATTAATAGTATAATATGTTGACACGTGCATATCAAAAGTGGCTGTATATTTTTCTTTAAATAATATTTGGAAATCTTTATTTTCTTATGGTTTATAATGTATTAATATTTTATTATTATTTTAATTCTTCCTGCAACATCTGCAGGTAGCCGATGACAAAGAGTACCAACAACAATGGGTATGTGTATATACAGTTACGAGAGACCAGTTAGTTGAGTATTAGCGGTGAACAACAAAGTCAGCATGCGTGAGCGGAGCAGTAGCACGTAGCACTTACAAAAGCAAATTTTTACCACCATTTATAGAAAAAAATGTCTGTACAGAGTACCTTACTTGGCAATCATTATTATTATTATTATTATATTATTAATATTATTATTATCATAATCATCTTGACAATTCGCAAAGTGTACGACGATTTTAACTAGAGTACGACTATTTTCAGTTGTTGGTACGACTGTTTTACGTTTCTGATCTGGCAACCCTGGTGGGATGCCTTAGTCCTATTTTCTCGCACATACGCAATATAAAGGAATAGCTTGAAATGCCCGAGTTTTGCATTTTATTAATTCGAAATTAACTTATGATTTTATGAAGGACTTGCGATATTCAAACTATAGGTCCTTATATAGGTACGTAGAATTTGAAATAAGGAAGAACGACTTATCACACTAAAACTATTCACTCAAAAAAAGCTTGAAAGCCACTCTTTCTATGCCCACACTTTTATATGGCTTCTTATGGCTCATAGAGGATGTCGAATTTTGCCATTCATTGCTTCTACACACCATACCTGGGAAGGGTTGAAATAAGAAAAAACAGAATTCCGGTAACATAAAATTGTATTGTCTTTATGGAATATTTTATTTCTTACTCTCATGTTACCATACAACCGTTTTGGGACTAAAATAAAAAAAAAATTAATTAAATTTCACTTTCATACTTTCCCCTCCAAAAACCCGGTAAATAATATGCTGCGCGGATAGGAGTAAAAATGTTCCATAATTCGGATAAATATAGAATTTTGTAAGAAACGATGTCTTTGTTTGAAATAATAAATAACAATCAACGTAATCCAACCGCTAGAAAAATAATTGTGTAGCCTAGTTAACGGAAATCCTTTAAAATTAATAATGTTATATTATAAACCGTTTTGTTTTAGGTACCTACTAAAATAAAATAAGTATGTAGCACGGCGTGTTCCAAAATGTGTTTTTCCTTATTAAGAGTAAATTATCTTCTTCGTCTTTCCTTAGACCAGGAGCCTATTCTCCTCAATCACACTATCTTTTTCGTGGTTTATTGTCCCTTGATGACCTTTATAATTTATTCATTCTTTATACATGTTCCATCCACTCTTTCTATGCCCACACTTTTATATTATATCACAATTTTTTGCCAAGTGATTTTGTCTCACAAGCATCGTCTAAATTCCAAATCTAGCTTCTCTGTGCTCTCCTTAAATATACAGTATTTAGAACAGCGGTGGCTGTGGAAACTGCACTGACAGATGTAAAAATGTAATGAATTGTAGAACGATTTCAAATTATCGTGAGGGAATTGGAACAAGAGAAGATCGTACTATATATGTCCACATTAGCCTAGTTTTATTTTTACAAATTCAACAAATAAACACAATTTTGAACACAATAGCAATAAATAATTATAATAGTACACGGCAAATTATTGGGTGGGCTTGAGTCCCACGGGCCCATATAAGTTGGCGCCACTGCATGTAAAGATACGCCGACGAACGGAAAAGCGCATAAGCGCTGCGCGAAATCCAGCGATCACCTGTTTACAGTTAATTTCGGGTTTACTAACCTGTGACAGTTACTCTAAATTTTCGTAACTAAATCGTTCAGAATTGCCTCAAAATAAGTTAAATGTCTTCCTTAAATATTCCACTGTGCACAATTATTTTAACAAGTTGAAAACGATTCCTGAATAAGATAACATGTGAACTTAAATTTGCCTATTCATAACAATACAATACAAAACTGTATTGTATATATTTATTTATTTCACCTTATTTCAGGAAGGATAGCGTAAAATTGTTTATTAACGAATTAACGGGTAGTGAACCCATAACCTAAGGTGCAGACAATAAACAAACCACATCAATGAATGAAAGTTCGCTTACACAGAACTTGAACTTTCTAACAAACAAGAATCGGCCCATCCTTTTTGCAATCGGCTGCATATGTCATCTGACAAGCTGAATATAAAATAAAACAATTTACAATCACAATTATTTTTGTTGATCACATAACTAACCTGTGCATGGAAAACCTTCCCCCCCCCCCAATACACCAAGATGAACATTCTCATTTCCTAGAAGCTGATCAGTTTGCTTGAAAAGTGGAATCTATGCTTATACCGAGGTACCCCAGTTAGCAAGTCACCGTTCTGGTTCCCGCGTTTCTTCTGTTGCAATAAGCCTTTAATTTTGTTGGCAAACTTTACAGAAGACTTGGCCCTGCCTGAATATCCCCTTCCATCCTCCAAGTTTCAGGCCATGCTAATGAACCAGGTGCAAAGTTATGACAACAAACTAGCTTCAAATTGTCAGCACACGCATCTTTCATTATGTATATATTCAACGAGAAACTGCAATAAAAAAAATCCTCATGCATATACCACATGTATTTTGAAGAGGAATACCAAACCCCAACTTCCTTAGGGGGAAAAGTGCTTTAAGTTAAGCTAGGAAAAATGTAATTTTAAAGTTACTCGCAGAAGCTTGAATGTAAGACTAATAGCAAGCGTTCTGCTGAGCTGCACTGTATGAAAGAAGAACCTAGTTTTCTATCCAACAGTACGAAAATTTTACAAAAGCAATAAATATTCATTGAAAGGAGTACAGAAATAGCCCATATTTAAAAAGCTATAAATACTCAGACCGAAATTCGGAATACTAGATACTCGTATTATGTGAAATGTTTCGTTTTCAGCCCTGAAGGAATATTTTATCTATGCCAAATTGGCACGGGATACCTTCAAAATTTTCGGTATGTAGGAACGATGGAAAAAAAGAGATAGAAGAATTAAAAGGAATAAACACTAAGAAGGCTGAAGATGTATAGAAAATACGCTTCGAAAAAATTAGCATTATATGAAGGTAAAATAAATAAAAGTAATTGAATAAAGGACAGAAGAAAGTAGACTTCGGCGTGAGAGTGTGTGTGTGTGTATGTACTAGAGAGAAAGAGAGAAAAGAAATGAAGTAAAGAAATACTAAATATTTTAAATTTTATTTGCGTCATTTTCTATCTTCCTCAAATTACGCTAGATGAAATTAAGTTTCCGTAATATTTGAAACGTTATATCAAAAGAATCTCCGCAATACGATGAAAAAGATACAATATTACAGTATCACTAACGCTCAGTTTTCAAGAGAGTTGTGTACTTCCTAATAAAGTAGGCCTACACATTTGTTGTCATTGACCCCCTAAATAAGAAAAGAACGGAAACCCAGAAGGCAGAAAGGACAATTCCATTCCACGAGCAACTTAAATCGATCTGATTGAATGTAACGAGTGGAAATCCTTCGAAAGAACCAATCGGCGTTAATCACGTGACCCAGGAAACTGACCATTACAGAATTATTGCAAGGGCAATTAACTCGGCGGCGGGCAGAAGAAACGTAAAGGGGAGAGCTTTTTCCAATCGGGTGACCTGGCACACGAAGGCAGAGCAGTTTCAATCCAGAACACACGAAGCCAAGAGAAAGAATGGAACAATCACGGCCACGTCCTAAAGAAGAAAGAAGACTAAATTGATCTCGGCTTCGCGAAAACTGATAAATCTCTTTCTACTATTCTGTGTGTAGATTAAAGAAAATTAAATGGTCATAGCAAATAAGAAACCCCTACTAAAACATTTTTTTAAATAATGTAATAATAAAAACTCCGATACTGCGAAGATAGTATTGCAATTGATTTTATGACTGTTTTGCTCTAATCCTACTAATGATCATTGAAAGAAACAATGATTGCGAAGGCAGAAATTAGGAAGGGAGGCGAAATAGATGTTGTATGGACGGGATTTCGATAAGAGAAGGAAATGGAAGGGAAGATATATAAAAGTGGAAGGCGACAAATCAATTATTGCAGGTCAATTTGAAAAGAAGTTCGGTCACGTAAGGATGCCGACTTTCTGTTTGTGTTGTGGTGAGACACTACAAATCGTTACAAACTGTTTATTAGTGAAAGTACAAGAACAAGCTTCCTCAGATTGTTGTTGAAAACACTGCTCGAGACAGGACCCACTTTATATACGCAAACAAACTGCTAAAACAAGGATTAATTGAGTTTGAACTTTGCTTGTATGGGGAACTATAAAAGCAACAAGCACAAAATATAACGACTTTACTATAACCAGAATAATAGCTGAACGTGTGCTAGACAGACGACCAACATCTACTTTTATGGACCACAATATAATTGTTTTATAAATAACTGTACAAAATATGTTTATTATACTAATTCGTTTCCAACATTCTTCTTAGTTTTAATCAATCACTCAAGTGGGACGTGAACCCAACATTTATTTTTGTCATTACCGTTTTATTATTATTAAAATTATCATTGCATTAGTTGTTCTTTAGCCAAACAGAAGACACAAAATTATAATAACACCCAATTAAAAAAAAAATTGGCACAAACCGATAGAGAGGGAGAGAGGGGGAGAGAGAGAGAGAGCGAGCGAGAAAGACTGATATAGACAGAAAGAGACAGAGATATAGAGAAAAATACAGAGGCAGAGAAAGAAAAATATATAAAGAGAAAGAAAAATGAGAGATAAAAAAGGAGGGAAATAGAAGAACAAAGAAAAATAGAGATCAAGAGATTCTACATTAATTGGTTACATTTTATAATGTTCATCTTTAGCATCAATCGTAGGTCTGTTTCTAAATTTGTTGGTGTTATCAACGCTGACCTATGTCAGAATTCACGAGACTGACTTTGAAGCCTTTGTAGAAGTAACATTTTTGGCTGAGAACTTCCGATATTGGCCTCTAAGGTTTCTGTATTATATCTATTAATAGCAACATACATTGGCACTTTTATTATACGAAAGATAGAGACTAGCCGAGCTCAATAATGCTTAGATCTCATGTTTGCAAGAAATTGACATTTTCCCTTTTAGAACCAAGCCACAGATATGTATTAATAGATGCAGTGCTGGTATAGGGCTAACCATTCTCTTACGTTAGAGGTGGAAGTATACAAAGGCCCGCAATTCCCCACAAGGAACTCTACTCATTCAACAAATTTTATTGAACAAGACGGAAGATTAGTACAAAATGTCCACAAATCACTTATTCCTAGCAAGGCATTCTAGCCTGTGAGCCTGGATAGAATTGAATGATTAAAATATTACACAACAACTGTATTACATAACGTTAATGAGTTAGTAGCCTCTATGTAAAGGAGTACTGAATATTATTCACCAGAAGTGAGACTAAAGAGCTGAATTAGGCTATTACACGACTGACAGAACTTATCTGTGTACCCTACGAGATAACCGTTATTGAAGTAACTAAGCCTAAACATTAAGTATTTTCTGTTCAGAAATTTTAATGATTGTTCCCTATTAGTAATACAAAACGAATGTATTATATTATTTATAACCTCACTGATAGGACGATAGAACTAAGCAGTACTAACCAGTCTTCCCTCAAACAGTATTAGAGATTAGTCCTAATTAGAATGTATTAAAATTACTTATTTTCTGTTAAGCAATTTTAACGTATTTCCCCCTACAATAATAATAAAAAAACACTACAGGCTATTAAAACATGAATAGGACTCAGCTGTCTTCCTCCAATAGTGATTATAAATTGTTGAAAAAGTTAGATATTAAGCACTTGCTACTAGGCAATATTTATAAAAAATAAGCTGAACGACTGTACTACAAATGACTGATAGGACTCGGCGGTCTTTCCTCAAATAGTACAAATTATTGACAAAAGTATTACAAAATGACTGTATTATAGCAACATTGATAACCTTCATCCGGAGTTTGTAAATTTCGACCCGGGGAAGGTTTCCATGATTATGCACATGTTTATTCACAGAAAAGTTCAAAATCAGTGAGTTTTAGCTTGTTGTGTTCATAAACGAGCTGCTCGGGGGAACAAAATGGTAACTGCCACTGCCATGAAACAAGTAATTTTTGACTTTCCAGAGTGTTTCGTGTAACAGAATGGTAGGTGATAGGTATTGATCTCTATATGTTCAAACGTATTGAGTACAAAATTGAGCTGAAAATAAAATTATTCGGATTTCTAGGTTAATGAGAAATTTATTTGTTCTCTTTTCCAACACACCCCATTTGGCACTTACCATTTTGTTCCCCCGAGCGGTTCAAACCATACAAGCCATATGGAAATTATTTTTTTCTGGAAAGTGTCCGAAATACTGGGAAAATGAAAAATAAGTTATTTTCTAACCTATAAATGAGTCTCTGAACAGAAAATAGCTGTTGGAAGGCAAGAATTACGACTAGCAGTTTAAGTCGCGCATGGGTCACGTGATCCAGAAACAAGGCTGGAAATAGGCTACTTGAAGATTATTAGCACTAATATCACTGTTCCTAACGTAACTGCCCCAACCTAGCTCTACATGTCACTGACACTAATATCACTTCCTAACCTAACTGTCATTTATCTATACTGCCATGTAGTGCGGGGCGAAAGTGTGCGGAGTGCTTAATGAAGGAGACTAAACCCTTCGACCCAATTATAGATTAGAGCAAGTCAGGCGTGTCAACTGCGATGTAAGCCTTAACCGTTCTTCGTGGAGGCCATGTCAATTGCGATTTATAGTACAAGACAAAGCTAGCAAGTTCAACTTAGGACTAGTAGAGGTTAGGTTCTGATGTTAGGCTACATAAGCTACAATATTTCATATTATGTGAAAAAACTACTAAATTAATGTGGAGCGGATTTGTAGACTTTGATCACCATTAGTGACCGTGTCAAACCGAACAGTGAGAAAAAAGAACGCATTCCGTCTATTACTCTGACATGTGAGTAGTGCAGAAGACAAGCAAAGTTCCAGCAATCTAAATATAAAACGGTACCCGCAACATTTGAAATTAGTACTTGCTTCTAATTCCGAAATTGACTCACGTAGGCTATAGTTTTTCTCGGATAATCACCGTTTTCTTTCTCCCTTTTAATGACAAGTATGCCTTTTTCTGCCCATAAATTCGGAGAAGGAACAGCATTCTTTTTTTAAAAGTCTGCTTATTTTAGTTTTAAGAAGATTGGATTTTGAGACAGTTTGTTCGCAATCTTCTTCAGTAAAATGGACAGAGCCTACGTGTGAAAACTTGCTTAGGGTAGTTTTCACGGTTATTTTTTAAACCACGCATTTTAGTTTCCAGATCTTTCTATACTAGGGGAATTTATGAAAACTTACCTTTCTGTTGTTGATAATATGTTTGGAACGACTACACCCAAACACACCACAGTCATAATTATTACAATAATGAACACAATACACTGCAATACGGTAACCAGACTGCCAGAGGTGCGCGCTACAACTGAAGGCTTGGTTGCTGTGCTGGGTAGGTGACGTCATCGCAGTACGATGGGGAACTTCAGGGGATTGCTAGAGAACTTTTCAATTAATAAAACCTGATCCGGACAGGGCCTTTAACATGGCAGGTTTAAGGAGTTTTTACCTTTTCTTACACTCAACAATATTTAATTCCAACATTGAGATAATATTGATAATATTATACAGGGTTCATGTTCACCTTTCACTGCAGAAACCGCTACATAGAACACTCGAAATAGAATTTCTTCGTTGTCAGTACACGTACCAAACTCTCAAATAAGTTGTAGGGTTAGTCAGTAGACAAAAATACAATAAATTATTAGATATACTTACGTGCGCTAACTACCGTTCCCATAAAGCATCCATTAACTAAAAAGGCCACTCGAAATAGTTGGTAATTTTATTATTCTGTATTGTAATATATCCATATAAATTCAACGGTTGTTCATCATTATGTTAGGGTATTATGCTCAAGTATTTTAGTTGTAATGATATAGAGTACTGGCAAGGAATGAACAAGGACTTGGAAGATTAGAAACGTCACATCCAATGGGTTGTAAAGCGGAATACTGGATTTCTATCCTAGCAATAGTTAATCTTTCACAAGGTAGCCTACGTTCGCAATTAACATGAAGTCTCAAGAACTCTATGAGGTACGTTCAGCCGCAGTTTACATGCAAAGTCTACTATGACACAAGAATACCTCAATTTACATGTTTGACTCTGCAGTCATCCCTCAAACAGTAATTAGGCATTACTGACAAAGTATTATTTAAATAATTAAATAATACGTATTTGAGCTGTTAATACCGATACTTCTATCTTCCCCCTAGAAATATTACACGACAACTGTATTATACCATCGTCGAAGAGGATACAATTGCCCTACTCAATTAGTATTTACAAGTAAGTTGTAAGAAAAATAAATTGAGCACTTACGTCATGTAAGGATAAGCCTTAATCACAATAAATGTTGCCAAATGCCTTTCTATAACTTTGATAACAATTTTCAATCTGATTAATTATTTTGTCATAACAGTTTTATTCCTGAGAAGTGCTGAATTTCTTTTAAGTAAATAAAAAAGAACAAGTGACTGCATTACAAGCTATAATTAGGTACATGTAACCAAACATGTTTATCTACTAGAAAATTGTGAAACACCGTTGTAACTCCACGCGATATTATTTTAAACAGTGGGATCGGTTTGTCCGTTGGGTCTGAGAACTGATTCCAGAGAAAACAAAGAGGTAATTTATAATATAATTCGTCATGTTATGTATACCGCTTTTCCACTTTTACCGGTAATTTCCCAGAATCGTCGCGCAAACACAGGAAAGCCACTATTAAACTAATTTCACTACCTAGGGTTAATGTTTACAGTGCTTTTACAACAATTTTACTGCTAAAATATCCCCAGATTAGTGGTGTTAATTATATTAATCAATTATTTAAACGCACTTTTCTTGCTAAGACCATCTAAATCATTAAATATCTAACCGTACACTCTGTATTTAAAATGACACTATTAAATTTCTCGTTCAAAGTTACGCAATCAATGTTCCTTATTTACTTAATCTTTCCCTACAAAACATACACTCACACTCAAGTTTATTTTGCATGTATGTACATAAACCATTTGCACCGATTTAAATTAGGTTTCCTTTTAGTCCGATCATCAAATTGATCTCCTGTTTGACTATTTTCAAGAGCAATCAGGTTCAAACTTATGTTTAAAAACATTGTACCCAAAAAGCAAAATCTTAATTTTGCGCTGTTCAAATGCAAAATATAACTGCCACGAACAACACGACACTATTCGTAAACATGCAAAATCAGTTGGTGATTGATTGCAAAAGGACTTGCTAGCCGTGGTGATTGCACAAGAGACTTGCTAGCCGTATGACGTCACGCCAGCTGAGCTGTTGGTGTATTCTACAATAAATTTCTTTTCATTTTTGTTATGAACAATATAAGTTCTACCGATTTATAAAAGAAGACAAATATGTAATAATTATTTAGTGGAGTTTTCCTTTCATAACATTCTCATTCCACTGGTTTACTGATTCTAAACTGTAGGAGATATGTTGGACATAAGCGTTACATTTCTGCGTATGTTTAAGTTTATTTTTGGATCTAAGTCGCGATAAATAATTCCGAGGTTCTGCGAATGCTACAGGTGGAAAATAAGAGCAATAAATTAATCAGCAGAGCCCGAATCTATCCAGCATAAAAGCAATCAGAGGGAAGATACCTGTAGAGAGATGAGAAATCAAGATGTCCGTTAATGCAGAAAGAATTATAAGTAATGTTAATCGTGCAGTATAACAATATTTTATTTTCTCCTTCCCTGTTTAGGGATTTCCATAGCATATTTTGATTATCATTATTCACACAACCATATGGGGATTCAAGCCACTTATTTGTCATATTTAATGTAATAAAGCTGTGAACATTTCCCATCAGATTACACTATGTGATTAAAGAGTAAAAAGTATACAAGGACAAAATCGATGGACCGGTAACAGCATACCATTATCCTCAGAATGACCGAAGTTCTGCAATACGGTAATTAATTGAAGTAGATCTCTTGCAACAGCGACTCAAGACGAAGGATTCCCTGACGCAATGTCCCCACCCCCATCATTCTATCCCTCCGGGCTGTTCGCTCACCCGGTGTCTCATTCTGAGTCCAATTATATATGGAAATTTATCATGGACTTCAAAGTGCACCATAATGCATTTCAAATTCTAGCTTGTTGGACGGATGGATTAGCAGGAAAAGGTCCATGTGAAATAGGCAAGTGACGGATGGGATACACCGGTGAAAGTAAGGGAGGGAAATGTTAAAATTACTGAAGGAAACAGATGTCGCAGATATTACACTTCCCGAAGTGTACACGGTTCTAGTAGCAGTAAAAGTAATAGAAATAATAATAATAGTAATAATACAAATAGTAATACTAATGTTTTATAATGATGAAGGTAATATTGCTACTTTTTATCCTACATTCTGAGCTTTCTTTCGATTTCAATTCCTAGCTATCTCACTTGTGATTCTTTAATGGCATAAAAAATTAAAGTGTTCCCTATACAGGTCAGTGAGACCCAGAGGGTTCCAGGAAGTTGAGGCTCCCACATTTTAGACAATCGGAACGTGAAAGGTGGTAAGGTTGTCAGCCTTACACACCGGCTGCCTTTACCCCCAGAATTTCTCCTGGTACTCATTTCTGTTAGAGACTGAGTCGACCCCAGGATTAAGTGCCGCCAGAAGGATTAAGCCAATTGAAAAACTCCGACTTCATCGGAGATAGAACCAGCGACCTTCCGGTTTGTAGCGCAGCGCCTCAACCACTACGCTACGGCGTACCCCTTTTTAATTGCATGCTTTTCTCAATTATACGTTGCTTTTTCATCCTCAAGTCTTCTTTCGCCATTATAGTTAAACTGGAAAATTGAATCCGCCAGTATAAATCATGTGCAAAGTCCCACCACATACGATAATACTCTGAACAAGGTTAAATATTATAGTCTCGGCATTTATTCCATTAAAATAATGTAAACCCCCCTCGAAATTTACGACACTCTTAATAACGATAAACTTCCCCATTACGATTTCATTCAAAATCCCTTGAACATAGTTTTCCTCGGTACAACGGTAAAATTGATCACAAAAGTGTAAATCAGAACAAACAGGCGGAAGATGAAGAAGGGGGAAAAAGAGGAGGAAGAACAAAGTGTGAATCTACCAACCTTAATTACACTAGAAGCCATTGCCTCTTGCGAAGCTCTACAGAAATTTCTATGAAGTACCCCATGTATTCCAGGTCATTTAGTGACTCTCGTCTTTGTGCTTTTTCCCCTCCATGAAAAAAGTGAAACATATTGTCATTACTGACTTTTTAAAAGAGTGTCAAAAATAAAATGTATCCCATTTGTTCATGCTTTCCTTGGCTGAAACCGTAATGTAAAATGTGTACGCTCAAAATGAGCAAAAAGTGAGTGACATAGTGTGTAGTAGTGCAGTGTACTAATTTAAGGGTAGAGTAAGAGTTAAAAGAATCTTCAATTACGGTTCCCTATATACCATCAAAATTAGAAAAGATTTTTTAAATTCTCGATATAAAAAAAAAAACACTCTACAGCAATATTTTTTCTGGTCCATGCAAAATCGTTCTATCGAGATTACACTGTAGTATAGAATATGTTCCCTGTTAAACAAGTCTATGTCCTAAAGAAAGCAAATACGGAAAGGCCACTTCTATACAACAGAAAAGCGGGATCCTAAGAGCAGTTTTATGGTGAAAATGGTCAAAACAAGGCAGGTTGTGCATAAGATTATTACAATTGGTCTGAGGGCGTATTCTATAGAACTCTCTTTAGATATCTTCGACTTGTAGTTGGTGCAAATAAGTGGATAGTTTTCAAGTTATTCTTTGCTAGAAATTAAAGGAAATTTGGATTTAATCTTGTATCTCAAAAAACGTCCTCAACAATGCAAAATTGGTAACAGTACAAACTTAGATTATATAACAACTATAAAAATTTGATGTGTTATGTGTTATGTAATGCCTGAGAAAGAGAGAGAGAGAGAGAGAGAGAGAGAGAGAGAGAGAGAGAGCGAGAGCGAGAGGCAGATATTTTACATTAAAATTTTAGTTATTACTGAAAACTGAGAAAATATTGTGCATATTGTAAAATTTGCACAACGTGAAAAATTGGATCATATTAAGAGATGTATATACGCATTTGAAAACCTCCATTATGTCAGAGATGAATTAAATGGAAACAATTACATGAAATAATTTTCAAATATTTTTTAATGTTTAGTTTAAACGTGTTTTCATGGGTTATGCCGTATAAGTTACTCCATTTTTATTAATTTCATTTATATATCATTCTAATTTGTACGTTATTTCCGTAGTCCACTTTTAAAAACATATAAATCGTGTTTATTGAAGTAAATCTAAGAACGGCGAATTGCGATTTGCTGAATGACGTCTTATTTCAATTTAAAGTACACGGCAATGCGATTGTTCTGTTTCAAGTTTGAGCTGAAGCCTAAATGTGTAAAGTGCCAGGGGAAACTTTGCAGCACAGTAGCCCATTATATTTTAAAGCGCCTTTCTAATACTGCTGGAAGACGGTGGCAATGTGTATTGGAAAAGTGGTGTTGGTTCCAAGCCGATTAAAACAATATAAGGATCTCCACAAAACAAGTTAGAGAAAAGTAAAGAGCTTAAACTACTTCTGGCAGCTTTCGTTTCAGAAAAGAAAACTCAAGGAAGGGAAACTAAAAAGTATTCTATAGTCAAAGAAAGAGAGAAAAGGAACGAAACGTCTACTGAGACCAACAAAAATTAACGAAAAAGGGAAGTGAGATCAAGACTGACCACAAAGAAAGAAAATAAATTGTTGCCAGTGAATTAAAGGCACAGCACTGGGAATCAGAAACAACTCACTCCATGGAGACATGACCTTTCTTTATTGGATTTAAAGATTAATTTTATTCAACTCTAGTTTTTATCAACTGCTCCAAAAATCAAACGCGGAAATATAAGATGACTATAACATTTTCCTTGGAATTAGGCACGGTGTTGAAAAGTTTACCATTTAAAGAGGAAAACAAACAAACAAAATGTTGAATTTCATTATAAGCTATAGTCAAAACAAGTCAACTTTGCGAATAAAAACAGGCATTGCAGATTGAATTCAATCATCGTTTACTAATTGTAAAAGAATCAGCAACACCATAACTGCGATTATTACAAAAAGTATTTTGAAATTTGTCCTAATCCTTCTGGTGGCACTATGGCCCTGGGGTCGACTCGGCCTCTAACAGAAATGAGTACCAGGAACAATCCTGGAGGTAAAGGCGGCCGGTGCGTAAGGCTGACAACCTTACTGCCTTTACGTACCGAATGTCTATCACTCTGGGAGCCTCAACCTCCTGGAACCCTCTGGGCCACCATGGCCTGTAATAGGGAAGTTATTCTGATATTAATAAGGAACGTAACAGTAGAACGATACACAAAACTTGGCTAATATTGAAGTAAGAAATATTTGTACTCATGAAACAGGGCTACCATGAACAAAATCTATGGGCTATTAACTAAAGTTAGGGAAGTTCATGTTAACGGATCTTAGTTCCGCGCAAAGACATCTTTCCTTTCTACTCTAAACACCCATCGTGTGTATAATGTTTATACTTATTTATTATGTTAAAGGTAGACCTACTCTTTGACTATATGGCAACCTGCTGTTGCAGCAGGAAGATTATAAAATAAATAATATTTCGATGTGCTGATTTCTGAATTTAAGTCCGTTTGTTTCCATCGCCTACATTTGTCGAAGAACACGTATATTTTAATTGTTGCGGTCTGTGCTTCCGGCGGACGAATAAAAAAAATTAAATATCAAAATAATATTACAGAAGGAATTGAATTATTCAGAAAATTTGAGAACGAAGCACTGTACTAGGAAAACGTTCCGTTTGCAGATATCTGGATTCGATGTTTAAATTATATAAATGTATATATACACACACACGCACACATACATACATACATATACACGTACCGTTAATTAGGGCTTCTTCCAGACGCATAAGAATTTTAAACTATAAACAACCTACATGACATGCGAGTCTAGCCATTTGTAGAGGACGTAAATGCACGTTTAATAGAAGTGTATGATTCGTACAGCTTTTATTATTTTAATGTTGTATTCCATACCCAAGAGTAAAATGCATTTACTTCTAGGTTAGATATCACTTTAAAATATTTATCCAACACAGTCTAAATGAGCATAATATGAGGGTATGTTCAAGCTCCGATTTCACACCACAATAATAGGCCTATAGCCTACATGAAACAGGTTCACAGAAAACCTCCCTTCTAAGAACACTTTTCTTGTATAAAAACTAATATAGCCTAAGCTAGAAAGCGCAAAATGTATTTTATAACATGAGTTTAGATAAGAAATTTGAAGCAATAGAACACTGTGAAATCGGCAATGGACATCCTGATGGAGGAAAAAAAATATTTAAAAAAAAAATCAAAAGTTATTGGTGATCTTGATTCTTCCAAACCACAATGCTAAAATTATGTAAAGAAATATAGCTTCTTCTTCTTTCGTTTCACCCTCATTTCTTTGTGTGTTGTTCCTTCCTAAGTGCTCAGTATTTCTTTATTCTTTCTGGTCTTCTCTTCCTCTCTTCTTCAGAGATAATAGGTTTGGACTTCAGTGTCGACCTGTCTTGGAACCTTGTATTTTCGTCTTTAGTTATTATTTTAGCCGTTCGATCGAGTAGTGAATTTTCTGTAATTTTTAACTCGACTAGGTCTTTTTTCAGTTTCTTTAAACCAGTTCGGTTTTGTTTTGCGGTTGCGGAAGAAGTCAAAGATTTGTTTGGTTAATCTAACAGAGTCCATTCTGAGAAGATGACCATAGAAATTTATCCTCCTTTTTCGCACAGTATCTGAAAGATTTTCAATTTTCTTGTAGAGGGTTTCATTCTTGATGTATATCATCTTATTATCCTGAAATTTTGGTCCTATGATTGTTTTAAAAATCGATATATCGAAATATAGCTTAACATGTTGAAAATTATAAAAGTTAGACCTACATAACAGAAAAAATCACGTAGACGAAACGGAATCCCCCAAACATTTATAAGTAATGTTTATATAGGAATGCATAATAGAGTAGGCCTAGATTTGCAAAGTAGCGTGAGAATATATAACTGCTGTAAGAAGTCATAAAGTGGAGGCAAAGAGGCTTGGGAAACGAGCGAATGGATCAGAAAGGAAGAGGATCAATGAAGATTAGTGCTGAAAGTTTTCCTCCTTTGAGAATGCCTCTTCCTCGACTTGGGGGACAATGCAATCGTCCGCTTCAGCAGATCAGCTCTGCCAGTGAATCCCAGTGGGCATTCTCTCGTCTCCACCAATACCTCGCACTTCATCACAACCTCAAGAAGATGAAACATGTCCCAGCTTCCCAATTCAACTATTCCGCAACATCAGTGCGATATTACGAATTCCACAGTCACCTGAATTGCTGAAGAGAAAGCCGCAAGAGACTTTTTTTTTTTTAGGAATGCCCTTGCCTCTGCGACTTGGCAATGAGGTACGATGTCGCCAAACTAAAAGATACATTTTTGTTTTAGATATAGCCTCCCAAAATTTTCTCCGAGCCCAAAATTTCCCTCTAATTTTGCATAAATTTACATTTTACAAGACGATTGATGCTTCCAAACCTAACATAATAACATTTAATAACATACAACATTACGGTTTTAATGTCTCTTTGTTATAAAGCTAATAAGAACGAAACATTGACAGTATTGACAGAAACAATGGCAATCTTTAACAAAAACGTCAGATGGTTCAGCTGTAAGACGGAAATCAACATGCATCCAGTATGTATACTGAACTGCTAGGATTTGTAAAATTAATTTATAAATTACATTTTCCCTCGTCCCCTTCCTCCTAAGCGAAAAAGGGAATTTTTCCTCCATCTGGCATCACTGACGAGGTATATAACTATTATTATTATTATTATTATTATTATTATTATTATTATTATTATTATTATTATTATTATTATTATTATTGCTACTACTACTTCAACTCGTTTGGAATTGGCATATAAATGAGTCCGTAATGTAATGTTAGTAGTTTGTATGTATATTTTCGTATCTAACTCTACTCTAACATATCTAACATATACGAGTATCTAACATATACTCGTATAATACCTGTTGTACGTTGCAGTAACTGTATTTCCAAAGAGGTCGCATAGGCAAATTTCGAAAGCTAAGCACATCGAATAATATTAATAAATTACTAGTCGAGAATTGAAAATAGAAAGATGAAACTTCAAATATAATAGTCTAAGATTCGACTAAAACTTTCATGACAGACATGGTATAATTTGCTTTATTTTTAATATTATAGTATTATTTTAAGTATTGCTTTAACAATTAGTAGTTTTATTAGTTTAGCTTAATTAATTAAATAACGTGATTTTATGATAATGTCCTTCTAAAGAGGCGACCGCGATCCATGCAACTTCTGCTAGAACTTTCAGTTTAATATCCGACTCGGGTACAGATAAGACAGATTTTTTTAATTAATTTTTTTATTCTATTTTTACATGAGCAAATATGGGGTTGGGGGTTGCCCAATAGAACACTTCCATCTCCCAATGGCTTCTTATCATTTATAATTATACGGTAGAATATCGTCTAACCGGAGGATCTAAGTTGTTTTTTCGAGTTTACGTGCGAAAGTATGATTTAAATCTCGTACCTATGGTAAAGGCAGAGGAAGTAAAAATAAAAGGAATCAATAAACTAGTAGACAAAGAGAAAACACAGGGAAAGAAAAGGAAGGAAAGAAAAAGTGAGTAATGTGAATCTGACACTTGAAACGAAGAAATATTACACCAGTGCGCGAATCATTTTCCAATCCCATATGCTGAGAAGAAGTCCTACGAATATATAATGGAACACCCACTTGAGGAAAGAGCGGCATTCATCCTTATGCAAGACGCAGTGCCGAGATTCGGAGCGAGTCGTTCAATTCCTAATCAGCTGGCATCTTTTGTGACTTATCCGAGAACCGAGCGTCGCACTATTTTGTGTAGCGCAAAAGAAGGCATAGAGACGCCTTCATTCCGGAGGTTCTCACCCTCAAAGACCAAAATGACAATGGTTTTCAAATGGATGTGAGAGAAGTCAAGTGAAGCAGTGTGCCGGAATGAAGGGGGTTGCGTGAGAAATGCCTATGAAAGAGGGCGGAGGGGGAAACTGCAGAGTATGTGAACAAGAAACAAAGAGGATTTGGAGAGAAAGTAACCGGACTGCTTGACTGAAGCTATAAAGGATTCAGCCCTCAAGTATTTGGAAGTACAATTTTTTTTCCACGTGTGTGCTAGCTAGAACACAATGGAATTTGTTCGTAAATAAGTTACACTATCGTGCATTGTTAATGTAATACGTTAGATATCAGAGTATTTGAAGTATGAAAATATTAAGGCTATTTTAGGAATTATAAAGGTGAACTTTTGTTAAGTATCCGTATTGAATCTAGTTATTTTAATTATATCGGGTAAAAAACTAAAAATGTGTTGGCATTAAGGACTGAAAATTAAACAGAAAACGAAGGCAAAATTGGCGTTATGGAAATCAATTAAATAATAAAGAGGTATCAATAGCTCAGGATTTGGGATACAAGGAGGTGTGTGATCCATTAATACTCTAACAAATGTATGAATGGTTATATTCGATAAGTTGTTCGCACTATTTTAGGTACCGATATGTACCGATATATTATATCTTTTTACGATTTCTACATGCGATCTTAAGTACTTTCTTTCAAGTATTAAACAGCTGAGTACTTCACTACGGTTTTCAGAACTTATTATATTTATTAATATAATCAAGGACCTTAATGGCGAATTGTATTGTTTATTAATTTTTACTGCCTAGTAAATAATTAGATCTTGACAATTATTTAAAATGAAAGACTGGGAAATTATGCTATTGCAGCAGTAAGGATTAAAGCAAGGGACCATACTCTTGAACGAACTTTTTACCATACGATAATTTAGGGTTTAAACACATTTTAAACATGCTATTTTATAAAAATTGTGCGTTAGATTAACATTAAGAATTTTTAAAAAGTCATAAGCAAAACGTTTGTTACAGGGTTGTGCTTTTATAATTAATTCTTAACTTCATTGATTTTCTAATGATACTTATTAGCATTATTATTATTATTATTATATTGTCAATGGATAATTTTAACTAATATTGTTAATATGCCAAAGATCAGAACAATAAGCGAAATAAAATACGTTTATTAAGTCCACAATATTACGAAAAAAGTTGTCATATGTTAGCAATGTAGATAACGACCAGCAAGCTTCAAAGAATACTAAGGCTTTTTACAAATACGGGGACATTTTGAAAAAATGATATTTCTGATATTATCAATTCCTAGAAAGGAAGTCAGAAGAAGTTATTTATGACATTACATTTGAGACCTTAGTGCATACGAATAGCACTGATTTATCTTTTCAGCCCAAGTAGGCCTACATTTAAGAAGCATATAAGCCAACATAAGTCGTGCAATTAAATTGTATAACTCAAACGTTAAAGCTGATTTTTACATTTGTCAAGAAGGCTTATCATACAGGTCTTATACATATAAATTGTATACTAAAAGAATTTCGATAACAAATTACACACAATTACCTACTTACTTACTCAATGGCCAATAGATAATTCCTAAGTAAGCTAAAAGAATATTATCTATTTTATGGAACCCGAAGGTTCATTGCCACGCTTAGCTGAGCGCCCCATCCAACCATCCATCGCACAACTCACTTCACTTAAATCTATTCTAATATTGTCCTCTCGCTTACGGTCTAGGTCTTTCAAGTGGTCTCTTCCCTTCGGATCACCCAGTCAATATTTTTTAGATAAGATTTTCATCCCCCATGCGCGCAAAATGTCCAGCCCAATTCATCCTCCGTGAATATTAAGTACCCTTGTTTTATTAACTTTTCATATTTGTGTGTTGAATTTCAAGATGTATATACACAACACACACATACATACATATATATATATATATATTGATTCTTAACTGGTATGTGTGTACTGTACGTATGTATAATCACCCTTGGAAAGTTATCTACGATGAAATAATTACGTAGCCTACGTAAAAGGCTTCCAAAAATAAAATAAAATTAGTAACCTGGAAATTCAACAACACAGCAGCAAAAGGAGTATATAAACATCAAACTTATTCTAAAAGAAAATATATCATTTTGTGAGCTTTCAGGTGAACGAAGAATTATGTTAGATCTTAAGAGATTTCCATGAAGTCTATTTTGAAATAAAATAATCAGTTATGTGGAAACTGAAAGTTCCATTAATTTCTTTTTCGCAGGAAAAGTCAACCAACCAGTTCGTTCTGGAAACGTCAGAAACAGCTGGATTGCCTGGCCATGTAAACTACACAACCTACGCGCACGGTATGTGGGTAACCGAACCACAGACCTGCAGGCGCCGATGTCGTGAGCAAGTAAATTGCTTAATTTATTCTTGGGAAACGCAATGCTTTATTTATACCAGTGGCTTTAGAAACTTTTACATCTCGCAAACTTTTTGAAAGTTGTTTGTGAGTGGTTTCAGCTCACACTCACAGTGGAGCCGAAACACTTCATCTAATGACTTAATAATGTTGAAAGAAATCACGAAAGACAGTTCGTAGTACACCAGATTTTTAGATTTCTATATAGAATCTTTTAGGTGTTAATACTAATAGTGTCTTATTACGTGAAGAAGCCTCATTTTCAAACTTATGATAGAAAATAATTAAATTTTCTTTATAGTACAGACTTGTGATTGATTAACTCAGGAAAATTATGAAAAATGTATTGTATATACGTGTTATCTACAGTAAATACGGAGTAGGCTATTAGGAAAATTTATGAAAAAAATAAACTTTCTTTGTTCTATATTCGTGTGATCTAACTCAGGAGTGTCTGTTAATTTCAGGCCTACTTATACGATCATGGGATCTACACAATTTTGGTAAGATTTGAAATTTATTTGAAATAATTTTGAATAATTGCGTATTTTGCCTAAAACATCTTACTTCAAAGACTATATTTCGTAGTTTTAATAATTAAGAGGGTAGAGGATGAAATATTGATCATGACAGGCAAGAGTTTTATTATTTTTATATTACAAGCACTCTGTAGCCTAATGTATTTGTTAGCTAAGTTTTATCGCCTTCAGGCACTTCTAAGTCTCCCTAACTTGCGATACTCAAATGGCTGCACTCGTTAAATATTTCATTGTTTAAATCTTACAAATAGAAGTACATACTCTTGAAAAGAAATAAACAGCCATCAAAAGGTTGTCCCTAAGAAAAATGAAAAATATAAAAACCTTCAGAAGGCAGTAGATGAGGATGGGCATTTTTGAGGAGACTCAATGTATACATTTTTCATTTAAACTGCATACAAATTAAAGTAATTTTTTATTTTTCTACGATAGTAGTCACAGTAGAAAATTGAACACCCAACCTCCAGTTTGTGTGTGCGCGCGCGCTAACAACACAGCTAAAAACAAACAAGAAAAAAAGTAGTAGCAAAACTAAATTTTATATTCGTGTCAGGCATCATAACATGAACCATGGCGACGAGTTTCTCTAAGTGTCACTTTACACGACATGTGAGTCTCTTTTTTAGGATTTTCTTCAATGACTTCGTTTAAATATTGTACGCTAAAACTAGAACGCTTATTTGAGGCATTTTTTCGTGGAAATGGCCTGAAGCATTGTTATAAATTAGCCATGCCTACTATAGTCTCTTGTTTGTAGAATTATCTAGTGTCATGCTAGGCTGGAACTGTAAGCACTATCCCCACAATGCAATGCGAGCCAAAACTACGAGAATTGAAAAATAGCAATTAAGAAAGAGAAAGTCATGTTACTTTATTTATTTATTTATTATTTACTTATTGATGGTAAGAAAACCCCAACGAGCAAAGCTCACATTAAGGGGCTATATATAACATGACATGCATTGTGGTACATAAATTTCCAATTACAAATAACTTATGAATATACAAGAGGTACAAGAGTTATATTATATATGAACATTAAACAAAATGACTTGACTATAAGAGTGAAGTGAAATGATAGTTGATGAAGGGAAACATAGTTACATAGTCGAATAGTGATTAATAAATCTATATTACTACTGTATATAAACGAACTTAATTCATCTTAGAATTTAAAAAGTTTTATTTGTGATTTAATTTTTTTATAATTTAAGATATTCTATTGTTCTTGTGGTAATTCATTATATGTTTTGATTAAATAATATTTTAATCCCTTTGTCCCATATGTTACAGTTGAAGAATGTGTGAGGTATATATTCTCTTTCTGCGTAGGTTAAAATGCATATTCTTTATTGGTTTAAACTGTTCATAAACATTATATTTCATAATAGGAAGACTGAAACATAATGAAAATCTGTTTTACTACACGAGAGATAGTTCAAATGTACAAAACATGGGAATGAAACACTAAGGATATGCATTTAGAGCAAAGAGCAGGATTAGCAAACGCAGATAAACGCCTTGGTTCACCTCTCGTACATATCGAAGTGAAGGGACTCTTGATCTGGTATTTCGAATAAAGGACGTTTCCTGATTTGGTGTGTTCGCCCCACCCTTCTTCCCAATTCTCTCTGTGTAGCATCCACCACGCCTTGGCAAGATACATACTTACACCCTCATGCTCCGGCACATACCGGCACATACATTACGAGCTACTAATGGATTCTGATCCACCCCAATTTATCCCTGTCTCTTGGCTTGATTCCTACCCTCGTTTTATTCATCCTTCCCCTTTTCTCCTTTATCACTTACAATATCAGGGGTTGGTTTCCATTTCGTGTAAAGATAGACGGATATAAGCTAGTCGGATATTGTATACAGCAGGTATTACACAAAACATCAGCTTTGGTTCCTTCGGCTGGAGATGTTATTTCAATTTGCTTTTATTTCTGTTGGCGTGCACACGCAATAGGGAACAGGGTGGCTGGTAAGTTATTAGGTCATAACATCACTAGATATTACATGCTCTATCACAAGCTAATGGATGACGAAGGCTCGTTTATATAAGAGAGATTATAGAACAGAAATTAAATGAAATTTGAAATTTAGTTTACTAATAACAGTCACTATTAGACTCACTATTTCACGGAAGGAATGACATACAGAAAACGAGCTTGAAGGATTTCTGGAGGTTATCGGATGTTAAGATGTTCAACATGTGATGTTGGAAAAATGGTAACACCCATTATTATTCTTTGACTCATTTTTGTTAGAGGATGAGACACAAGGCCGCCAGAAAAATTTAAGCCGATAGAAAACTTTCAAGTATCTCGTCAGGGAACGAACCCGTGATATTTCGGCCTGTTTTGCCTGATGGCGGACCACGGAGTAGGTGTAACATAAAATTAAAATACAAAAATAACTGTGTGTTTTTCTTAAATAAAACCTGGACTTCCGACTTGATGCAGTTAAATTTATGAATACTAATTGACTACTCCAAAGTTCTAGTCTCAGAAAATGAATGTCTTGTGTGTAGGCCTACTATTCGTTCCCTTCACGCAGCGGGTTAGGGTTCGATTCCAGGTTAAGACAGGTTACCTAGATTGGGATTTTTCTCACCTGAGGCGAATATCGGGTAACTAGGCCCTTGTTCCCCGGATATCGTCTGGCCGTCATGTTTGAAATGTGTGTTTGTACGACTGTGTCTCGTCCTATCTGTTCGTGTTGTCTTGAAGGTGGCCCCTGCATTGGGCTGGTAATTCATCCGGAGTAACTCTTATCTGGGGGAAAAAAGTATGTGTGTGATCCAAAGGTTATCCCTCTCCCGACAGTTCAAGATCCTTTAAGGTCCAGGGGCCGCATAAACGTCCCTATAACGGGAGAGTTTAATCTAAGAGAAATAATAATAATAATAATAATAATAATAATAATAAAGTTTTAAAGTTAATTGCAACGTCTTTATCAATTTTAATATAATTTTAATCAATGCTATCTTGTATCATGGTTACTATGTTTATTAATATTATTATTAGTATTTATTAGTAGTATTAGTATTATTATTAGTATAATTCACTTATAGCCAAAAAAGTAAAATATATCATACCTACTTATATTGAAATTGTATCTATTTTCATATTAGCCACAGTAAAATTAGAAAAATAAGTGTTTTCAATGGGAGACAGTCACCAGAATAAAATTATGAGCTCTAACCTAATAAGGCTAATATGATAAAATAAGGCTAATATGATAACATTAGCCTACATTTTCATTTTTGTGTAAGTTCAACAAAAATAAGAATTAGAGAAGATTTTCGCAAGCAAGTAAAACTATACAATTATATAATTTTGTGTTAAATTAATCACTAATGGTAAATTAAACAAGTTTTTTAATAGCACAAGTCACCATGAGATCTATAACTGTAGGCCTACCAGAATCTTATTAAGGAACTCCACAGTCTGTCTCGAATTATTGTTGAAGAAAGCGAGGATTTTAAAGGAGATATGTAATTGGTAAAGGTCGAATATCTAATTATATTAATTGAACTGGATAGAATGTTCTTCAGAAGAGAGGAACGCATCAGGTACCGGTAAGTTGTAAAGCATCGCATTTTTATAAGCCGATCAGGGCTGAAAGGGGGGGGGGGGAGAACTAGAAAATTTGCTGGCTTATAAAACGTTTTGATGGTATAAATCTTTTAAGCGTTAAACTTTTAGCTACGAAAAAACGGTATTTTCCTCCCTTTTCTCTTTTCTGGCGAATCCATCGGACGCCCCAGTAAGGAGATAATACTATTGAGGGTGGGTGGGGTAGTAGAGGGTTAGATTTAATCCTTAAGATGTCGTTTTCAGCTCCGGTGGACCGAGTATTGTTACGCTAGTTTGTTTCTATATAGCTCTCTGAGCGGTAACGAAAGATAATTTCCACTGTCTTTCTCTGGCGGTAAGTTCTTTTCTTCAACTAAGATTCTGTGATCAGGCTGAGCCACTTCCCGGCTTAGATTAGCGTGTAACTGAAAATGGATCACTCCTACTACACGAACTTGGGGTTATGTAAATTACAAGTACGAATTACGAAAGAAAAAAATTAGATTAAACAAAAATTTTAATTTTCGATGTCATTCGTCATTCTTTTAGCTTCGACCGAGAAAATTTATTTAAATACGGAATTTACGGTGCTCTATTTCGGTAGTTCTGAGCAATAATTTGAGCTATTATCAATTTGATCACAAGCCTGTTTTACTGATTACTTACACTAGATATACAGAAAAAAAAGAGTCGTCTCATCCATTCATAAAATGAAATTTACTATGACAGTTAAAACTATAACATGGTGTAAATACAGTTAAAACTGTTTCTCGATATTCGGACAATGGGTTAGCCTTCCAGATTTAAACACGAACACATCTGGGGTATCTTGGGTAGAACCGCCCAAGAGTCCCTCACTCAGACTTTACAAAAACTGAAAGTGGCCCTTCATGAAGAACGAGAGAACTTTCCTCAAAGGCTTATCAGAAGCTTGCCTATAAGGTGTGCGGCAGCATTAGTGGCAAATGGTAGTCACACGAAGTACAAAATTTATTGTTTCATCAAGAAATAGTGACTCATTAAAGTGACTTTTCAGTTTGCTTTATTACCATCTCACACACTTTCATTTTTAATTTGAATACTGTAAGTGATACTGAAATTCATTTACAACGAAAGATTAGGGTAATAGAATGTCCTTGTGTTTTCCCTTAAAACGAAATAGGTTATGAAGTAAATAAGGTTGAAAAAGTGTTTCTCTAATCGTTTTGACTAGTGTAGATATCATTTTGACAGAGACAAAACAGTGTCAAGTTTCTACTTAGATTTTAAACAGTGATATTGCCATGCATTTACGATTGTAAAGTCCACAGTTTGAGATGATCCTTTATCACAGTGTTGCACAATTTTTTCACCAGTGGACACAGTGATTCTAGTCCAAAATATTTTTGAAAGACTGCGATTTCAAGACGGAACATGTATTAAAAATACACAGTTAGAATATTCTATAAAAAATAACTTTTCCTGTGTAGTTTGATTATATTTGATCAAGTTAGCCTATCCACATCCCTGCAAGATAAAACGGCTCTAACGAATTTGTTTAAATTTGTACATAAGGTTCATTTACTAGGAGCTGAAACTTTTTCTTTTTAAAATTTTCTGAAGGGTAGTTATAAGTCAGCAATCGTTCGTAGAAAGTAAAGCACTAAGTCTTGTGTGGCGAATAATACAGGCTGAGGATAAGAAAGATAACACAACTCTTGCGATATAGCCTTCTTATTCTACATCAGAATGTGAAGTGTGAGTTGTATTGCTCGTGCATAGGGTAAAAAAGCTATGTGAGTACATTTTATTACATTTGACTTGGATAGTGCATCCTTAGGGGATGGGACATGAAGCATTGTAACGACTTTATCTTCATTTTTTGAACCTCTTTACACGAAGCGAATTCCATTATTCGTGATTATTTTGAAAATGTCTCTTACGATTTTGTTAAATTTTCTACACGAATTCATAATTATATATTTGAAACATTTTCCACAAATGAATTATCTGAAAAGTAGTTATAAGTCAGTCATTTCATACACAAACTTAGGTTTCTTTGTTCTGTCTCGCGAATAATGAGACTCTGAATGAAGATTAGCCAACAGAATGAGTACTATAGCTGCTGCTCTATGCTGCAATATATTAAGGTTATGCGTTTCATATCAGATAAGTATGTTTACAGTATTATTGACTTAAACCTGAACATAGTCACAAGCTTCATAGCCATTCATTCCGTCTGAATGACCGAAGAAGATTTCACTGTCTTTGTCTCCTCTTCAAAATTCTTCATACTTCATCACCATCATATCTATCTAGTCGCTTCCATAACCTGTCCTCTCATCACACCCTAAACACACGATCAGAGTTTAGTATTGTACTTTCTATCCCTCTACACCGTTCTTCATCCTACTCATCTTCATTCTCTGTATCAGTAGTTCGCATATGGAATTCCATCCCTCGCACTGTCAGAGGCTGTCGAACGCTTGGTGAATTTAAGAGAGAAGTCAGTAGCCTAATTCTAAATAATGTACAGTCGGTCAAATAAAAAACGTCGGGCGTTATTTTATAAAGTATCACGAACGAGCATATGCGCATGTACAGGAAGACTTAAGGTTAGGTTCACAGATGCCTCTTCTCTATCCATGTATTTTCTTGATTATTTAGTCAGTTTTGTTCCAAAACAAACATGTATAGAAGGCTGTGGCTATATGCCTCAAATCCGCCATATTCTTGGTTGCAAATTCTTATAATATTAATAATTGATAAATTCGCAAGGAATATGATTATTCAAGGAGCATTTTTTAAATATTTTATTTTATTACACCGGTATTTGTAGTGCAAAATCAATAACTTACGTTCTACTTTTGCCACCGTCTAGCATCGAAATACGCGGCCGGCCAGATCCCTGTGAAAACTTCCGGTCGCATTATAGTGAAGTTCCCACATCCGAGCTGCTCTTTCATAAATATGGAACGTTCTCGCTGCTTCAGAGGCCGAAAAATGCAGGTCAATTACAGCCCTAACTACACTTTCTCTCACTTTAGCATTTGTATGTGGCGATGACACAAAGCAAAATGAATTATGACAATACATTAAGTTGAATATCGTGTGATGCGCTTTTGGCGTTGTTCAATTTTTTCCCTTAGTTCTTCATTTTTTCCCTGCTGTCGCATGGCCTCATATGTTCCGAGAATGGCCTGTATTTTATGTTTTTATAGGAAACTTGTGAACTAATGCGTGAAAACTTTAATTTTAACTGCATACGAGTCCCGACGTTTTTTATTTGACCGACTGTACTTTAAATTTATATTAGGGATGTATCTAACTGTTAGTGTTTAGGCTTTAATGTTAATAGTAATTTTTTTGTTTTTGTAATTAAGTTTCAAGTAATTGTATTAGGAGTGTAGTGTTTAAGTTAACATGTATTTTAATAGTATTTTAGTTTATTCTATTTAAGTTTTAAATAGTTAAATTATGTATTTGTTATATTGTGTTTGACTGGTGGAGAGGAAGAGAAGGCCTAATGGCCTTAGCTCTGCCAGCTTAAATAAACAGAATAACTAACTAACTAACCGCTGTAGTGCACCCTCAACATCTTATCATATTGAAGACTGTCATTATCATTATAAAAAACGTCGTCAACGCCATAATCGTCATCTTTGCCATCACCTGCCTACATAATAGTTGTAGAACGTGCATCTCAGCGGACTGTATGATAGATAATTAGGGCTGATTAAAATCAAAATGCACGCCATACATTCGAATAGAAAATAAAATAATAGGTTTACAAGAAACAAAGACCATAGGCGATGTAACACGGCACTGAATTCTTCTTATGCACAATCACTCGCTAATTCTTGGTTGATGTCTTGAAGATCTTCTAAAAGCAGAGATGATTGAATCCGCCCAATAAAAAACCTTGTTGGTTTCAATACAGATTTATTTAAAATTCCAGAGGACCACTCGACTTGATACGTCGAGAACTTGTAATTATTAATTAAGCATATACATATAGCAATTGTATGCTATAAATGTGATTTACAGTTAATCTTGTGATGTCTTTTAATCTCAAATCACAAACGCAATGCTAATGTCAATAAATTAATTTGCGTGTTGTGTAGCGTCAAAGCAATATTCAAATATATATGAATATTAAAATCTTTTAAACACTCACTTGTGTAATGACTCCTTCTTGTAACGAATATCACTACAGGAAATAATCCTGAAGTCCAATCAAGCTATATTAAAGCTAGTAGAGAAGCTTAGCAGCGACGTAGAAGAAATTCACCATTTTGCGGCGAATAATAATTAGAACTGCTTCTGTGCAGATAAAATTAATGTTGATAAATCCTTGAATCGTTGTAAACAGATTCCAAGACGAATAAGTATTATTAGCTGCTGCTAGCTGCATCCAGAGAGAATTGAAAATCCTTTCAGAGGATTACACAATAGACGAAGAAGGAAGAAGAATGAAGAAGTAAGTTTTGAATTGAAAACAATGACTTGTAACAATACTAAAGAATCAATCCCATTGGACGAAGATAAAAACGATTAGGCAATTTAAAGACAAAAGATTGTATTTTGACAATAAAAATAATAATTACTAGAAGGCCGTGAGAAAAATTAACATTGAATAAAATCTTACCAAGGCCGAAAAAAGACAAGAATAATTATTAAAAGATTATTATAGAAGGCCAAGAAAATAAAAAACTACGTCAAATCTCAAGTATCAAACATAACTGAACAATAGTCTCTACCGTCGTTTTCATTATCATTTGTTATTAAGTTATGTGTATTTGTGATCACGCTGTGGCGCAATTATTTCGCAAATATAGGGTAAATATAAGTTGATAGAACTTTGGTAAATCACTACATTTTGTTTACATATGCCTTAAATCACCTTATTACTCGTACCTAACTAAATTGGAAAATAAATAAATAAATTATAATCGGTTTGTGGCGAAATCCCTCTTCTTTCTAAATTCAGTCTTCGTACACACAAAGGCGAGAGTGTTTTTACTTTGATTTTCGAGTTGCTGGTACAAGGCTTTCTTACCTCTTTCCAGGGTGTATATTCCTTCTGGGTCGGAGCAGTAGTTAGCTATCTACAGAGATCCTTCCCCCTTTAAGTGCCGTAGCTTCTAACGACTTCCTTAGTTCAAGAAACACGATGTTTAGGACTCGCAGCCACATTGCCGACGTAGCTTTCACAAATGTTCTGTGTCTAATGCGCTCTCCTACACCTTACCTCTTTTTTCATAGAACAAAACCCTTTTCTTGTTTCTAGTACAACAAAAAAATGCATGAACGACTAAAAAAGATATTCTCCTTCGAGAAATTTAATGGAGACAGGCATTTGACAAGGAAGGAAATGCGTTCTTTTGCTTTCACGATCATTTGCTAAAAAACTATTTCTGAATAAAAGCGAAATGGCAAGTGACTTTATACAAAAGCATTTGCCAGGGGACGGGTTACTCTGAAGGGGGCAGGATAGATTACTTTGTGTTCCATACGAGCATTTCTCTTATAGAGGGACTACTTTGATATGAGCTACCTTACATCGGCTGATAGCCATTCACAAAGACCATATTGCTCTTACTGTATTCCAGCAGAAAGCATTCCTCTTGTAAAGGGGAGATGTATTTCCGTGTAAATCTGGTAGTGAACATTAAAGCTAGCCTATACGTTCATTTGTGAGTGCCTCAGTGTACATTTTAATTCATTCCATCGCATTGTGACTAAACGTGTTATTTTGTACGTTCAAAATGTGTTACTAGTTGCAAAAATAACACCAACATTTTTTTCTCGTAGTTTACTTTTCAAGATTATTCTTTACTAAAATTTTGATAGTATATATATATATATATATATATATATATGTCCGCCGGCGTGGTCTTGTGGTTAGCGTCGCTGACTACAGATCCGTCGGCCCGGGTTCGATTCCCGGTACCTCCTCGGATTTTTCTGAGGTAGGGAGGTCTGGTAGGGGTGCACTCAGCCTCGTGATTCAAAATTGAGGAGCTACTTGATAGAGAAGTAGCGGCTCCGGTAAAGAAAACCACCATTAACGGCCGTGGGTGTCGGCATGCTGACCACATGCCCCCCAATCCTGCCATCTGCCTACGGGAGATGACGCAGCGGTCGGGTGGTAGGCCAAGTCCCTCCAGGGATGTAGCGCCACGGAGTTTTTAGTTATATATATATATACTATCAAAAAAAAAAAAATATATATATATATACAATTAATACCAGCTATACATATATACATATATATATGTGTAGTGTGTTATTGTATGTATATATATATATATATATATGTATAGTGTGTCATTATATGTATATAAGTTATGTATGGCTGGTATTAATTGCAACACTGCCACCGGGTTGTTGACCCACTTGCAGTGTAACAAAATAAATAATAAATAAATAACAAATACTTAAGAAATGTAGGAAAAAAAGAATCCAATTTTACAGGGAATGTACCAAAATTCTGTATAAGTAAAAGCCTAACAAAAGGCTGGAACTTCTATTATAACTATGCAAGATTATGGCAATATTTATTATTTAGATTTTTTAACAGCCATTTCTGGAATTAATCATTTAATTGTCTGAACTTCAACTAATCAAGTGCAATTTCTTATTCATCCATTATTATTTTTATCACAAAAATACTCTTTCGGAACTAGCTAGACAGTTGTACGACATTTTTCAGAACTTCTCACGTGCAGTAAAACGTTTAGCAAATGATCATGTCATATTTCAGTGCATTATGCTGTAGCTTTTCTAAGTTGGCTACATGTGAATAAAATACCATCAACACTAAAAATGACATTTAAAATGGTACATTGAATATTTGCATAGTGAAAAGACTGTGTGAGTGATCTATTAGCCGAAGACCGCAGCGCTCCGGTGGTAGATCGCTTTTTTTTGTAGGACTACGATACTTAATTTATGAAGAATGTAGTCAAGGTTCCCTCTTCTGATCATTCTTTGTAGTTTATTTTATTTAGATGTGTTTTCTGAGCATGCAACTCGTTTTTCACTACTTTACTCATGTCTCCATGTTTTTTGGTAAAGTTCATAGCCTACTCCATTTAATAAAAATGTGTTTTTCAGACTCTTAATGCTCTTTTTATGGAAAGAACGCAAGAGTGATATGAAATAGAGTTGCTTAACTATAAAATAAAACAGTAAGTTTCACTTACAGGCTTTATGCTGTTCCATTTTTACCCTCTTGAAGAAAAAATATCAAATAACCAATATCACACAAGGTTTCATAATAACGAATTTTGTTTGGCTTTCAGAGCTTTGGACGGATTTAAGAGTTAGCCGTTATCAGAAGTTACATTAGGATGAAATAATTTTAATACTGAATGACGAAGAGAAATCCTGGAAAATATTAGATTGTACATTATCACAATTAATTTCCTCAGAGTTACGAAGTATAAAACAGATTTTAAGCACTACAGTATTTCGCTTCAAAATATCTCTGGCTACATATTGTGATATAAATGAAGTGTGCTTGAAGGAAGTTCAATATTTGAACACTTAAAAAAATTCAAAATAAGGTAGCCATTGTAGTACGGGTTGTGATATAATCGGTAATGTTTACTGACCCTAGTCCTTCCCTGGAGGGCAAACGAACAAAAGAGGATAAGCATTAGCTTTTGCAATTGCTAGCTGATAGCTTTAAAATCGGTTACGCACCCCTTATTGAGATTTTATCATACAAGCGGATTACAAATAAGAACGATCAGATATGCTGCTTTTCCTTATATGACTTAAATATATGCCCTATAACGAATGGAGTTTAATCTGCCGTACCATAACTTATCTGACATTCTGATTGAAATTACTTATTAACCCTAGGGAGAGGGGTGTAATGGCCCTTGGGAACTCTTTTGAGGTACTCTGCTATTCAATTATTTATTACACTGTGGGTAGAAGATTCCAAGTGTTTTAATTCTTACATGCGCCTTGTAATCTGGTTCTAATAATTCAGTCAGTAATTGGAGAAATCTCTTTGTGGACACTGGGGAGTAATGCATACAGTAAGCCATGTCAGATAAAGTTTAATTGATTCAAATAAACCTCATCTTTCATGTTAATGAAGGGCTTCTTCAAGGGGGCAAAAACTACTAGCGGCAGTGGTCGGAATTAAGATTGTATATGAGGTAGGCCTATACTGTTAAAACCTACGCACGTTTACTTTAATATAACAAGTTGCTGCGATTTATAAGAGAAGTAAATAGTGCCACACTTTCAAATAAGAGAGAACAGAATATTTTACAAGTTTTGGTAACCCATGTTGGATGAAGCCAGCTTCTGACATGGGCTCCTTGTATGCCGTGCTATTAAGGATCGGCGAGCCTCATATTCTTGATACGGTGATAATATTAATAATAATAATAATAATAATAATAATAATAATAATAATAGTAATAATAATGTTCATTCAACCATTAAGCAAACATACAATGCAATAGGTTTCGTCAGCTATGTCATTAAATAAAATCTGTCTCCAAATATTCCTCTACAGTATAAAAGTTAAGTTCATTGATAATATTTTCAACTCTGTATTTAAAATTATTCAAATTGTCAATTCGTCTTAAGTATAAAGGTAATTTATTATACAATTTCACACCAAAATATAAGTAAGAATCAAGAGATTTCTGCAATCGGAATTTTGGAGGCACAAATACGAAACCTAAAGAGTTGACGGCATGCACCAAGGCGTATAACGGGCTCACGGTGAGCCTACGACTTAGACCTGGCCTTGGTTTGCCTAAATTAAAATATCTTCTAGGTCCTTGTTATGAGGAGGGCTAATCCATCATAAATGACATTGCCTATTGTTTTATACTCAATGGCTAAAAATAATAATAATAATAATAATAATAATAATAATAAATGAAGACCTCTAGAGGGTTAAGGAGGCAAGACTCTCTCTCTAGTTAGATATATAAGCATTCATGAACTACAGATTATTGTCTCTGTTGGATATTACATGAGAATATTATAGGAGAAAAATTCCTCCGACACTGGGACTTGAACCCAGGACCTTTGGCTATTCGCGCCAATGCTCTACCAACTGAGCTAAGCCGGAGTTCAATTCACAGCGCCAGATGAAACCTCTCTCCTATGACTGATTGCCCTAATGGTCTATCTCACAGACAGACAAGTTATGTCATATGCAGTACTGTGAGGCACACTAAGTAGTGATTTTTGTGACCGGGCTCCCACTGTTATTGTACAGTTAACATTCAAGTTAAATATAGAAGCATTCATGAACCACAGATTATTGTCTCTGTTGGACATTACATGAGAATAGGAGAAAAATTCCGCGCCAATGCTCTACCAACTGAGCTAAGCCGGAGTTCTATTCACAGCGCCAGGCTCTCTCTAGTTAAAGAGGTTTGGTGGAACTGTTTAAAAAGGCTCGTTAAATTAACAGAACGGAACGTGGATCTCCTTTGAATCAATTTAAGTGTGATAAGAAGGAGCTTGATTAGGGAAACATCCTAAAACGAAAGTGACACTCATACCCTGCCATATTGGACACTTTGCTATTCCAAAATTTCTACCAGCTGTTGTATTTCATTTTGGGCGAAACTTTTCCTTTGGGATTTTGATTGATAGTTTCAACTCCCTTGGACGCCTAGGTTACCGGATTTAATATGTCGGACATATTACATGGATATGCTTACACGATAAAAGTTGAGGACTCTAGGGGATTTTAGCTGGAAACAAGCGACTAATTTATGCATGTCACCTTGTTATAGAACACCATTCCTGTCGGCCGAACTTCAAGTCAGATTTCTGCTTAGAGATTTATATATTCTTCTTATTAAAATAAATATAGTGATCCAGAAGCTATGGTCGGCATATACCCAACACTAGGGATGGGAATGTTTTGGCTATGTACAGGGGGGGGGGGGAAGCGGACCGACTAATACATATAAGTTGCCGATATGAGCCACTGCGCATGCCTAGCGGCATTCACAGGATAGCAGGGAATGTACTGAAATTTGTTCTAGTGTCGACTGTTGACTTAGCCCATTTCGAAACATTTGTTATTTCCTAATTCAAGATCATCATGTAGATATAGGATATATAATAGGCTCTGAAATCAGCTACAAGAGTCGGTCCGCTTTTTTTTTCCTCCTACCTGTACAATCACAATGAAAAAAAAATGGTTTCATGTAAGAGACTACAGTAGTTAAGAATAAAACTAAAAAAGAACTACACACAAAGCGAAATAAAAGAAAACCCGATGAAATTTTCGCTGGGAGCTTTCAATTGATGAATAAAGGCGTTTCGCTTCTGCTATTGCTATTCAAATGAAAGGCAGCGAAAAGGGTAGAAATTCTTTAATGTTACATGATAACACCCACACAGTTTCGTGTTTCAGTCGGGGCTAGGGATATTTTAGCCATGTACAATCACAATGAATAAAGGCTTCATGTAAGAGACTAGTTAAGAATAGAACTAAACAAGATAAAATTTATTGCTCCTTAATATACCGTTCATGCATGAAATGACCCGCAATTTTCAATTCGTTTTTAGCGTTTTTTTTTTTAGTGACAGAGGTCTCTTTATAAAATTTCATCGACATCCGATATCAGCTTTCGTTACTGATAACCCCCAAGTCGTGTCGCTACTGCACGGAAACCCGTAGCCCATTTTAATATTAAATTGAGGCATTTACTGCAAAAATAGCTTTCGCTAAATTCCTAGTTCTTAAAGGGAAAATAATCTACGGTAACCAACATGCAAACTATGAATATAAATACAGAGAGTTTACTTCTATACATACCACTGTTCATAAGCACAGTACCTGATATTCTAAGTAACCAAAAACACTTCAATACAACCCAGTAAATAGGCAACTTTCAGAAGACTCAGTTAAATGTCACTACTTAGGGCCTATATTAAAAACTAGCAAGTTCAGTAAAACATTCTTAAATCGAATTAATTAAAAAGAAAAAACACGGCTAAATAAAAATACGGATTTACTTGAACATTAAAAATCTGTATTAAGATTTATTAGATCGTCATTTTTGCAGAGAAAACATGCTTATCCTAAACCGCATTAAAATCTATTGAATTAAGAGTATCTGATCTTAGATGATAGCAAAACAATATTTTTAGTAAACTTTTGAAGAAAAGTAGCTTTATAAAATGAATCCTTTAAATAAAGTGTAGGCCTACATGTTGAAACTGATTATATAATAGTAAGTCTTATGATATAGATAGGCTAATACAAATAAAAGGGAGGTTTTTCTTAAACTTTAGAATAGCACATTTTAAGAGAACATGTAAATAGCTTTGATTAATAGTTTTTGACCGGATGATCACAATAATATCTACATAGACGTTCTTAACTGGTAAACATATTTTTTTGCGGAGTAAACTCTGCTCCATTATTCATTTAAAAGAAAATAAATATCAAACTCTAACTTAAACTATAAACATTTATGGCACTCATTTCTGTTCTATTTAAACTAGCCTATATGTTAATTTATGTTTACAAAAGTAATGCAATAGAAACAAACTGACATCATGGTTGTTGCAACAATGTTATTACTATTATCATCGTATCATAATATCCATCATAAGCATCATCATCCGATTTTTCGTGATAAAGAGACTTCAGTTATTTTGGTGAACAATAGTAAACGATGATTTTAATAACTAGTTTATATAGAGAAAATATGTCTTCAAAACAAAATTGGCAGATCACTCTTAACATGAAATTAGTCAAGATGGATCTCAATCAAACTCTCACACTTTATACAAAGCTTTGGTGACACGTAACTTAGATTTGTAATGTCCTAAAGCAAACTTTTAAGACAAAACAATTTTTTTTTTCAATTTTGAACTGAAAAATATTGAAAAATGTTATAAATAGTAAGATCTTAACATGCATAAGTAAATTAGAGGGTCTATTAGTTCTCGTTTATTATTGTCATTATAATTATTATTATTGGACATTTACAAACATTGTTCTTAATAGTAGGTTGGTCAATTGGTCAACTGGTCAAAACGACTGATTATTCGAGATCAGAAAAACTAAAATGATAATTTTAATAATTATGGTTACCAGCTTTATAATGGATTAATGCATTGTACATCATTGTTGAAACCTCAACTTGGATTTAACTAACACTGACTTTTCTTGAATATTCTGAAATTGGCACTTATGCAGTTCATACTGGATGCGACGATAAAGATTCCATTTCACTTTTATAAAGACGACACCCGATACAACGTTGCTTTGCCAAGGGAAATTTGCAAATACCATACAAAGGGCGTAGTGGATTCTTATTCTCTTTGAAGATGCGAATCTTGTGACCCGAAGTAACGTCGTTACGCTGTCCCTTCCTGTTCTAGGTTCGTCTCTCAACAAGACGTCCCCCCCCCCTCCGTATACGACATTACAAAGCGATTCTCTACTAAACCCAATAAAGGGCCGTGAAATGCCAAGCAATCCCTGACGCTCTATAAGTGGCAGACGACTGAAGGGGATGGGGAACGCGTTATGTACTCAAACTATTATCTGCAGGCTTCTATCTCACCCTCACCTACATACTTCCTCATTATACTCAAGCAGGAAACAACAAAGTCTCGTGGATTATGAAATTCTTGCACTTCAGAAGAAAAAGTGACGAAATTCTATCACAAGTGTTTTCCAGCTTATGGAGTAATGTGACGGTTATAATCAGTGATGGGAAGTAATTGAGTAAAAGTAATCGGATTACAGTAACAATTCCTTTTTTGGTCCCACTTACTTGTAATCAATACTTTAAAAAAATGTAATTTCTACTTGTAATTTACTTCTGGAAATAAAATTGTAATTGTTACAATTTAGTAATCGTTAGTATTAGTATCATTCTCGCTTGCTACATCGTCATCATTACTGTTTTTGCAACTAATATCCAAATTAGAGTTAATATTAATAAAAAGTTACTCATTGTTTCCGAAAATATTCTCATTGATATGTTTTTTTGTTTGTTCATTAATAATTTGGGCTTGTGCTCAAAACAAACAAAAAACAAGGAATTTCTAGGTACTGTCATTTTGTAAAGTAATTTTAAATGTAATTGTAATTTTACTGATTACTTTTTGAAAAAAAGTAATTTGTAATTGTAATTAAGTAAAATGTCTCTCAGGTGATTGTAATTCAGCCCAATTACTTTCTTTTTGTACTTTTCCCATCACTGCACTGGTTATAATCTTACACGTGGAAGTCATCGTATCCTTGTGAAGATTCGGGCATTAATAATGCATGTTAAAATATTGCCTTGTACCAAACAATAAACACTTCTGAAAAAAAAAACATAAAAACTGTTCCTTTTCCCTATCTTATCTTATCGTATCTTTATGTCAGATAATTTGCATGCAATTACGAGATTTAGCGGGTAATAGGTTATATTCTTAACTATGATTTGTATTTAAATTTTGGAAGATACAGAACTTTTCCAATAATAATGAATAATCAAAATTATTTGTAAAAAGAAAATCACTACGAAAGAGCGACTAAACATTTTATTAAATAAAAATAGTAGGCCTATATATTCAAATTATGTAGATATTTCGACATTATTTGGTTGCTGAAGAGAGGGAGGGGGATCCGGGATGGTAAACTCCAGGAACTGTAAATGGGTTTAGATATGCGTAAGAAACAAAGGAGGTATCTGTGGTCTGAAAAGTCCTCAAAAGAACTGACGGAGATTTGAATTCACGGTCCCCGAAACGTCGTCGACTTCTTCAAGTTATAATACAGTAAACATGCATAGCTCACGTGTATTGTTAAACTCTGACCTCTATATTAATGAATTTCATATTGGTCCTTTGAGGGCAAATTTATATAATCAAGTTCAAAATCACCACCTTATTCCCTCAATAAGTCAACTTAGGATTACCTGAGAATGATAATAAGATATTTCAGTAATATTACTCTATTTTATTAATTGTATATCTGTATATGAGGCTATAGGCCTATACAAGTCAAGTCAATAATTTAAAAAATGAAACTTGTTTATAATTAAAATTATACAGCTGTTTATATTAAAATCAAACTCGCCAAATGATATGTAAAACATTGCAGGTTAAAACTTTGGCTTGTCACTAATATTGAATCTTGTCGTATTGAATCGGGGGATACCCGTATAGGTAGATGCACTTGTATTGTTACTGCTAATATTTACATAAGATCACGACACTAATCCTTTTCTACCATTTCTAAATGTAATAAATGTATAAGAACCGATCACAGCGCTTTGAAAACATTTACTTAGGACACCGATAGAACGTAATATACTTGCATCGGCTAAAATCATAACGGTACATAAACCTAGTTTGTTTATGGAAAACTGAAATTATACGCATGAAATCTCACCCCATCCCTTCATTTCACTTTCCCTTCCTCCTATCCAAAACACAGGCCTAAGTTCAACTTCTGTTCCTAATAGGGAATACATGGCTTTACTTCCAGACCAATCCCTTATCAAAAGTTGTTTTGATGGTCTGTTACGCTGCCAACGCCTGATTGTTATGCAACTTCTCTCGCAGTTTCGTGTTGCCGGGAAGTCTGTACTAAGTTTTGCAGGCGGAAACACCGTCTAGGGACTACGAAATAGAAGCAAATCTATCTCTACAAGCCAGGGGACTCCAATCTATTTGAAGCTTATAACGAGTTCTATTCAACCTTAATAGTAGGCCTACTTGGCGAGTTTCGAGCAATAACGTCCCATGACAAATTTTGTGAACGTTTTCGTAAAGTTTGCTAAATGCAGGTACAGTAGGCTTAGTTAGTGTGGAGAATGTTAGGCCACAATGAACAATAATACAATAGTAATAGAATGAAGTTGAATGTGAGAATTTGTTCTTTATTAAATAATATCTTTACGTAATGAGTATGTAACAACTACAGAAAATAGTCTTATTTAATGAACAATTCACATAGAAACTGGACTGCGGAAAAACAGCAGAATTTTTAACAGTTTTAACATGAAAAACGAATAATTGTTTGTTAAACAGATCAAAAGATATTACAGAAAAAAATTAAAAATGTCGTACTGTAAAAACAAAACTGAATTAAAAATCAAATACTGTACCGCACACTTAAATCAGTTTAAAGCTCAAAGTTTTAGCAAAGTTCAATTTAAATCATATAAATCCTTCAAAATGGGGAAAAATCCATTTCTGATGCGTGTCGGACTATCGGACCTGCCGGATTAACGAGCGCCGGTATATCGCTGTCTTACTGTATATAACAATATCTGAGAAAATAACTAAAGTTACAGCGGAACGATGAGTAAATATAACACAAGCTTAAATGAGAAGGAACATTTTCATGCAGTCCGTCGGCCTTTATAAAACGACTTTCGCTTGAAATATGGTAGGTCTATACAACGGGTGTTTAGGACCTACACTACAAAAATTTTACGGATAGTAGACTAACAATTGGACACGTATAACTTAAAAGAGACCCCTAAGTAAAATGTTTGAGTTACACGGTAATGCACATTTGAAAGTCGATGCTTACAAATTACTATAACATGGAAATATAATCTTTCGTAGAATATTGTAATCTTAAACTGAAGTATTATGCCTGGTTATTAATAGCTCACAAAATTTAGCGTGAATAAACTTCGTAAAAATGAGAAGAAACAAGAAAACTGTTCATCGCACAGATATAAACTACACGTCGTTAAGCTGTTTTATACCGGCGAGAACGACAGATATGCTTTTGACCTAATTTCTAATGGATGAGGTAGAATATTTACGATAAGAATTTCATAGGTACATCTGTACAGTGACGTGTATATTCCACGTAAGCACGCATATATTATGTAAGAGGGAAGTTGAGCACGCATGTTAAGGTTTCCTGTACTCAAATAATTTATCTGAGACCTCTCTATCTCCCTTAACATTTATGCAGTACTGCAAATTAACTCTCTGAACTCTGTATATGCAGAATATCCGGAAAGAGGTAATAGAAAGGTAATAAAAATGGAGATGTCGGTATCGAATACAAGGAGAAAATGTTAAATTGTACTACAAACCCGAATGGAAATAATTGATATCAAAGCTCTTGCTTTCCGTAGAGGGATAAAGCGGTTTGTAGATCCCGTGGTGGGAGTGAGGAAATCGAAGTTGTTCAGTGGCAATTAAAGTGGTTAACAGAATTATAATGCAAACTGTGAAGTGGTACACCAACTCTCAGTCTTGTCAGCTCCCAGTAATATACTACACTCTCCTGTCACACAGGATACTGTACAAGTGATGATGAAGAGCAATACTGAACTTAGTTTAGCTCCAAGTGCTTCAGATACTTTGATACAGTAACAAGACCAGTAATAACAGCAGTAATAATAATAATAATAATAATAATAATAATAATAATAATAATAATAATAATAATAATAATAATAATAATAATAATGCCAACAAAAAATGAAAATTAATAACAATACAGGCTAGATAGCTTTCTTGCTCAATGGCAACAGACAATTCCTAAGCAAGTTAAATTATATTGTCTACTTTATGGAATCTGGAGGTTCAATGCCGCGCTTACATGATCCCGTCGTTCAACCCTATTCTGTGCTACCTCCATCCAACCATCCCTCGAAAATCCTACTTCCCTTAAATCTACTCTAACATTGTCCTCCCTAGGCTATATATCTACACATTAAAAATTAAATTTCAACCCTTAGATTAACGTAACTTAAGAATAACTTAGAAATAAAAAAAATACCAAAGAGCAGAGAAATTTGCTTTATTTTTTACAGATTAAATATAAATAGTTAAGCCTACTGCTTTCACAATAACTTATTTTTATAATGATTTATTTGAATTGCGCATAATTAAATAAAGCACTAGATGAGATGTGACAGAAAATTTCAATATTTAAAATATTATACTTAGGCCTATACGGTTATAGAAGACGAGATCGGAAAATCACCTAAAACAAGGGTTCAGCTTAACATTCGTTTCTCATTCATACAAATTTCTCTATTATGGCACATTTATTGAAATCTTAGGTCTCTCCAATTGTACCATCATAAGGGAAGCCTGTGGTACCGCCAACATAGGTTAGAAACACCCATCCCCACTGTAACATGTATTTCCCAATCTATTGCAGAAAATGTTCATGAGCTCTCATTACAAGCGTGTTGAGTTACAGATCGTCATCCTTCACTGCGATTAAAACTTAAACCGAGTACTCTCTCCGGTAAGAACATAAAAAGCTATGTTTGTAAGGGCCAATGCATGAAAATGTGAACACAGAGATTGAAAATTAAAAATATGTTAAACTGTAAATTTCAAACAGCATAAGAATAAAATACTCGTACATTTTCTATGTTGTAAAAATCCTGGGCACGGAGTCTCCGGGAGGGACTTTAAGCTGGGGGGCCCGTGTCGTAGATTTACTCCAAGCCTAAATTAGAGCCTCTGGACAAAATTTCTCGGCCCTTTCACGTTCAAGTAATACCTTAGTTTCCAGAGGGGCGATGGGCTTACCACCTGTCCCTCTGCCCTCTCTCGGAAAATAAGCGTAAAAAATTCACATAGGTAAACAGAAACCTTCACTTGGAGGCCCTTCTCCCCAACGAAGGGGCTATAGGATTCCAGACAGACAGGACTCCAGACATTTTCTGTGTAAACATTTTGACATTAAAATATTTTTCTTTAGAAAATCTAGTCTCAAGTTTGTATTGTTATTCTTAATAATTTCATATCATACTTGAAAGAACTTTAATATCTTAACTAGAATATGAATATTTTTCATTTGAGTAAGTTTTTCCAAATCACATAGCTTTATTGTTACTGTCAACAAGGCAAAAGATGTTCGTATATGGCCACACCCGTTACAGCATTTCAGGTAATATTATCCAGTCACCTATCAGCTTTTAAAAATTATTATGTCATGGTGAGTACTTGAAGCCTAGTTGTAGCCTATCCTTTGATATGTTTTAACTGTGTTTCTAAACAGCAAGTAATGTGTAAAGAGGTCTTTTTAACATGTAGATGTCACACCCGTTACAGTGGATTAACCCTTATGCTAGTTAGTGCATTATTATAAAATATTACTAAAATCGAAGATAGTTTTCCACATGCAGTGTAAAGGTCTTAAGTGTACAATTCACCAAGAATCTAAAAGGTGGAAGCAATAAACCTGATGAAGTTTCAGAAGGTAATTGCACTCATTAACATAATGTACAACGCAAATCAAAATCAAACCGTAAACTATGATTAATTCAAATCATGGACAAATCAAATTCATTTAAATAAATTAATCTAATTTTTAGTACAAATACAAGCTTCTCTATCTAATGCAGTGTTTCGCTCCGTGTTAACAGAGGCCAGGAAAGGCCGTAAATACTTTACCTGGTTACGCTGGAATTCAACCGAAATTGCCTACAATGAAAAACATGACCTCCCATCAAAGAGAAAAAGAAAAGAATTTGGCAGGGCTTTTGCTGGCATGGAAATACGAAGGCTTGTGGACATGTTAGACAATGTGTCGCCCACCGCACTACCACTGCTCCCAGGATGGGCAATGGACGATAAATCTACTGGGTATGAAAACCCGATCGCCTCTTTTCCACGTTCTATTGGCAGAGATAAAATAGTCATGTCGCTAACAGGCATCTTCCAGAGCGCGTCCGGGACGCAAAAATAATTTATTTGCGACTTCTTCCTTTTTTTCCCTCTCTTCTTTCGAGAGACCTTTTGTTATATTCCTTCCAGAGCAGCTGAGGTATTGAAAAATAATACGAGCAAGGAACAAATTTCGCATCTCTATTGTTCCAACGACCTCGCCTTTCTGCTGTTTATAATTACGTATTGATTAACGTTGTTTCTAAATGAAATAAAATGAAGGGACCAGCTGCTGCACGGTATTAAAATGTATTTTCAAACAATGGTTGTTATGTTTCAGGGCGGAGTGTTCCGAAGAATATATATATATATGGCACTCATTAAGCGATAAAATAGTCTAAATGTATTAAATAATGAACATAAAATACGTCCTATCAGACAACTTCTACGATAATCTGTTTTACCTCCTGTAGGCTTAGTTATTTTAATTTGTTGCAGCAATCAATGTCACAATTCGATAACGTAATGTACCGCTTACTCACTTCCACAAATATTAATAATTTATAAATACAGAAGTCTGTAAATTTGGGAAAATAAAACGCATATTTGAATGAATAAATACGTTAAATGTTAAAAAAAAAATGTTAAAATGTTTACCCGCTTTGTTTTCCACTATTCATTCTCAGTTGTAACTTTTTAACATAGGTATTTTGTTTGTATCTCTATTAATGCTGTTGTACTTTATTTGTTCGTATGTATTTATTTCATATGAAGAATCTTATTGTTTAGCTTAAACCTATAATATGTTTGTTTTTGAACTCTCTTATAAATTTTGGCTTACAAATTTTCTACTTTTTCACTAACATAGGCATACTTGTTCTTTCATAGGCCTACTTGGCCTACTTGTTACATAAATTATGTAAAAATTATGTAATATGATTTTAGTTTGACTGAACTGACCCCGAAAACGAGCTATGCTCATGCGGGGTAAACAACACTCCATTTTGTAATTGTAAAAATTGTGTTTATATTATTTGTGTTTGTATTTGTAATTTTTTGTATTTTGTAATTTTAAATAAAATTTGTAATTTGTAAAAAAAGAAATTAAATAAACCAACACTGTAAACTCTTTTTAGGAAATTCACATGAGTCAAAGCCTTATTTTGGTTGCCTTGATTAATATGTTGTTGAAGTGCGAGCTATTTGTAGGCTTACTGCCTTGTGGTTTTATTCATTGTGAGGTGTCAGAGCAGACAGATGAGAGGTGGAAGTGCAATCTCGTCACCGTCATAGCCACATACCGTGCATTGCCCCATTACCAAGCCCTCTTCCTCTCCTTTTGACGCCAACCCGTGTCTTAGCACTAAATCAATCGACGCATTCTTCATGCCCCGTTAAACAAAATCTCGCACAACTAACATTGATTGGGTTATTTCAAATATAAAACCCTGTATATTTAGAATCTCAAAACACATATTTTAAATTAATGAACTTCATATTGGTCCTTGGAGGGAAAATTTATATTATCAAGTTCAAAATTACCACCTTATTCCCTCAATAAGTTACCTTTAGGATTACATGAGAATAATATCAAGTTATTTCAATAATATTAATCTATTTTATTAACTATATACAGGATACAAACGTCTTTGTAACTTGAAATTGTAGGCATATATTAATTCCCAATATTTGATCAGAATACCAATATCAGAATACCTGTATATGAGGCTATATATAAGCCGAGTCAGTAATTGTTAAAATATTGAATACTGAACTGTTAACTGTTCCATCTACAGTGTTTTATAGCATCCACTAATTGTAGTTTATTTACAAGTAGAGTGAATTGAATCATTCTATAATAGAAAAACTGAAGATAATTATCATTCTTCATAGGCCTACAGTACATATGTTACAGTGTAATGTTTTAAAATCATTTTACATAACTCATTAGATTTTAATTTGTGAATTTAAAATTATAATAAGCCTAGATCTTTTAGAATATTATTGACAAGTCAAAGTTTTAACCTGACATATATGTAAGTACATATCATCTGGTGATTTTAAGGTACACAGCTTTTAAAATTTGAACTATAAACAAGTTTCGTCTTTTAAATTTTAACCATTACTGACTAGGCTTATACATAGCCTCATATACAGGTATTCTGATATTGGTCTTCTGATCAAATATTGAGGAATTAATATAGGTCCACAATTTCAAGTTACAAAGACGTTTATATCCTGTATATAATTAATAAAATAGATTAATATTATTGAAATATCTTGATATCATTCTAATGTAATCCTAAAGCTGACTTTGAGGGAATAAGGAGGTAAGTTTGAACTTGATAAAATTTTTAAAATAAATTTAACGGTTACCAATGAGATGCAGAAGTTGTTGAAAGACTTCCCCATACAATAATGAATCAAAATTAATTAAAATTTTGGTACGTTCTTCCAGTGTGATGTTAAAAGCATTCATACTTACTCACCAGAGAGAAAAGGAAAGGGTTGAAAAGAGATCTAGAACAAAGATAAAAGAGGAACGAAGGAAACAAATGCGAGAAAAACGGTCCGTTCCGATGAGCAGAAGTAACAAAAAAGTGAATTATTTTATGGCCATCTGGACGTGGTCTAACAGCCTCAAACCATGGTGTTGCGACGAAGGACGAAGGATTAATGTTTCACTTCTGGTCCAAGCTATGGGACTGCAAAATATTCACATGACTTATCCGGAAATGAGATAAAATAAAGTAAAAATGCGGTGAGAATATATTTTAAGCAAGGCCACAATGCCTGGAAAGAGGCAACACGGTGAGAAATTTGTCACCACCACATCCCCCAGGAGCGTGGCGGAGTGCCAGCAGACAAGCAGCATATTGGCGATCCCTCATCCGTGCAATACACGGCCTCTGGTTACCAACAGGAGGAATGGCTCGGAATAAGATACGGCCTCCTCTTCCACCCGCTTAAGATTAATGCGATTCACCATTTAGCAAGTTCCATTCAAAACAACTGAAGACTAAAACAGTTTGTTGCTTCCATTATTCCCGTTGAGTATCTTATGTGTGTAGTACTTTTCTTTTGAAAATCATGCCAAATTAATGTTTCATTTCATTACGTAAACCACTAATTAGACTTGTAGGTTTTCTTTCAACTATTTTATCTGCCCTTTCATGGGTCATACATTCCTTTTCCCGTAAGGAAACACTCTGGAAATCTCTGGAACACATAATATTTACAGTTCCATTCAAAACAACTGAAGACTAAAACAGTTTGTTGCTTCCATTATTCCCGTTGAGTATTTTATGTGCGTAGTACTTTTCTTTTGAAAATCATGCCAATTTAATCTTTCATTCTGTTTATTAGACTTGTAGAAGTTTTTCTTTCAATTAATTGATTTCCCCTTTCGTGGGTCTTACACTCCTTTGCCCGTAGGGGAATGGCAAATCTCTGGATCACATAATATTTACAGACACTCCCTCATGTATGATCAGCATGCCGAAATACATCGTCCTAAGACAATACAAATATATGAAGACAACCGACAGGGAATGCTAGAGACAGACGTTGAGTTAATCCAATCCGGCATGCGCTTTGCAAGTGAGGAAAACCCCCGAAAAAGCAACACATGAATATGAGTCCGCGACGGTACCACCTCGGCCATCTTATAGAAGTAAATAATTGAATGCTGTTTGTTTGCGGTTACAGCTACTTAAAGGCGGTTGTAGAGTGATACTTTGATCTGTGGCTGTCGCTTGAGTGCCTATATTTGGTCCCGCAGGAGCTATTTCCTATGCCTGTAAATCTGTAGACAAGGGAATGTCATATTCATGCTAACATAAATAGTATCGACTAAGTCCGGGATTGAACTCGCGAACTTGAGAACACAAAGCCGATGCTTTACCGACTGCCCAATCCATGCAGATAATTAAACTATATTTTCAACACTTTTAATTTTGATAATCTGGTCTCTGAACGTCTGATGTAATTAAAGGTAGGCCTATCAATTTTTTAACTCCAATTATTAATAATAATAATAATAATAATAATAATAATAATAATAATAATAATAATAATAATAATAGTTGTAATGTAGAAAAACTGTTGAATAACAGAAACATGATTTTCTCATCACTAAGCAGGAATATTGGATTTTATTTGTAGCTACAAATTTATAGCTCTTTCAAGTTGGTTTAATTTTCAAAAAGGATCAGTTACAAGTATGAGCACTTGGGATGAGGTTGCATATACACAGTTTTCATTGAAATATCATTCAAACGTTTAAAGTCGTTTTCCATTTTTATTGCATTTGTGTACATTCAGAACTAAGATGATTCTACAGATTTAACGCGAGAAGTCTGAAATTTTACCTTAAGTTAATATAAAGTGTGACTAAAAATATCGCAAGTTTTTTTTTATGTTCATAGTTATTACAATAAAAAAATATGTGCAGTGACCATGAATTTTTAAAATTTTATACTTGTATAGAATAGGCTATTAACTGTTCTTCCATGTGATTGAATTAGGCCTTCAAGGTGGATTATTCCTAAAGATACAGGAAAACTAACGCGTGACACAAAATCCAGACAATTTACAGAAGAACTGTGTGAAAAGTTTCATTTTGAAATAAGCAATATTTCAGTATTAATTTTTGAATAACTCAAAAACTAATAAAGACGTAAATGAATATTGCTAAACCACGAGATTATGTACGAAAAATCAAATATTGGTATGTAGCTTTAAAAATGTAAATAAAAACAGAAGCTTCACCCATTACCCCGCTTAGTATGGAACCCTATCATAGCATCCTTCAATCAACAACAACTAGAATTAATGGTCACTTATACAAGATCTGCTCCGACCTAATGAAGATCAAACCGTTTATCTACTTAGTAGTTGTGCATCTACTAGCCCACAGGAGGCAGCTCATTTTTTCTATTAGTTATTTTCATTTTTATAACCACAAATGAGCCTAAATACAGCATTATGTTAATGCACGTGGAACAAACAAGAACAATGCATTCTGATAGGGAAACAAGATGAGAACTTAGGGTGTAATGATGCCGGACTGTTCTGTGGTGGTATGTTCTGTTTTGATCCCTGGCTACAATGGGACCTCCAAGCCGATTTTGGTCATTGTGGCGGTACAGGAGCATGTGGGTTTGCAAACCTCTGGGGGAATTCAAACTGTTTGGTAGGTCTTGTTGTCCAGATAAAGAGAATGCGATATTAAAGCTCTCTCTCTCTCTCTCTCTCTCTCTCTCTCTCTCTCTCTCTCTCTCTCTCTCGCTCGGTCTGCACGGCGTAAAATCCGATTCCAATGTTTCTCCTGCGTGAACTGAATCTACAATTGCTACTGCATACGAAACAGGCAGCATACAACACTTCGCTGGGCATGACAACGGTCTTTAATACCGTAGTTATTCTGTTATACTGCAAGAAGGGGTATGAGAGCATTATTTTCAAGTAATCAAAATATGTAGACTATTGGCATTTTCTCTTCAAGAAAAATGTTACCTAAATAAATCACTTTATATAGGTCTATTGAAAGTTTGAGGCAAAATATGATAAATAACTTTTATATAGCGTGAAAATTTGAGATGGAACACAAAAATATATAATATCGAAAAAAAATGTATAGTACTAAGACGTACTTTTTATAACATGGACAAAATAAAATTAACGACCAGGATGCTAAAAGCTTTTAATCCCTTGTTTTTTTGTGAGCCAACTTGAAACATATTAAAGCTTACGTCTTTTATATGCAAAATACAGCAGCACGAAAAATACACATTAATTGGGAATAGAACTTTAGACATGTACGGCGTAAATATACTGTACTGGTACAGCAAGTATTACTTCATTGCTCACTTTATTGAGTGAAAAATATAAACCGAATTCTGTTATGAGCTATTAATGCATTCAACAACTTGAACATGTTTTTAGAAGTATCGTAAAAATGCTTCATAAAATCGAAGGAATACCTAAAAAAGGATGATATCATCGCACTTTATACTTCATTATTTCCTCAGACTAAAAAATGCTATATTTATTGAGAATGGAGATTCGTTGGTTTTATAATTGAAAATAAAAACTTTGTATGCCATTTTTTCCATGTCATTTGAGGAACGCATGGAAGATGGCTTGTATAATACGATCGTTAAACGTCTTCAGACAATGATGCACAAACTATCGTAAAATATATTTTTATGGCTAATGAATATGCAACAACAATAGTTTTCCCCATTCTTTGCATCGAAGCTAACGTTCTTAGCGGAGTGACATAAAACCTACATGGAACGCTATCAAAAGTTTCATAATGGTTTTAAAATATTGTACTTGAGAACTTTCTTCGATGCTTGTAACTTTCTTACAGATATGTTTTTAAAATAGTAAAACAGAAAAGTACATTATACGTTTATAAAAATAAATCTTAATTCACTCAAACTGACATGAATACGTTAATATGATAGGCCTGTTTACTGATGTATATAACTTTAAGAAACAAAACTATTGGTATTAAAAATAATTTCATGAAAATATTTTAGTTTTCATACCTTCTAGTACCTAATTTCTTTGAAAATTGATTTAGCCTAATATGCTTTTATTTTGAAAGTTATTGTTAAAATATGCTCATTATCAGGAGGTGACGGGACTACATTGAGTTCTTGCAGTTACTTAACTGATTTGTTTATCCCAATTTTGTTGCTGGATTATTTCTATTAAATAAAGGACAACCAAGCTACATTGTCTTGATTTTCTTCGACGTAACACACAGACACATCACATAGGCTGTAGTCTTTATTTCAGAATAATAAGTATTATAATTTCTTAATGAAATATCACCAGAATCATATAGGCCCTAATGTAATATATCCTGAAATTCAGTGTTAGTCTAGCAACAGCGGAAATAAATTATTGCACTGTGCAGCTAATGCAGTAATGGTAGATGGGCAGGTAAAAATAAAATATAATCGTTATCAGAAGCTCAAGTTCATGAGGGCTGGAATGAGGGGTTCAGTGGAAAATTTAATCGAAGTTTGGATAGCTAAAGGCTTGGGTGATTACCGATCGAAACATTTCCTTCTACAGAACATACTTCACATTAGCAAATATTCGTTTACATCTTACGACAATTGTGGAAAAAATTTGGAACACACATTCAGCAACATAGTATATCTCTTCCACTTTCCCTCATTCCTTTTCATGATACAATCATCAGATATATACGTTTTCACAGTAACTGCAATGTCATCTGTCGCAGAATTCTAGGACGGAACTGGAGCTTTCCTAGTTTCCACTGAGAAATTCAGTAAGGCTAATTTTGGTCAGCAACAACTTCATTGCATAATCATGACAGATCATATTAATGGTCCTTATTACCTTTGTCATCGAATTCCAAGCACGAATTTAAGTCCTTTACTGTGGTTTTGTACAACCTCGGAGCTCCAATGATGTAAAGTTAGTAATAGTGATGTTGGTTGGAACAGAAAGGGGTGGAGATTGAGGTTATATGTTCCCGTTTGTTCCCGCTGTTCATTGGGTTCGTTAAAAATTCGCTAATAAGTTAGACATGAGGTCGTAACGCTTAAATTTACAGGTCACGTTTTAAACAAAGCAACGAAAGTTTAAACCCATACAAACCAACGCGAAACCTGTTTGTTAATAACAACGAATCATTAACGTTCCTTTCCTTTCAAAGAAGGCATCTTCATTAAGCTCCACGATCAAATTTTTTCTAGACACGAACGTTTTATGTTAAATAGTAGAACAATGTCTTTAAAATAATTGCATGCTTTAAAACAAAGTTTAGTTCTATCGACAAACTTGACTATGAAAGAAAAAGTTTAAGATGGAATTTTGTGTTACTATAAAAGTACGTAGGCCTGTAACTAAAATAAGTTGACGCAACTTTACTATTTTCTGCAGTAAATTTTAACAGCAGTGAATAGGTAATTTTAGTCAAACATTCTGATTACTGGAATATTATTATTCATTGTCATTTTCTACCGCTTACAAGGTAAATTACTTACTTTAAAATAGTTATGTAAATTTGTATAGTCTTACATCCATGTAATTACATTGTAATAATTATTACTAAGGTGTCTATTCTGTAACTTATTATATGTTGCCTATATTGAAATTTCTTTTATTTACTTTTTGTAATATTACTTATAAGATCATTTGTATTAATTATTTTGAAAGTTCTTTATATTTCTTTTTTTTTTCTCCTGTTTGAGTGGAAGATAAGAACTTACGGCCTTAACTCTGCCAGGTAAAATAAAACATTATTATTAATATTATTAAAATTTTCAATAAACCTGATTCAGTTAAATGACTAAATCATTTTCAATTCTACTTAGCTTACTGTCCACTGTTAATAATCAAAATATGAAATTCTTAAGACATAGGGTCGAGTTGCTGTATACAGGTTTTTCAACTGTGTGTGAGGTATATTTAGGTCACATTAAAATTACACTGCCCTGAATAATTGTACGTGCGTGCAAGTAGGGGGTCTTATAACTGACCATATAAAGCATGACCGAAATATTATGAATTATGAAAACGCATGAACAACGGGAGATGTTAACTTGTGAATTCACAGAAGAATCTGTCTTCATTTTCGTCCTTTAAAATAAGGCACCGATGAGTGTTTCCTAGGAGTTTAACTAAGGGGTGTAACAACAACAACAACAACAACAACAATAATAATAATAATAATAATAATAATAATAATAATAATAATTAACGACAACAATAATCATTTCGTAAGTAAATTATAGCAACCTAAAGCAATTACAAGTATTTTTTATACCTAGTTAGCTCAAGCCAGCACTTGTGCCTATGAAGGGAACCGGGTTCAAATCCTGGTAGGGATCTCAACATTTCCGAGAAAGATAATGGCAAACCACCGCAGTGTCGTTTTGAATAGAAGGCAGTGGATGGTTGTGGTTCCATGACCAATGAGGACATTTAAAATTAAATTAAAAAGACATTTACAGTGTACAAGAGGCAAAAGTGTTTATTCTAACCAGAGTATTTGCTATATATGTAATCTCGTAAGGATATTAAATCTGTTAAAATTTAGAGAAGAAAACAATGCACTATGTACAAATAAACAAGTCAATAATTTGGTTCTTCTGTTGACTACCTAGTTAAGAAGCCAAGCCCGGTTTCTTGCTTTCTCAGTGCCATCTACTCCTCACTGGTTTAAAGTACGACCCTTTCTTACAGAAACTCAATTTATTATTACTGTTGAGCTCGGCCAGCCCCGGACTCAGCTGTATTTCAAGACATTCCTTCCAGGCCGTATCCTCTCCTTTCATATCTCCTACATTTTCATCGCCTTTCTGGAGGAGAGCGGATATTATTTCCTCTATATACCATCTTTTCCTATGCATGCGTCTTTTATGCCATGCCTTATATGCAGGAAGAGAGACTGTCCCCAGGTTTCCAGGTCCGCTCAGGAAAATTTCTAAAGAGATGGTTCTTGCTTAAGTATATGTGGATTTCCATTTCCGGAGAAGCAACGCCGCTTACTGGATGAACTTCACGTGCTGACAGGTCAATTTAGTTCATAAATGCCGGCTTCTAGGCAGCATACGACTTCGTAAGACAAATTCTTAACACTGATATTTCTTATACGAGGTAAAATATTTTGACTCCGTAACATAAGAATAGATAAAAATTTTCCCCAATCATATATATTTTCAATGCTGTGTCTTTTATGAAATAAAATTACACCGTCAGTGCGTCAGTTAAATTTTAGGATTACATCTATTTGCAGTAAGTTATATGTCATATACTTTTTTTTCTTTTTTATAATATTAAAATTAACGACAATATCTATAAAATCCCTGGTCAATAGAGTGCAAACTATTTAAATTTATTCCCCGGTCCCTCCAGTCATTTGGAATGTAATGGGCCAAATTGGTAACTGGGTATGTCCTAGTTGTTCTAAAACACAGCCTTTTATTGTAACAGTTTTTTCTCGTCCCTCACTGAAACAGAAACTAGTCACCTTGCCCACGAATATTCTAATTCGAACTCATTAGTTGTAACAGTATGTGCCACGTGAATAGATCTTAAGCCTACAATAACCGGAAGGAAATCACTACCTGGTAAAAAAGATTCTCTTCTCCTCCTGGCTAGGGACCTCAGGATACCACTGGTGAAACTACTATTAAAATAACCAGCTTTATATAAAACTTCAAGTGGAATCCGAGCCACAATGGGCCTCATCTATTCCTCACTCAACAAGACCTTTCAGAGGTGTAGTTAATGCGATCTACTGTTAGTTAATAATAAGATTAGATTGGAAATAGTGCAACGACCAGGATCAGAGGAAAACATATTAATCAAATACCAATCTTACAAGGTGTCTGTAGATGTATGTAGTTCTTAATCAAGTAGGCTTACTTAATGCATTTAAATGATAGACAGAAAAAGTAAAGGAAAAGTGTTTTGAAAGAAACTGTGCTCCAATGTACCGGCTACCTCTAGGAAAGACTATCAATTTGCAGACGTGACTGGAGACCTAGGGAAAAGCCGTGTCACTGGAATGACCTCATTTCGTAAGAGCCGGCGTTATTTCCTCAGCAAACAACGGAGACAATGACAGCTTCCAGGTTGCGTCGTCACCTTGTGTCATTAACAACTCAATTCAATGCGAATCTTCCTGCTGACAACACGCCAAGACGCGAATTTTAAGTGAAGACGTGACAAGAAAATATTCAACCATCTCGCAAACTTTTCTACTCTGGCAAAATGAGCTTCAGTGACATGCATCACTAACAGACAAGTTTGAAAGAATTTTATATTGAGAAACATTTACGTTTCTTTAGGGACTTCTGCGAACTATAGTTACGCCACTTATAACTTCGTAGAAAGGTTAAGCAACATTTGCTCCGGATGAAAGTGGGTTGGGTGACCGCCGCGTCACTTCTCACAAATATTGTTAAATGGAGGCATGGGTAATTGTATCAGGATTGCTTTATCCTTATGGATACATCCTTTATGGATGTATAAGTAGACTGAATGTAATAATTATACCATACTAGGGATGGGTCGTTACCAGATTTTCTCGATACTCAATACTCGATACCGATACATGATTTTTTCCCTCGATAATCGATACCGTCAACATTTCCAGTTTCAATAAATACCTAGGTACATTAAAAATTAAAAGTTGAGAGAACTATGTAATACAAACTAAATTAATTAAGCATGCATATTTAATGAGACAAAATTTAATATCATCAGTAGCCTATAATTATTTTTAAACGCTACATTAAAACTAAAATTAGTTTTTTAAACAGTCCACTTACAATTCTCACTTAATTGCAGAATTACAAAAGTATCGAAAAAGTACCGAGCGAGTTTTCTGAAGTATCGTTCGATGCCGATACCATGCAAGTATCGAGAGTATCGAGGTATCGAAAGTATCGAGGACCTACCCTCATACCATACCTAATGAAATTAATAAAACAAAGCAATGTGCCCTATTAGAGAAAAAAATATGATACTTATGAAAGAGAAATTTCAGCTGAGTTACAAATTACAGCGCAATACCTACGATTGGCGAAAACTGTCAATATTGCATGAAATGACTGAGTATCAGGCAGGTAATATGCAGATAGAAGATCATTTGTGAATAAGTTATCACAATATTTCTTAACAGTGACAGATATTCTGAATTCTTAAAAAAGATTGGACAATCATGAATAATTACACACCAGCTTCTTGCTGTAATTTCTTTTCTTGCAAAGAGAATTACGACCCATTTCAACTTAAAGGGAATCAAATACACAACTTGTAGTTTACGACATGACGTTAATGTAAAATATACATGTAAATTATGAAGAAAGCCATTCTTTTTTCTGAAACGAGAGCCTCTTTTCAACGCCAAGTAAAGTAGGTGCATATAAATTTATTTTTAATTCCGTTATAAATAAATACATACAACACAAGCCACCCACTTTTAAGTACGGTTTTATTGTTCTGTAGTTAAAATATTTGACATTGTAAAGTTGTAGTACAAAGGCTTTAAACCCACACACCTAGCGTCTGGGAGCTGTTCATCAGAAGTCGTCGCTCCCACACACAAAATTATACGCTTGCTTAGTCATATGATACTTGTTTCCAAATGTGTGACAGTTAAAACTTTAAAATGTCTGCTTTCTAAAGTTACAACATTCATATCTGGCCTGAATTTTAACTTTTTACACGTGTAGTGAAGATAAAAATACGTAGCACCATTTTTGTAATAAAAGTAAAGCCTATAGTATTAGCTAAGTGTCAAACATATACTGCCTTTGGTCTTATCTCATAATCCATATTTTAAAAACACATTTCTGTTAATCAGGATTTTCAATTACAGTATCTGCAAAATTTTCTCCGCTTAGTACGCATTTCTATCTTTCTTTCCTTACCTAAGTTTTACCTCTCCCTTTTAGGGACATTAGTATGGATTTAGGTATTTAATATTATTGTTATAATAATAATAATAATTATTATTATTATTATTATTATTATTATTATTATTATATTTACGAGGAATTTAGTTTGTGATTTTCTCCTGCAGAGTAATTTGCGTGTGCAAATAGATCTGGGACTCCCAGCGGGGGCATCAATTAAGACATTAATTTGCAAGCAAACAGATATAGATCACTTTGTTTGAGATATTACACAGAAAAGCTTCATTACTCGCCAGTTTGTTTGTAGGCATCTGAATAGCTTGTTCAAGAGACAATATCTTTCTTCTGTTCTTGTTTGAAACCCTCTCTCTTCTCTCACTTCGTCTGCAACCTCTTCTCTCCCCCTCCTCCACTCATTTTCGCTGTTTGAATCCCTCTTCAATTAAGTCAAGAATACTTGAGATTCTCACGCCCCAATTAACTGAAAATGACTTGAAAAAATCAAGCATCATATTAAAACGTAGGCGATGTGATGAAGGGTTGTCGACTGTTACCTTGCCTGAGATGAGAGAAAACCCGTCCATGCAATTAAGCATAATGAAACGTATATACAAATACTATTTTTAAGGAAATGTTTAGTTCTCTTCTCCTTTTATTGTGTATTGAATAAGCACGTAGGTTCATGCGGTCCCGTGCGATTGTTTGAAATTTGTTCTGTAAACAGTAGTTAATATAATAACTGAATAAAAAAAGAAAAGTGTAGAAAAGCATTTCTGTAACTCGCTTAGTACTCGACTTATCAAAATTATAAGCTAAAGAGTTATATTTATTTATGTACCTATTTATTTTGCTTGTAATTTACTTCTAAAAAAATTATTGCTATAATACTTCCATAAGCCCGAGTGAAATAAATCAGTTATTATTACTATTGTATGTTTAATCTATAATCCTAATAAGCCATTTGGTAAAATAGGGTTTTGTACTTTCAGAAATTCAATAATAAATATATGAAAAATAAAAAATAAAATTACAAGTTTTTGAGGCATGAAGCTGTGAATTTATTTACCCAAAGTACTTTGTGCTGAAATTAATTTGCATATTTAATTTAGTCAGGGTACCGCTTGTAATGTAATTTTAATAACTGCAGAAGGAAGTAGTTTTCGTGGTGACGCCCTGCTTTTACACGGCATGGGATTGCGTATGGGGAAAGCTTCTGCTGCCGGTACCTCCACACATTTGATTGCTTATGGAAATGAGAAAGAGCACTCTGGTGCTGCTGCATGGGTTCAACACTATGATCCAGCCTTTTCTTCTTCCTTTAATAAACGTTGATGTTATGACGGCTTGCAGACATTTAAAATCCAATTTCGCGTCCCGCACACAAGAATGGCGGGATGGAAAGGAGTTAGGTATGTATGTGGTTATGGCGTTCACACTACACACAAAACTCAGCTGCAGATTTTCTCACGTTCAGCTCTTAGAAAGCACGTCGAGTTAAGTTTTAGGGATATTAAAAGAAATAGATAATTTTCGTTATATGTGTTAGTGCATAGTTCCTACTATCCCGCTTGGTAAGAGGATGTAGTATCTTATAGGAGGCACTACAAGCACTGTAAGAGAGCTTCGGGGTAATATTCCTTTATGCATGCGTAAGCTATTATCGTAAACCTCAGATGTGAATACCGCAATAACCATACCTTAACCTCTATTGTAATTTTACGTGAAGTTAGGCGGAATTCTGCTTGCGTAGATTCATCTTCAATGCAAGGAAAGGAAAACAATTCTCGCCACAGAAAAGTGAGTCAAATTTAAGCTTAATAAAGAAATTCTGTGAAAGATATGTTATCTACCACTGGTACTTCTTTCAGAAATATGTTATGGCTTTTTTTCAGATTTGCTGTCATCCAGTAATAGAGCATTAAAGAATGGACTTGCTTCGATAGACTAATCTACCTAACTGCCTGTACATAGTACACAGGTCTACAAAATATAATTTTCCTTGTCCTGAAGACAACTATAATAACAAAAAGCTTGTACAAGAGTTTCGAAACAGTAACTAGTAAGTTTTCAGATTGAATTCCGCTTATCGCAGAGTATTTTAAACAAGAACCTATTAATCAGTATTAGCTTTGTATTTACATAAAAGTAAAGTGTTCCCTATACTGGCCGTGGAGGCCCCAAGGGTTCCAGGAGGTTGAGGCTCCCAGATTGTGAAGGTGGTAAGGCAGCCTTACACACCGGCTGCCTTTACCCAAGGACTGCTCATTTCTGTTACAGGCTTGAGTTGACCCCAGTGCCATAGTGCCATCAGACGTATTAGGCCAATTGAAAAATCCTACTTTGTATTTATATAGCAAATCAAAATAATTTCAATTTCATGTCTTTTTAAGTTCTACTATGTATATAGTTTGACTACATGCACTAAAGACTTACGTTATGGGTAATTCGAGGCAGTAAGTAAATGATATAATCGTAGTATGTATAATATCAATTATTAATATTATCAGGGCTCGGTCTAGGGTACCCAATTCAAGGAAGTTAAGAACGCCCGGACCAATGATTTAATAAGGTTGAGGCGAAGTGGAAATGGAGCGTGGTGTTATCGTTGCGTAAATTAATCATAGCATGATAATGCTTCGACAACTCACAACATTTTGGCCTCAACAAGCTAACGGTGGTCACTACAAACACATTCACGTTGAAGCCTCTTGAGCAAGCAATAATCTTGAGTCAAAGAAAAACTGAATAATTATTAGATGGAATTTCATTACATTAATTATTAAATTTCATGGTTTAAGGTAATTAACGAGTGTTACTTAGGCTAAAGACAAACTTAGAGTGAATCACTTACTTATGTGATGGTAATAGTGTGAAAAAAAAATTATTTCAATTTTTAAGAGCTGTTTGAGAGTAATGGTAATATAAAAGAACACTTTTGACAGGTTTAAAAATGAATTGATGCCAAACGTAGAAACTAAAATAACGGTTTCTTGGAACGTGAGAAATCGTCCCATAACAGTTCTCTAGAAGAAGCCTTCACATAAAAGAGGAATCATTCTGAAGAAGCTGCAATTTTCCACATATAAATCCCGGGATCGTGGCTCCTAACGTCATAAGTATTGATGTGCAAACGCAAGAACTCCGGAATTGAATGCATTTAACCTCGGGTTAGATTTAGATTCACGTTCTTGCAATAAATGGGAGTTGAGCTTTTGTAATACAAAAAGGAGATTGCCTTTGTAACTTGTAAACCCTGGATCGAATCTCATCTCGTATCTTGGCAGCTCGGTGTGATATTAAACACACAGCTTCAGGGAAATTGCTAATTCAATCCACGTCCGTGATCGCGATCCAAACACTAACTACGGTCATAAAACTGTGGTCCGCTGGACAATAAAACGGTTGAGATGTTTTTCAATGAGTTATCTGGAATTTAAAGTCTAGACGATTTAAATAATAGATAGGTCTGTCAATTATTTAGTAAACATATATTTTATGCTCATAAATATGTATTATGTAAGTATGTATCTTTGTAAGTCTTTCTGTCTGTATGCATGTAAGGCTTATTTACTATAACAGGCCTCGGCCAGATGATAGTAAAAAATCAAAACACATTACACTGACTTAACGGTTCAATGAATAACGGAATTAATATCTGGTCATTTTAACCCTCCAGGAATTAATTAAAATTATAATTTACATTAATATTGCAACAAAATGAAAGTCTCAAATATTTTAACAACAGAAAATACTTAATAACTAAGTATGATGCTATTTATTAATGTTCCGTCATATTTTGTTTAAAATAATTCAGAAAAAGACCGCTACAGGTAGTTCATACCAATGTTTAATGGTCTGATTTAACAAAGAAAATTTACCTACATCCAATCTTTGCGGTCAACATCTAATTTAAGTTTGTTGGATTCTATAATTGAACAATATTTAACAAACAAAGTAGATGCCAGTGCTTAAAATCATTAGTACGTTAGAACTATTTATCTAATGACAAATAGTAGTATCAATACCTATAATAATAATAATAATAATAATAATAATAATAATAATAATAATAATAATAATGCCTGTGAACTCTGTATTCCCTAACTTCAGGTCTGTAATGTGTAACATATGCATTAGGTATTAAAATGTTTTATATGCAAAACAATAATTTCTCTTGACAACTGTACTGATTTTGACGAAAAGATAAGAACTAAAGTAATTTTCAAATGGGAAGCGTTTTCCTTCACCGCCAATCACGTGTACAGTGGTATTAATGAGAGGTGGCAGTCAGATGCGCGTGAGAGAGGTGACGCATGTAGGAGGAATCATGGGGAGGGGTAAAAATCTAGCGGGAGAGGAGAAGCGATTGTAACGAGGTCTCTTGTTTCTTCACTGCATTATACGATCTTACCGCTCTGAAAGCAACGACACAACTAACCCATACACCCCTCCATGCAGTACGAATGTTTATTGGACTCGTCTGCATCTACTGAGCATCCATCCTTGGACTGCCACGTCTGATTAATACTACTGTACGAGCTAAAGTAGTACCGCTATCAGGAAGGGTCTTCCTTCCGTCTCGACGTCTCTGATTGGACCGCGTATCTAAGCAAGGAGAAGAGCAAAACGCTTCCCATTTGAAAATGACTGTAAATGTAAATTTAATCATTTAAGGCTGGGGGAAGCGTAGGCCATTTTTCAAACTGAGATACCTATTTGATGAAGCTACATCAAATGATGAATAAAGATAAGTACTTTCCATATGCATATTGATTTAATTTCGATCAGAATTAAACCTGTTAAACATAAGTCGTTACATCTTTATTTTTATGAACCAATTCCAATTATTTTCTCCACAATCAAAACTCAGTAGGTCCTACACAGATGAACACATCCTGCAGCCCGGATATCCTGCAGATAACTACGACACATCGATATCAGTATGATCTAAACTGAAAAAAGTGTTCTGTCCACTACGGGACATGTAAATTATTGCAATGAGAACCGTCTCATTTCCTTGGACGTGTTTTAATTTACTTCACTGGCGTTTCAAATGATATCGTTCATTTAAATGTCAACCACAAAATACAAAAAACTCCTCCCCACAATGTAATCACACGTTTGGCTGTTATCCAGGTGACTGTGGTTCGATTTTCTTATTCCAGCTGGCAAGTCATGTGTGAGGTATGCAACAAAAATGACATATATCGCGCAACATTGTGAGGAGCAATATTCGAACTAGTTAACTTAAGGTCAATTAAGGTCAATTAACAGACTTCAGACATTCTAGTACCTCAATAGAATACTATGCCACGAACACATAATGGTATTTATTAAGGTACGAAGTAGGGATGGGTCGATGCCAGATTTCCTCGATACTCGATACCGATACATGATTTTTCCTCGATACTCGATATTTCGACACTCGATACCGTCAACATTTCCAGTTTCAATAAATTAATAGGTACATTAAAAATTAAAAGTTAAGGGAACTGTGTAATACCAACTAAGTGTGCATATTTAATGAGACAAAATTTAATATCATCAGTAGCCTATAATTATTTCTTAAACTCTATATTATAACTAAAATTCGTTTTTTGAAACAGTCCACTTACAAGTTTTTGTTAAAAAATACTAGCATTCTCACTTAATTGCAGAATTGCAGAGTTACCAAAGTATCGAAAAAGTACCGAACGAGTTTTCTAAAGTATCGCTCGATGCCGATGCCATTCAAGTATCGAGAGTATCGAGGTAGCCTACCATTAGGCAAGTTGCATATGATTATTTTTGTTCGGCCTTAATTAAATGTTTAAGCTTTGAGATTTTAGATTCATAAATGAAGGCTGACCGCGGCAACCAGCTATTACTAAGTTCTCGTAGTTCTTGCCTTCTGCGAGAGATGACAGCTGGTGGCTACGGTCGTTTGTTCTTGGCCGTTTTCTTGAAAAGATCGGATTTTTACAACACGAAATGGACTCAATTTAGCATAATAGACCATCAAAGTTAACACGAAAGAATTTATTTTATTTTAAATGCGGGTTGCTTAATCCGCAGTTCCACTTGTTGCTGTGAATGTTTCAAAATCGTTCAGTGTTTGATAATAATTTCGATACCTCATCATTGTTTGAATGAATCCCTGTACTTTAATGGATGCCATTAAGATACTGTTACGTCATAAATAATAAGCGTATTATAGGGCTGTCGAACAAAAAGGTCTATAGTATTTTAAGTAAATAACGTTAGAGTCAGGAGTTTCGGGGTGTGTTAGTTTTTTTTTTTTTTTTTTTTTTTACCGGAGCTCCTCAGTTGTTCTTACGAGGCTGAGTGCACCCCATTCCAAACCTGAAGAGGCAACCGGGATTGAACTCGATTATGATGATACGGAACCATGGCCATTAAATAGAGTGGGATGTACAATTTGTATCCATAAATACGTACAGGCTAATAGTTGGTAGGCCTAATTTTGCGAGTGAAGTGGCTAATCAGACTGCTCTGGCCGTTACAAAAGCCTTTGGACAGTTTTTGTAATTCCATGAACATTATTCAGGATCGGGAGGAATTTACGAGATTCCACAAAATTCACTTTTATGCTTTCAAATCTTCACAAGTTATTAGGCATACACCCATGCTACAGTAATAAACTCAAGTGTTCTGGAAGATAATACCAGAACGAATTAAACTATCAGGGACTGATTAATTACTGTACATAAATTTGCATCCCAAATTGTGAATTCTGTCATGAAAATTAATGTGCGCTGTCCACTTGAAGCCGACATATTGGTCTCATTTAGAACGTTATATTTCTTCCTTGATATACACAGCACTTCACTAGAAAATTGTATTTGCCACACGGTCGACTGGAGCATTTATTACTTACCGAAAGTAACGCACATGAAAACCAATTTTACGGGGCTTGAGGCTACGGAATTTATACGGTGAACAGGCAAGTTTATTTTACATATATAGGCTGTAGGCCTACGTAAGAAATAAACAAAAAATAACCTAGCCCATATAAATGTATTTTAGCACTCCAAACTTATGAGATTTCTAGTTCAGTGCATTTCTATGTTTGGATATATTTGCTTAAAAATTGTCTAGAATTGATTAGGGGATTTCATATTGTCATTATAAAATACAATACTCATTTCACAACCCAAAAATAATGAAATGTTAAAATACTTTACTGAAATGAAATACCTGTATATGGAGCCAATATATAATATTAATTATACATATTAAAACTTCTCAACATATTGTAATTATTACATGACTTTACCCTATGTTTAATTCTGACAAACTAACCGTAAATTATCAAGGTATGGAAGAAAAATTTTACAAAATGATGTGTTTTATAACGCTGACTGATAATTTTGTAAGATGGAAGCATAAATTTATGAGTTCATCCTAAGCCTTGTCCATCCTGAGGCTCTAGAGTGTCTAACCACTCCATGTTTCTACAGGTAATATAACTTATTTTCAACAGTTATACGAGTAGCGTTCATGTATGGACGTTGATGTTCCACACAATTATAATAAATTCAAAATCTATAGCCACTATCAATATTTTACCTTTATATTACCAAAGCTCCATTAAGACAAGAACGAAGGATAGGGTACAACCTAAAATTATTCAAACAATGAAAGAGTAATAGGCCTACGTAGGATCTTAAAATGCATCAGGAAAACTAACAATGAATGAGTAATATGCCTAAGTAAGGTCTTATAACTACATCTGGGAAACAAGAACAGTTAATTAATTTAATACAATTTTCCTCTAGAAGACTATATAATGTAAGGTTCTATTTTCTAAGAAAACAGTTACTAGCAAGTTTCTTTTTACTTCAAACTCCTAACAACAATTTATAAAAAAATAAAAAAATAAGAAAGAAAAAAAGATGCAGAGACCAACAGAGCGTCCCATTCACCTTTACATAAATCGTTTTTATAGTTTTAGAATTTAGAATGTGTAAATGATCACAGCAATCCAGATGGCTAAGCTGATCATTTCCAAATGTGTACGTGTGGAAACGAAGAACAAACAGTGGATCACCTACTATTTAAATGTATCAAACTTGAAAGGAAAGACAAATTTTTAAGAACAATATGATAAGTAAACATGGAAAATGGACATTTGACAAAATCAAATTAATGCGCTATTATACACAAGAACTAATCTCATTCATTAATTCGATAGATTTAGATAAGATGTAAAAGAATGAAGTAGTAATACAAGTAGTTAACTAATATATCAGAAATACAGGAGATTAACTAATATTATATAAATAGAGTATACCTACATGTTAAATAATATTGTAAAGAATAGTATGAAAATTTAGTTTTAATAAGGTAATGAATAAGTTCCACAGTAACCAGCCATAGAATAAGGAAGATAAAAGACAGTATATTATATGCATGAAAATGTAATATTAGTAATTAGTGCATGTAGTATTACTCTCATTGTAATGGGACATGCAGTTAATAAACAAATTAAAAAAAAATTGCCGAAAAACCGTAACCCTAAAATTACTTCACATAGGAGCGCCGTAATTACTTCACAAAGAAGGAAACTACGAATAACATCCAGATTTGACAAAATACGATAATACCTAGAAAAGGCGAAAACTTTATAGACTAGATCTACATAAATTCTGCGTTATGAATATTAATCATAAGATATTATTGGACCGTATAAGTGATCAGCAATCGATTATCATTAAATTTGTAAACAAACAACTTATTTTGAAGTCAGGACTCTCCTTCTTATTGATCAGGTCATAAAATTAAGGTTCATTGTATAAGTTAGGCCTAAGTCGTTGAGATTTGTACAGAGGTATTTTCAGCAAAGTCACACACTGCCAATGGAACAGCTCTCCAAATAAAAACTGAATGTCAAGATGCTAGCAGAATCATAAAACAGCTGGTGACTTTTTATACTAGCTTAAATTAGAATATTGTTTTACTTTGAATTTATACATTAATACATTTCACAATATCTACCTCTATAAAAGTCGTATCTGTCAGAATAAAAATGTATGGCATTCTTCAAATAAAAACAATACAAAGGAGATGGTTGTCCGCCTAGGCAATACTTTACCCAACATAATGGCATGTATACGGATGGAACCTGTACAAATATTGGCCCAGTTTACTATAAAAGAGCGCTCGTATGTTAGAAGTGAGCTCATTTCAATAGAAAAATATTGTCAGAGAAAAGAAAGTAATGGTTCCAGTGTGTGTACCTCCACTCTCTGGCTTCGTAGGCCTCCGCTCTTCGTCCGGTCAGGTCACATCTACTGCTCACAGATCAGTAAGAGCTCGTGTTTACATATGTAAAACACGATTACACAGTCATTGCACAAGACCCATTTCACTAAGTAACCGAGATCTGTATTCCAGATTGAAATCTGGCTAGCAGGTTTTTGTGCTGGAAATAAAATTTCCATAAACATTTCTGAATTCGTCTAACCTATATCTAATAAAACGATTTCATGGCAATGGCGAAAAATCGGAAGAAGAAAAGCAAATCGCTCTTGTCTGAATAACTTTAAATAGATTATTTTGTTCCCATAAACAACTTATTTCATTTCAGGTTTGCAGTCCGTGGTTAGGATAGTGTGGAAACCTCTTATATACCACAGCCTTCGGGGGATTCAGTGATTGTTGATGGGCGTTTTTTTTTTCTTTCTTTTCTTTCTTTTCTTTCTAATTCTGGTTTTCACACTGAATTGAAATAAATGATTTGTATAACTTTTAGAATAATACAAAGGATAAACTATATTCTAAGTTTCGTTTCTAATAGTCTGAGAGTTGCAAAGACAAAATATCAAATACAAAAAAAATTGAAATTTGTAGAAATAGTAGGATTTAAAAAATCAAAATTAGATTTGTAAACATATGAATATTTCATAAAAATATTAACCATTAGTTTAAACTTTATAACTTTCTTAGTGGCTATTTTTAAACATTCTAGGGGACTAACTTCAACGGTTTAGAGCATTTAATTTTCAGTTCAGCATTTCAGCATTTCTTGTCTTTGTTTCTCTACGCTGAGTTACACATGGAAGGTTTAAGTAGTACAAGCCAACCCCTAAGTTTGGAAAACCTGATTCCTCATTAATCCGCCGATGGAATTAATTTTTTAAAGAAGAAGATAATTTTATTCTCCACTAGAAAATATTTTCCATTCTTTCTATTGCGAGTCATTATGCTTTAATCTAGATTACTGGAAAGTTTACTTCCTGATAGCTATTTATTATACCGATAGGATTTATTAGACTGATTATTATTATGCATTTATTATACTATATGCTTGATAGTTATTTAATAGACTGATAGTTATGACACAAGCGTGATCACTTTAAACTAATACAAATTTTCTTCTTGAATAGTTGAAAGATTAGAGATAATCTCCAAGCGCTATAATGATTCCTATTGAAGTCCTCAAGACAAAAGTCTATCTCAACTGAAGGATACGAAATTATTGTAAAAATCAATGTATTCTTTCTTCAACCCCTATTTTTTATTCTACACTGGAACATTTCAATTAACATGTTGAGTGGCCTATAAAATTCACATTTTTGTGAAATAATAAATTGTTAATTATTAAATTGTTATATCACTATTATAAGAACATTTTAAACATATTTCAGTAGAGCATCTTGAGATCGCGCTTTGCTATAGATTCATGGGATGTCTTTTATCTCGAAGAACAAGCGCTTATACCGCGGAAGATATTAATTTTAACATCCACATTTACTTTATTTTTTCTTGTTTTTATTAACAAAGTTACCATATCAAAAACTAACCTTCACATTTGAATACGAAGTTTTAGGACCAAACAAGTACGTTTTACAGGAATAAGAGGAGGATAAGAAGGAAAAGATGGAGGAAGTGAAGGATATTAAATTTCTGCACCACTGAGGACAGAACAAATCTAAATTTACATAAAATGGGAATAAATATGGTCGGCAGTTATGACAGGAGGTTTCAGGGGAAAAAACTGAAATGACTGAGTGACTTTTTTTTGTACATTCATTTTACCTTTTTGTAAAAAGCTTTTTTTTTTTTTAATTTTGAACTTATTTTGAGTGGCTTTCCCTAATGAAGGATATTTTAAGGCAAAGTATATATTTTTACACGTAGAAATTTCGGATTACACTTAAATATCATGCCTTAAAATTACTAAAGAGTGATTGAAATTTTTTAAAAACTTCTTTCTGGAAATTATACCGATGATTTCACAATATACGTATTAAGAAATCCTCTAAGTGTTGTAATTTCATGAAACAATTTCGTACCAAAGCCTCTGCCAAAATAGTAATTAGTAATTAGTAAATAGTAATTAATATAGCTTTCTTAGGGATAAGTAGCCTATGCAGTGGATAAGTGAACACAAGTATGAATATTTTTACTATAGTAAGCCAGAGATTTCAAATTCATTCTCGAGATCGATTCTTGAACTGAATACGGCAGGTCTCATGTGCAGAGTAGCATGATAAAAAGCAAAATTGAAGCTGAGAAAGCGATCACAGATTAATCTTGCAGCCAGCTCTGTGCTCTCAGGTATTGTTCCAATCCGCCTAGCTTGAAGGACGAACCTGAATGTGCCATCCGAAATATTGACAGCCGGTCTATATGACTTTGATTGTCATGTCGTACCCACTTTAAACGTCTATGACACTGGACGTGAGGACGTGTAAAGTTTTTCAATTTCGTATTTTACTACCTCAAGTAGAGTGAGAAGGAAAAACTATAACCTATATTTTTAAAAATCGTAAAGTTCACGTATCTGTGTTCCTTGACTCTTTTTGAAAAATTATTAAATAGTTATTTTGAAGGGAATGATCACTATTATTCTTCTTCTTCTTCTTTAACAACAGGGTTTAGGCCTACTGGCCTGTTCCGTCTCCAGATTAAAACTGGTCACTCCACCTTTTTCTAGGTCTTCCTACATTTCTTCGACCTCTTGGTTTATATTGTAATGCTTTGAAGGGTATGCGGCTTCTATCCATTCTCATTACGTGTTCTCTCCAATTATTTGAATAATTGTTCATTATTTGAATTACATTTTCTATTTGTAGTTGATTCCTTATATCTTCATTTCTTTGATGGTCTAATAAAGAGTACCCCGCTAACGGTCTTAACAATCTCATTTCTGCAATTTCAATTCTTCGCTTCTTCTGTTCTGTTATTGCCCATGTTTCTGATCCATAAAGCAATGTTGGGAGTGCCATTGTTTTATAAAATTTAAGGACTGTCTCTTGTCTAACCCTTCCTAGTAATGTTTTCCCAATGTACCCAATGTACCCAATAATTGCTGAAATTTATTAAGTTTCAATTCTATATCCTTGCTCTCCGTAATAGTCAACATGCATCCTAAATAACTGAAGGAATTTAATTGTTGGAGTATTTCATTTTTTATTACTATTATTTTGTGGAATATTCAGCTTTCGTGTAAGCCTGCGTCAAGGCTTCAATACGTTTATATCAATAAACGACAGAAGTTTAAAGGGGCACTGTTTATATTTATTTTTTTGGTGCCATGGAAATTTATACCTACATGATACTACACGAAGGAAACTACATAACTATGGAAAAACACCATGAATAAAGAAAATGTTCTTCTCGCATTAATAAAGATTAGATACGTGAAATCTGTTATAATCATAACATTATTCCATTAATAATAATAATTATTATTATTATTATTATTATTATTATTATTATTATCATCCGTTTGAGAATAAAAGCCATAAGACTTGTCACTATATCTAAGATTAAATATTAATTATACATTTACTTCGTTAATACTGTATGGACATAATTGAATTAAAATGTTTATAATACGTCTTTTAAAAAACTTCTAGGTCACTAATGACTCCGATACCATCAAGCAGATCATTGTACAACTTCAAACCATACACCATGAAGGATTTGTTGAAACTGTTTAAATTATGAGGAATGCTAAACTTATGTCTATTTCGAGTATTGGAAGAATGAAAATCACTATTGCAACTAACGACTAAATCATAGACAGCGTATTTCAATTTGTAATACAACTCTAGTATAGGTCATAACAACACCAAAAAGCTCTTAATCCCTGCTCGACTCAGCTGGGATGGTCCTATGCGTTTATGCCTTCCCAAGTTACACGCTTATATTATGAAAGTTACAGAATGTATAATAAGGGACGGCTTACCTTTTCATTAAAGTGCGACATCTTTATCATCTTTTAGTCGATTTTCATGCATTCAAATACGATCCTTTAAAGTGTGAAAAGGGATTTTCTGCCGTCATCGTTCACTTTAAACATTTTTATGTTGCCAGTCAAATATACGAGAAAAAGCTAACTTCAGCGTGTCAGAGATTTTGCAGTAGAATCGAGGGACGGAAAGTTGAGCTACTTTGCTTCATTATCTGATGTGAACCGGTGCCAAATTGGGAAACTAGGTTGAATCCTTTTAGTAAGCCATCATTAGAACATCTTCCTACGTTAATGATAAATTTGAGTTACTACCAAAAATGTAAATTTATGAAAACTTCATTTTCCAAGTCATTTGTTATGAGAACCGATGGAGATAATGAAGCGTTGAATTCTAATTTTCGTTCTTGAGAAGAAATATCAGTAGTAAATTACTATTACTACTATGCCATTACATGATTACTTTATTACCATAGGTAATGTAACGAGAGGTCCGGATTTTATCGATAAATTCACGAGGAACGAAGTTTGGAGAGAATTCGTCTTGTGGGAATCCAGACTTCGCGTTACATTTATTGTGGCTACTAAGCGAATACTCATAGAATAAACATGAAATGAATATTATTAAAACCATGGAAATAAATAACGCACATCAATATTTGATTCACTGTAAGTGAGAAAGCCTATGCGGGGACAATCGATATAAATCGATTATTTCGCCATTGGCGATGGTAACGCTTGGGGGGTCATTTTAACAGCTGATAATATCTTCTTAATAACACTGTATTTATTATTGTACAAGACTCATGTTTTAAGGAAGAAAGACCCCTTTTCCACCCTTATTTTAAGAGTCTAACAACTTAGCCACAATGCATATATAAATTCAACGAAAGAAACACTGTTAATGTTTGTATTTACTGAATTAATAGTTTGTTTCTTGATTATAATTATGTGTATTTTATTATTATTTTATCTTCTTTATAATTATGTGAATCTTATTTGTACTTTAATTACCCAGTTAATTGAAACTTAGAGGTCCGGCTAATACGAAAGTCAGGGTTTTCGTCTAATACCTAGGTACCGAACGATGTGACGCCAACAGGGTAAATACAATAAATTAATTTCCATGCCATTTCAATTTAACATATATATACTCTATCGCGATTCCATTTCAACAAAAGAGTTAATTGAGCATTATCGACTATTATAATTTGTTCTTCAAATTCTTCGGGATTTTTGTTTTAATTGAGCATTATCGACTATTATAATTTGTTCTTCAAATTCTTCGGGATTTTTGTTTTACATCATTTTCTATAATACTAAATTAGAAATCCTCTATTGTCTCCGGATTACAGGGCAAAACGTATTATTGTTCTTTTCGACCATAGAAAATAATTTGTGAAACGTGAGGACAATGAATCTTAAAAAAGCGAGAATAAAAAGAAAACATGCAAAGCAAGACAATAAGAAGTTGTCAATTAGTAGAGCAAACCAGTCTTCTTAGGGGATGGGAGAAAAGGGAGTCGTGATTAATTTTAGGGTGGTTCCCCTTCCACAATGGAGAGAAGGTGAGATTTTAGTTATGTTTCTGCAACGGGATGTGCTTCTTATATGATGGAAGATGGTGGAAAGAGTAGAGGGGATGGTGGGGAAGATGAAAAAGGGGGAATACCACGGTGACTCTGAGATTAAATTCGCAGTTGTCTGCCCCCTTTTCTCCCCCTCTCACCACAGTCAATTCAATAGGAATTTCTCTTCGTTCGTCTCTTTCTAATCTCCGGTGTTTGTCCCGCTTCTACTCCCACTTCTTTCCACTAAATCTTTCGTGTGGGGTCGGTTTAATTCGAATTGTAGAAAGTCATCCTACCAACCCTCTTCCCCGCCAATTCTCATTCTATTTCAGTCTCTCTGTCTAGCTCACTGAGTAAAACCTAACCAATCTCGAATAAATGGAGGATGTGTTGGAATTTGGTAGCTGTCTGTCCCCTTGGGGGTCAGAGCTTGACGGCTGTCCGTCCCGACGTGCATTCAATTGCATGGAAACGTCCCGAGGGATGCCCTAACCTACAGACCTCCTCGTCTGCCACTTCTGGGAGCATATCCGACCTAATGGAAATACCAATCCGTTTCACATTTTGGTATAAATAGTAAACAGAGGTGTCATGTAGGCCTACTGGGATAATTTTTAAATAATATAATTTTTTCTATTATCTGCCTCAAAATAGCATTGTTATTATTATTTTTTATTATTACTATTTATTATTACTGAACATGACTTACCAAGAAAAAATTCGCTTGTTAAGACTGCAATGCTCGGATATTGATTTCTTATATTTTCATGTAGATATGTGTTTACAAATTAACAAAATTTGTTTCTGTTGAACATTATATGAAAATATTTTAGGAGAAAAATTTCGACAGTAGGATTCGAACCCATGAACTACGGCTTTCCGTGCCAATGCTCTAAAACTCAGCTGATAGTTCCTATTGTCAAACTGCAGAGGGGAAAAATATAGGCCTACACACACACACAGTTTCCATTACACACGAGCTCTGCTCAACTTGAGGCTTTCAAAGAAATTATATATGTAAGATTTTGTAATGCTTGAATAAATAAAAAGATAACTAGAAATGAAAATAAATAATAATTACTGGAATTAAAATATAATTCAGTTTAATGATAAGTATGATTAGTAGTATGGATTATCGCATAACTATTTTAACTGCAAGTCTTGGATGTAAGATCTTCTTACCCTTAAGCAACTGATATAATTAATATTGTATGTAATGATACCATAATTTACTGAAAGTACTGCATAGCCTATGGTTGGCTAAAAAAATACAAATCTTTATTTTGGAGAATGTCGTGTAAAATCATTTCACAATTGAACAGCTGATATAATTAGACTAATATTGTACATATTAACACTATAAATTACTAGCATAGTGCATATGGCTAGTAATGCAATTATTTTAACATTATAGTTAAGACATCTTGAACGTCAAATAAATTATTAATGTATTTATATCCATTTCTGAACTTCCCCAGATCATTTGGTTGGTGCGTTAATAAAAAAAGTATGAAAAATTGTACACAAACCTTTCATAAGTAACATTTAAGAGAATTAAAAAAAAACACAGCACCGAACTAATATTGTAGCTGAAGTATTAAGCATGGTTATAATATTTTAATAATGATTACAAGTCTTCAGAATGCATAAAGTAAAGAAAACTGTTTTCTATACAAGCTGTGGATGCCCATAGAGTTCCAGAGAGTTGAAACGTTGATCGTTGTTTTTATGCATTGAAAAGGATTTCAACGTCTCACTTAGGATCTACGATGGTGGCTTATTTGATATCTACAGACGATGTTATTTTGACCTGTTGTGAACCAAGAAACCTGATACGTTCTAGAAGATGATGAAATCTATACCTTTTAATCAAAGATGCACAAGAAAGCATTCCAAGTATTTGAACAGGGGTTCAATGGAATTCAACAAATTTAATCAGAGAACCGCAGTCCGGTTAATCTTATATCGATAGAATTCGATAGCATTTAAAAGACAAGATGCAACTTCGTTTACTTTTTCTCCCTCTACCCGTACCAAAGATACCACAAGTAAAGAGTATTCGGCTCTAAAATTCTATACCTTTGCGGTAATCTGAGTTAAAAAAGAAAAAACAGTAAATTTGTGTATCAAGTGGTCTGTGAAGAGCGTTGCATGAACAAAAATTCATGTAAGAAACTCTACTCTTAAGCATGGATCTTACGATAGCCTATTCGCTGCATATTCCGGTATAGAATAATTGCCTGCCTAAAACAGCCCATTCCGCTGTCTCTACATTACTAAGGCCGTGTTGTTTGAAGAAAGACTTAAGACTTCTGGTATTGCTGGGCAAAATGGCTAGATTCTAACCATCCTTCAGACTTGTTAAAAAAAAAACTTTCAAATAAAAGTTAGGGATTACACAGCCTAACAAAAAATAACTTTTTGTTTGGTGTCTCAGATGTTTTACCGGATTTTGGCTATACTTAATGTGCTTATTACAAATACGTAAAACAGTTTTTCTCTACCAGCTCTACTTTTAAATGCCTAGGTAGAGTGCCACTAATTTATAACCTCTTTCACGAAACAAAATCTTGCTTGATAATATAGCTAGTCAAGGTTCTTGACCATACATTGGACTCGTAGGACGAAAACTGTACGAAGTACAGAAAAACTAAGAGCTGGATTATTTTCTGGCCCTCAAATTGACAGCTCATAAGTCATAAACGACCGTATAATATGTGATAATATCAATTTTTTTAAAGACACCATATTTTATTGTCATTGTAATGTTAATGTAATGTCATTGTGTTGCATTTTTCTTCGCGTGATTAAGAAGCTAAAAATAGGCAGTTTTTTTTTATTTATATCAAACGTAAAATGGGAGAATATGCATAATGGTAATACCATATCTCACAAACTAAAGCCGATAGGGCAAAACTAATGGCACATTTGGCATCAGCGACCTAAATATACCCAACAATAGGTATAAATTCTAAGGCACCAAAATGTCTGTTGGCTGTGTTATGAAAATCAGCAGTTATTCTTTAAAATCAATCGAGCCATTTCTGAGAAATATGTAAAATCTATGTTTTAAGGCAAAGTGGTGAGAAGGCTTAAGAGAACGTCGTCAAAATGCTTTGTATCATGTCCTTTGAAGATTCTAATGGATTTTAAAATTTCATGAAGCTAAGATCTTTAGTTTTGAGCTATGTGTTCACAAGCACGCAGGTAGAGGCACAGACAGATACACACTTTATCAATTTATTCTTTCATTCTCCTGACAAAAAATTTTAAACTCGGGGGTCACCAAAACGTGCATTTATCGTTGATACTTAAAATCGAACAATCAGAGTCAAATAATACAGAGCAGTAGGCTACGACTTTCATTCCCTATTAGTTCCGGTAGAAAAAGAAAACATTCTATCATCATGAAAACGCAGCCTATATCTAAAATTTAACACTTAATTATTAAAAACCCACATTTATATGATATCCTAAAAGGAAAAAGAGAATGAGTAGTGAATAGCTCATGCAAGATCGCACTTCCGCGGTCTATTACTTGAACGGATTTGTTCCATGAACAAAAGAAGGATTTATTACTTAAAGGGAAGTGCTTTTTTCAATCCAACAACACTGTGAAGCTGAATAAAAAGATTCAAGTTGAGTGAATATTAATGAACTATAAATGTGATTAAGTTGATTTTGTTAGAACCTAAAATCAATAATAAATTACATTGAATCGTTAATATTAAAAACAGTGGCACATCACATCAAAGTGAACTGTGAAAGTAGGACCTACGAAAAAAGTCTGTAGTGTTATACTCACACCACTTTCTCTGCCCTAAGAATTAGCAATACAACTTTCTCACTTCAAATTCTGATATAGGACAAGACGCAGTCATTATAGAAGGGGGTGTCGTTTCAACTTCAAGAAAAGGCATATTGTTAGAGATGTGTGAGACTCAGGACCGAAGCCAGGGGGCAAATCAAATTTCAGAGGGGGCTTATCAGGTTTAGCATTGTTAAATAAATAAATATAAATATATAAATATATATATATATATATATATATATATATATGTATATATATCCGTCCCAAAACAAAGTGAACTGAATCATAAACAAGGAGATAACCATTCCAGCAGATAAAATAATTTATTAACTCAAATTACACTGAAATTAGTATATTGAAAATGATAAAAAATATCTACTTTTAAAATAAGTGTGGAAGGAATAAACACTTATTTACCGTGAAAATTATGAATATAAAAGCATAATACTTTATAAAGCTAACTTTCTTGACTTTTTAAAACAAGCTATTTAAAGAAAATTTCCGGGAAGTACTGCATGAATAGATTTTATGATTAAATACAAAAAAATCTGAAGGGGACAAGAAAAAATTTAACCCCTGGCTACGAGCCTGATAAGACTTAGGCCTAAATATTGAGTCGGTACAAATAATGGCTAGCATATAACTACCATTCAGATATTTTTCGAAAAAAATTATAATATAAGTTTAGCTCTTACTATAAGCACCTTTGTGAAGAAAATTTAAAGTACCGTAAACCGTTAGAGGTCGTTTCGAGAAAATCACGAAAAAATACATTTTCTTCATTTAAAGTGGTACCAGAAGTAAAAGACAATCGTCGTCAATCTTCATGTCACATCTCCAGAAAACATCTAACACAAATACAAATTGTAGACGTCATAGAGAAAAAAGCAATTTTTCCTTAGGAATTTACACACCTATGACTCCATATGAAGAACCTACAGATACAGTTCATGCTTTTTTTTAAACGGATAAAAGAGGAAAACATAATTCTTCCAAAAATGTGTGAGAAATCTATCAGCTCAATACAAATTTAATTAATTGCAAAACCGTTTCTAAGCACGGGAAGCGCAGTTTAAAAAATAACGCCTCTATAATTATTTTATTTTATCATCGCGATGCAATTGTTTAAGAGCTTTTTGTGCCAATTATGTATGGTATATCTAAAGAATGTACATAATAATAAAATATTCATTGTATTCATTATGCATTATTGACATCACATTTTATCCAGCCATGAAAATGTGATTCCTTAACCGGGCAGTAATGTACAAATAAACACAGATGAGTTTGACTGACAGTTTTGAAATTGTATAATTTTCATTATTACTGTTTTCCCATACTATTTCAGTAATTTGAATGAAATATGCATAGAAATAGTGATGATGATTGTAGTGGTTGAAACTGAGCAACGGTGCTTCTAATTTGACTTTGTTTCTGCAACATTGTAAATTAATTAAAAAGCACTCTTGCAGATTGAGTCGTCGTTGCATCACACCAATACATCGAGTTTGCTGGTTGTTTTGCATGTAATTAAGTTAAATGGCTACAAATGTCGTTTTAATGGCTCATTTAATTACATTTATTGTTAATTATGAGTTGCGTACATTTATTGTTAACAAAGCTTTACCCCGACCACTTCCTCTTCATCAATCCCAGTTCAATGAACAGAAAATTGGGGTGGTTGGTATTTGTACAATTTTTAAAAATAGATTTATTATTGTTTTTTAAACGTAAAACAGCAAATGTGTCATTAAATACGGATTTGCATACAAAATGTCAGCGGAATATAGTTCACGAGCCAGTTGAATTTACTGAACGACTGTTCCAAATTTAGATTCGTCGTGTTAAACACAGAAAGAACTATAAGGAACAAGAATATCATAAACAAATATAAAGATTGATCACATAATTACTCATTTGTTTTACGATTTTACATCTGAAGAACTAATTAGTTCACCCGGAAAAAAACTCACTGATTTTTATGCCTAGACTCCTAACTACGTTGTAGGCACTTTTAACATAACTTTTTTTAATATACTTAGTTTCAATGTTTTGTTTGTTGTAAATTATCGACGCATTGATTGATTGATTTTACATTGTTGTATGAATATTTGTGAAACAAATGTGACATTTCGGCCTTACGAAAATAAGATTTAAACAATTAAAACCCTATAATATTTCATCTAATGGTGATCCCTTGAAGCTCAATCAGAAAAGCGAGACCTAAGAGAAACAATTATTTAGGACATCGTATATCCTATATTATTATATATTTTCCATCCTTTTCTATGGAGCTGACAGGCTATCTGGACTTTGACTGAGACAAAGGGCAAACGACTTGAGGCATTTGAGATGTGGCTTTACTGAAGAATGATAAGAGTGCCAAAGACAGATAAGATTACTAACAATGACATTCTCCAAAAACTGAAGAAAGAAAAATAAAGTTCTAAATACAGTAAAATGCAGAAAGCTACTATACTCGGCCATATAATGAGGAATGGAAACAAGTATAAACTGCTTCAGAACATTCTTCAAGGAAAGTTCCTTGGAAAAAGAGGACGAGGAAGAAAAACATCTTGGCTTGGAAACTTAAGGACATGGACTTCACACACGAGTGAGGAACTTTTTAGAACAAGCAAAAAATGATATAGCTATGATGGTCACCAACATCCGGAACGGATAGGCACTAGATGACTAGAAGAAGAAGAATATATTATAACACAACTTCGTATTCGTTTTTTCATGCGATTAACTCTTTTTGAAAGCTTCGTTATAGCGAAAACCTCGACAACTTTTAGCAAGCAGAAGCGATCATTTGACAATGGTCTTATCGATGAGCATTCACTATGCCAGGGAAACCGAACCATAAATTATTCGGTAAACTCGTTTCCGCGTAGCAGTAAACATAACTGTCACGGTGTAAAATATGGATTTTTAGATTTTAACACAATCTAATGTTAATAAAGTTCTTTCCGATAGTGGGTATATCTAAATGTAACTTATGAAGTAGAAACGGCCTACAAACCATAATTAAAAACTAAGGGGAGAAAATAGTAACTGAAAACGAGATCTACATCTATCAAACAGTGCTAGTAGCCTGTATTCTGAAACCAAATTATATTATTATATACTCATATAACTTAGATTTTCATTCCTTTAAAAATAGGTTTTATATTTTGTTATCTGTTACTTGCATAGTAATTTATTTTTCATTATTATAATTATTTTTATACCATTTGAGTCTTGCCTTTACTCTCAGCTTTTGTCTTTTCACAATATTTTGTCTATTTTGTTTTAAGGTAATTTTACGTTAAGGTTAGCCTATATTTAAATAATATAACACATGTAAATATAAGCATGGAACTGCCCCCGAGCAAGAGCTCCTGCTTTTTCGGGGTTTCAGGTCTTTGTATATTATATATTATGTTTTTATGTCATTTTAAAATAAATAAATAAATTGACAATCAATATTTCAACAACAAAATATATACACAATCTAATGGTTTAATTTTTGTACTACATTCTCTGTTCACAACAAAAACATAAAGATGGCATGGCCAATCATAGTATTTTCAGTTTGAAAAAGGAATGCACTTTTAGAAACCAATTCCTAAGGTGCAAAGTAAATTTAGCATGGTCCATAGTGTTTTAATTGTTACTTTTCGTGAAAAAATAAATACGGGCTACAGAAACACTTGCTATGCTTTGTAATGAATTTGGATATTCTGTTAGTGTGTAACCAACTTTGAGCATGGCATTACATACAATATTGTGAAACTGATGTTCGCAACATGGAAAAGTTCCTTGTCTTGGGGACAGCAATAGCCATAAATTAAAGTTTTTGGACAATAAAGTTTCAAAGGTTATAAAAACATCAATATTTGAACTATTTATTTCACATGTAGAATGCTCAGAATTTTATGCTAAAGTTGAATCCATTCCAATCAGGAAACTTATTTTTCCTATTTATGACCGGGTTTCCCTGACAGAGGCACATATAGGGAAATATCCGCTTAAAAAACAGGAGTGTTTGTTAAGTTTTAAAACTACTGGTACAGTAGTGCAATATTAAAGACTTCTGCATGCTTTTATTTGTCTTGTATCTCAAACATATTCTCGTTGGAATGCTGTACAGGGTCATCTGCGTGTTTTTTGCAATTTCCGTGTGCCGTTAAATAAAAATTCAGTACTCTCTGCTACATTAGCAAGTGGAAGAGGGGGCGAATGTTTGTTTTTAAAACATAGAACACACGCCATTCTCTCAGCATCGCTGCAACTGTCGGTCAAGATGAACCCCAAACTCGTACGCCAGTATTAGCCCTCTGCTAATTTCATTCCCTACGTTGTTAACGCTCAATGTAGGTGAATGTGGTTAAAGCATGCGGTACGATTTAACCTGTCGGCCGGGGATATGTGGTTACTGCGTTCGGAGGGCAATAGTACGCATAAACAAAAAAAGAACTTCCGAATCTAGCGGTAACAAAAAGCGTTAGTTAACTACTACGCGTTCATGAAACCACAGAATATTTTTCCTGTTGAACATTAGACGAGAATATTTCAGGAGAAAAATTCCTCTGACTCTGGGATTCGAACCCACAACCTTCGGCTTTACTGCCAATGCTCTACAAATCAAGCTAGCCAGAGTTCGACTCACAGCGCCAGTTGGAAACTCTCTCCTGCGACTGATTACCCTTAATGATCTACCTGAACGAAAGACATTTACGTCAAATATAGTATTGTGAGGCACAGTGGCGGACGCAGGGGGGGATAATTTCAAAAAAAGGCTATAAATGAACAGTTTTATAAACTAATTATATATGTAAGTTAATTAATTTTTTTTAGTATTCTTTCTACCTATTCAAATCCCCCCCCGAAAAAAAAATTCTGCGTCCGCCACTGGTGAGGCACACTAATTTAGTGATTTTGTGACCGGGTCTCCATTTTTATTGCTCAGTAATATTTAAGATGTAGATATGTGTTCAAGAAACCAGATAATATTATTTCTGTTGAACATTACATATATTATTTTATGAGAAAAATTCTCTATCTATATTAACAAAAACATCAATATAAGCTGTACAAAATACACATAACAATAATAAATCAGCAATCTTAGATAATAAAAAAAGAATTACTCAAACAAGAAGCCACTACATAAAACACTTGATGGAAGGAAGCGACTGCACCCTGGGAACTACAGGCAAAATAGTTAATCAAAATCAACAAGATTCCAAAACCATCGTTGGTAGGAGTTGATAGCCTGATGGCATTACTATTTATTTGTACTTCTCTTGACTGAATTAGCACGAATAATTATGAATAGTTATTGTTTGAGTGTGCTGGTAAATACTTTAACACCTAGTCATGAAACAGAATATGCAGTACAATTAAAGGCATCCGTCTTGAAGCCTATATGTGATATAGCAAAGGCAAATTAACTGCGGCTGGTGCAAAAGCACTGAGATTGAAGACTTATTTTTATAAAAGTCGGGTAGGTTATATCGGGGACGCAGTCGCTGGGTAGGCCTGTCCGTGCTCCCTTCATCTAGCGTGCTCCGTATGTTACGATTTGTTTTCGCATTTGCAATTCTAAAAAAGGCACTGTATACAATCGCTTCTTGTATGTCACAGCCTACTATATAGTTAAAAATTTAAAATTATTATAGCTATAATTTAACATACATTCCTTGTTAAAATTGTACATCTGTAGGTGTCCCTTCTACAAGTCATATTATTTCTAATGAAGTCATTGGTTTGCGTTTAAGACTTGATATCCGAAATTGTGATTACTGGCGTAAAATAGTCCCTCTATATTATATTAAAGAGCCATAAATGCTCATTTGATGTAGTATCTGCATTGTATTGTGTAACTTGTTTTGATTACGTTTTAATTATGTGTTGTTTCTTCGTTCTCACGCACTTATTAGAAATATTATATGCTTTGGCCTTTATGGCAATCCTCCGTGAGAGCAAAGCTGAAAGGTTTCCTTCAAAATAAATACAATTTTAGTCACTGCCCTCTCTATTCAATATCAAGAGTGGAATTAACCTACTGAGGTCAATATTTCTACGTTCATTTGCCCAGACTAGACGTTATATCCATTACATCTATTTCTATTATATGGGATAGGACCAATTTTAAAGAATTTTCACGTAATGTATTAGGCCTCAACGAGTCATTGAATAAAAATAGCGAAAACTTAATATAATCTAATCTTATAATTTTCATTGTGGTTCCTAATTTCGCTTGGTTTATCATTAGACTGAGGATGCTCATGCAATCGAGATACTTATAGTATTTTACAAAGCAAGCGGCGTAGTTTGCAAGTTCATTAACGTTTTAATAAAAGACATAGTTACTCACTTGAGCTGAATAACGTTTAAAAAGTTAACGTGATTATTTAGTCTTAGTAATCTATGTATTGATATGCAGAATTGTATTTAAGTTCAATAATACTGTTCAGTTGCATTTCAACGGACACAATTTTTTATGTACCAATACGAAAATTCTTTAACAGAAACTTTATGGCAATAGGAATTCGCAGTGGAAATAATGTGCAAAAATACGATGCAGACAAAAAGAAGAGGTTTTCTTTGTGTAGAGGGGTCACACGAAATTGAAGGTAAACATCATTTTGGAAAGAGGTGACAATATTCTAAATACAGATTCGGGATTTTAATAATTTAGAGAAAGGTCTATGATTTAATAAGAACTGCGAGAAGTGATTTCCGATAAATATATCCGAATTACTTACCAATTTTGCTTTCACACATATAAGAATTTAGTTAGGAGCAATAATGAGTTATATAAACACTTTATATCATAACGATCATTGTTGACAACATCAGCAACAAAATATGAAAATTAAATATCGTAAAACAATTATTATAAATTAATTTCAACTTTTTTAATTACCTTGGTTGTAAGAGCAAAATGAATGTACATTTAATTTTTCAGAGCTGAATTGGCATTAATATAAGCATTCAGATGAAATCACCAGTGGGTTATGAGTTCGAAATCAATAAGAAAAAATTCTATGGAATTGCTGGTTTCTATGAGTGACAACCGTGATATTTGAATAAAAATCCTCTTATTTTAACATAAATTATTACCCTAATAATTTAATAATTATGATTTTATAAAAAAAATGTGGGAACGAGTTTATACATCAGTAGCAGCGAAGGGTAAATTTATTTTATTAAAAACTAGCATGTGCCCGCGGCTTCGCCCGCGATAATTATTTCAAAAATTAAAAGTTAAGAGCATAATAGTTAAATCATTATAATTATTAACAACTAAATCGCGTGGACTACATACCACGATCAGATAGCATCGACTGGTAAAAGCGACCTCAGATTCGAGTTTCTTGGCCCAGAAAACCTCTGTATAGTGAGATTCGTCCAAATAAAACAACGTTTGACCATATTTAGGGTTTACAACATTCAAGCGATCGCGAAAGTTTTATTTTCAAGATATGACAAAAATAGCCAAAGCCAACTGTAATTGATTTGACATTGAAATGTATTACTGAAATCTGATGCTTCGACAGCGCTAAAATCACGTTTTCTGCCAGTTTTTCACTCATAACTCGCGAACGAAAGCTAAAATTAAAAATTCGGCTTCGAGGAGCATTCGCCCACCTTTCAGTCCATCTATGTTTAAAATTTCAGATCTCTGCGTTCAGTAGATTTCGATGGGCATCGTGGACAGACAGACAAACAGCATGTGCCCGCATGTGCCCGCGGCTTCCCCCGCGATAATTATTTCAAAAATTAAAAACTAAAAATTAAGATCATAGTTAAATCATCATAATTATTAACACCTAAATCACGTGGAGTGAATTCCACGATTATGTAGCGTCCCCTGGTAAAAGCGACCTCAGATTCGAGTTCCTTGGCCCAGAAAACCCCTGTATAGTGAGTTTCGTTCAAATCGAACAATGTTTGACCATATTTAGGGTTGATTATCCTTCTTCCGTGTAGGTTGAAAATGTCATATGTCTGTGGGCCTTGACACTCTGAACATATGAATCGTCTAGGATGGATTAACAAAATCAAGCGATCGCGTTGCTTTTATTTCCAAGGTATGAGGTATGATGACAAAAATAGCCAAAGCCATCTGTAAGTGATTTGATATTGAAATTTATTACTGAAACTGATGCTTCTAAAACGCAAAAAAATGCACGTTTTCTGCCAGTTTTTTACTCATAACTCACGACCGAAAGCGAAAATTAAAATTCCGGCTTCGAGGTGCACATTCCGACCCCTTAGTCCGCCTATGTATAAAATTTCAGATCTCTGCGTTGAGTAGATTTCGCTGGGCATCGCGGACAGACAGACGGAAGACAGACAGACGGAAGACAGACAGACGGAGGACAGACACTTCCTTTTATTAATATAGATAGACTGGACAGGAAAGAACACAACTTTTATATGTTTTATTGCATGTTTACCCACTTGGGGAAGATATTTTAACGCACACTTGCCTAGTTTCTGTAGAAGGAATAACCTCCGTGATGTTCCCTATATTGTTTCATTACGACCTCCCGGGGGCAACTGCTGAGCATAATAATGAGGAACAAATCCCAACCAGGAAATTTCTTAGCATGGTTGTATACGACAGCAAGTTCTTTTGTTAGGATGGAGCTTTGTAAGTCTAGACCTCCATTATAATCTGCAGGTTTGTATCTTAAAACATAGATCGGGAGCAGCTGTATGGTTGCAGTATTGTTCTGACCTACTTGGAAGACAATGTGAAGCAGTTGAAAGGAGTTGAGTAAGGAAGGATATTGACATCACGGCGTATTGATATTTGTATGCGTGTCGCAGTGCTCACGCTTCAGTGCTGAGATTCTTTGGAGTATCTCTACTCGGCTCACTGCCTCAAGCTACACACTTAGTATAAACACTATAGTGCTTTCACATTCGCCAGAGGTTTCAAGGCCACAACTTCTCACATCTAATATGCCCCCACTGAACAGCAGTAACAGTATTCCCCTTTGCGCAGAGGAGCTGCGCTGTCGCACACACTCATACGACACTAAGGGGGAACTCCCTACTGGCTTGTCATGTGACTGGCATTGGAGAGGTATGATGTCATATGAGCGCGGTAAGTGGGGGTATCGTAGGCATGCTACGTTTGGCCTTGAAACCTCTGGCGAATGTGAAAGGACTATAACACTCAGTCTACAATACAGCACATATACTCCTGTCTACTCGTGGGGGGTAAGTTTTTTTTTTTTCCCCCAGATGTTAACGGCACAAATACGAAACACGTATTTCCTATTCCAGCTATGCTACTTAGAAGGTCCTTATGCTCTCAAGCTAAAGAGTCAAACCTCTTAATGTTGTCCGAATTGACTCCAAAATTCAATGCCGGCGCAAAGAAGAATTCAGTATCAAACTATTTGAAAGACTGCAATTAAACGTAAGGTTTAAATCCCCAAAATATACCTTCAACCCTTGGTTTTGTGTCCTGTTAAGAAATTATATATCTTCAAAGAGGGTCACTGGGCAAAATTCCATGCCTAATCTGTTTCATCTTGTTCGGTTAAAGATATAGCCTATCGATAATGGCCTATAGACAAATGTAAGTTGTATAATATATATATATATTCTCTTATGTTCTTTAATATTAATATATGGTACAGACCTAATCTAATTACCCATTCAGTAGAAATATTCATTATTAGAACTACTGAACATCAAATGCATTAAGTAAAATACAACAAACAAAGAGTATGGTATTAGTATCAATCAGTTTATTCACAGACTGTGCAAAATGTTCTAATTCTACGTGAAGGGATAAACGAGTTTTCTTCCGTTCCGAAATATTGCTATATGGGGGAGGGATTGCGAAAAAAAAAATCAGTAACCAAGTGATCAACCCACTTCTCTTGGTAACAATCGAAAAGAACATTTATTTAACTAACAATTGCAGTAGGCCTAGTAACAGCAATAAGAATAATTTTAAAAGCTGAAAACTGGATACTTGACCGTTTATTCTTAACTGTAGGCCTATATTAAGTCCGCACACGTATCAGTTCTTAAAATGGAAGATAGGCCTATCACTAGAGACCGGATTTTAAAGGGAAAATTTTCACTAAAAAAGGACGAAAAAATGGAAAATTATTGCCAAAAAAAGATGGGGAAAAAGGGTAAATTATTGCCAAAAAAAGGTGATAAAAAAGGGATATAAAAGTAAGAGAGTGTAAAAATTCAACAGAGTGTTTTATGTAAAGCCTTTGGTTGCTCTAGCTGCTCATTCTGTAACATCTAATGACTGAAGAAATTTTTTGATCTTTTTGAAATTCTCACAGAGGAAAATACCACACGAAATCCATGTTCCCCACCTTGTTATAATGGGAAACTTAGTCAATGGCAAGCCTGTGATTTCCCTGAAACGCTCTATTCTGCTGGGAGGAATTATTTTTTCAATGGTGAATCAGTGAAAACAATTTTTAATGTTTTCATATTACCAAATACTGGATAGTTTACGAATTTTTCAAAATAAATTAGCAAAAAAGGTACTGGAAAGTTCCTTAAAAAAAGGGAGATGAGCCTAAAAAAGGACGTTAAAACCAGGTCATTTGCAGTTGAAACTTACTCAGTAATGTCCTGTTCAATTCCATCACGTTTTGTGATGAAATATAAAAAACGGAATTCCCTTTAAAATCCGGTCTCTACCTATCACTAAAAATAAGGGTTATGTTGTTGAAATGTTGTTTAGGAAAGAAGTTAAATGTGTCGTAGAAACACAGGAATCCATTTCAATTAATGCATGACACTAACATCTGAAACCTGGATAAATACATGTTGGAGTTTCAACAATCCATTATTTTACCACTGAACTGCGCTACATCACGCAAATGCGTGTATAATATGTAGCGGCAACTTCCCCGACACGTGTGTAAGGCGGCATAATCTAACCACTAGGGTGTTATTCAGAAAGTCAGCTACTGGGAAAGAGTGAGCCGGAACTCTTATGCTGTACAAGCAATCGCTACGCCATAGATCCCAAAAAACAAAAATATAACACACAACTGCAACATCTTTAAAAAAATGTGTCTCACCAAGGGATGAGATACTAAACATAAAAACATCCCGAAGAAAAACTTTATTCTAACGAAACAGAGGAAAATAAATTAGGTTCATGTGTCATTTGGGACAACTTAAACTGAGTAGAGATATCTGGCTAAATTAACACGATGGATACAATTTATTCATTCCTAACAATGAAGTAAAATGTTTTCTGAACTGTTGGCGAACACAAAGACCAACTGCGGCCGTCGAAAAGTTCTCGTGACAGTTATTTTTAAAACATTCAGTGATCATGTATAGCGTACGAGAAACTTGACATGCTACTTTTAATTACTTGTATTTCAATTAAACTGAGCAGAAAAGAGAACTAAATTATTTAACTCTTCTTGCACGCTTTTCAAGGAAGAGTGCTTGTGTTCTGGGAGTTTACTTCTGAAATGTTTAATTTTGTTGATAATCTTAATAGTGTGATATATTCATTTCCATTGCATATCCTGCATTCTACATGCCTAGTAGTAAAAAGGACATAGGACTATCGATAAATTTATAAACAACACAGAGCAAAATTTATGAACTTAAAACACGAAGAGGGTTGAATCAAGGGACTATTAAAATACTAATATGGGGGCTTTTAATTAGTTTAGCCGTTTAATAAAATACCTATAAGTCATATTGTATTTTAAAATTGATTTCTTATATTTATATGAAATCTTATATTTTAAAGGAGAAAACACTGCGACTAGAATAAATTTAGTACATAATAAATAAATAAATTACTTAAGATGTAGGCCTATCCCTTTTCCCCTTCTTATAAGATCCTATAATGGTACGATATTTTTGATTTGCAAGGCTTCGTGGAACTTCGGCGACAGTGACCGAAATATAGCTAGTCCTTACTGTATGAAATGATAATTATGATTGCTAATTTCTAAATTTCATGGAATCAGTAATTCATTAATTAATTTATAAGTTCAAGTATTATTTATGAAAGGAACTTACACATTAACCAATCCATATTGTCCCAATATCAAAAAAATACAATATTAATCTAAAAATATATACAGTAGCCTGAGTATGATTAGATCGTAACAGATATTTCGTACTATAAATTGCACAGACTTCGGTAAATCTTAATAAAGCTGACCAAGAAACCCATTTAATTTCTCCTACAAACATTGTCCAATTCCTTTTACTCCAATTGTTTATTTTAGGATGTTGCTCTTTGTTATCTTTCGACTTAATCGAATGAGAAAGTATAACATTCAATTTACGTTACTACAACTCTACAGAAAAGCAAACAAAATTGAGGATGCCTACCTTCCTCAGCAAGCTGGGCTCCATCGTAGTTCACCATGTCTTCTTTTCCAACTGTGAAACACAAAGAAAAACAACACGTTAAGTTTTAAGGGCTTCCTTTTTTTCCTTCTAAAAGAAACAAAAGAAACTCTTTATTTGAGATACGTGTGAGTTATCCTTTGCTCTTCCCTCAAAAAAAGGAGAATATCTAGAAAGATTAGCAAATAGAGGAGTCTTCTTTATGTCATCAGTGCGGTTCTTTGTATCACTGCTGCATCGGATGCAGCAAGATTAAGGTTGTGACACAAAGAAAATAAATGAAATAAGAAGTGTTAAGAATACTCCATGTCAGATTTATGTAGCCATTTAAATATTTTCTCTTGTAGAAATTTTGGGGTAGGACAAACACATGGGAATCTCCAGGTTGAAGTTAGAGATGAGCACAGACAGGGCACGGTCAGAGATAACTTATTTGCTCGGCTTTGATACTGAATCATGCAGGTTTTCTGCTCGCAGCTTGTAACAAACGAGCTAAGCGTAAAAATTATAAAATAATGTCTTATCGGAGTCACTAGATCTAAACATCTGCTCCTTGTTCACCACAATATGAAAAGAACGAAAGAACTGTTAAATGTTTTCATTATTGCGATCATGAAATACCACATTATAAATACAAAATATTTATATTTAAATTCAACTGCCCCTATTCCCTTCATTCAGACAAATATAAAAGAACCAAATAGCATACATAAGAACCATTTTATCGTTCCCTCTATGTAGAAAACTGCAGATTCAGGGTAGTAGGTTCTAGTACACCAATGTGAAAGTTTTTTAGACTGAAATAAATTTTAACTTATCGGTATACAGTGAATATTGACTTGCCAGTATATTATTATTATTATTATTATTATTATTATTATTATTATTACTTTATAGACCTAAATGTTTACTTTTCATTTTTGATAGTATTGAAAAATTGAATTTTTTAAAAAAAGTCTGCATTTATTCCGTGTTGTCTAATGAAAAATGAACATCCAATCAACTGGTTTTAATTCATCTGTTAAATTCTTGCTGAAGAAGAAAGATTTTACTACATATAGGCCTGTATGTAAACCGAGAGAATTATATACTTATGAATCTAGCACAAGCGAATCATGCATGTACGAGTAAATCGAGATTTCCCTAGTTTTCCTCCAATTAGAAGATTTCACACTACAATTTAGTATCCTTAAGGTAAAATAAAAATTCAGCCAAATTGAACTATTTTATATATCCATAAAGGAAATGTGCATGAAAATAAAATCTATGTCTATAAATTCAGTATTTACACTTGGAGCTGCTTCTCTTACAGTTATATGCTGCACAAAGCTCTTTTTCTTGTATTAACGACATGAGTAGGATGAAAGTCCCTGAATCTATATCAATTTAATAATTTGTATTACTCGTTATTTTATTTATATTAGGTTTGTTCCAGCAAACACAAATAGGGAATGTCTGGGGATTATATATATATATAATCACTGAGATCGAGTAATATTAATATTTTGATCAATTTAATATGCTAATGATGTTTCTGATATACACAGTAGGCCGATTTCTATCTTAATTACAGGGTCAGTGGATAATGCCGTCAAACAGAAAAGTATCATTATTATGCTTACTGGGCATATCTGATTAATAATTTATACCACAACCCGCTTACTTTTCTGGTAATACACAACTGCCGGTAAAGCTTTCTTGAATATCGTGTCAGTGTCAGAATCATGGAAATTTGCTTGCTGGAACATCTTTACCAACGAACTGACAATATGAGCATGTGTCGAGGAATTGACGGCAGTTTCTGAATCTTACTGGAACAAACCGAATACTTTACATGTACATGTGTAATAAGTTACCTTCAGTAGACTTTAAATTTTCCATCTCTTCAAACGAATTTGATATAGACAGTGTTTGTTTCCGAGTGGAAACAAAATTAACAAACAAGTTGGAAACAGATAACAAAATTAACATTAAAAACGAACGAATTAACAGAACATTTTTAAGGCTGAACGAAGTATATATATATATATATATATATATATATATAAATATATATATAGACATATATATGCATATATATATATATATATATATATATAACACTGTTTTTTAAGTCTGTAAATAATTTGTGTTTTTAGAAGATCCATTAATAACATAGGCCTATTATCAAATAAGAACATATGCTGTAAATTATAAGTTATCTCCATAAAATAAAATACAACTTTTAATATTGGCAGCTATTAGTTTTTATTCTTTAAGAATGTCAAAGAAAGAAAAATACAATATATTGAGGGTATAAAGAGGTCTTTTAATAGTAAAATACATTAAACTTCCCTCAATGGTACAAAAATGAAGTTTGTGAATACGATAAAACATACTTTTATAATATATAAAAGAATATATTCACGCACAAGATAATTTCAACAGATATTTTCATGAAGAATACTTGAAAACACCCTATTGAGAGAGTGACTGGATTTGATAGCGGCGCCAAAGCGAGAAAAAATGGTAGAACTGCTGATCTGTAAGACTGAACAAACTCCATTTTCAGCACATCACAAAACAGCACACAAATCAAGACATGCTGACTTTATTAAATCTTTCTCACTTTTTATTACGCCTATAAGGCTGGGTTTTGCACCATAAAATTGTAAAAGAATGATGGATCCTCCCTGTGGTATCATAATGGTAGCTGTTAGTTACCAGCATAGAAAACACAATACACAGCGTTCGTAAATAAAACATTAGTCTGCTGTTCAAGTTGATTGATTGGGGAAGGGGATCTCAAAAGCAGCTTTCCCTTTCTAACATAGAGATGTGTTAATGGCAAGACACTCCACACACCATCAGAACATTAGTGCAAGTGAAAATTAGGAAGTGGGCTTATTTTATCTGTTTAAGTCAATTCATTTTGTGAAGATTATTTAGCCAAATCGTTCATTGCTTTATGTAAATAAAAAAATTGTACATTATGCAACAAGCCTATAATGGGATTTATACCAGTATGTTTATGAAACGAGAAAAGCGGGTTTCATAATTTTCATATGAGTATCTTAATTAGGCCTATCATTATAGGAAAGTTGCATAAGACTGTTTCTTCGACCATAATTAGTCTAATTGTGTAAATTATGAGATTTTAGAATCACTCAAACAAACGGCTCGAGCCATCGATGCTCTCGCATCCGCTGGTTGGCGTAGTTTTTGTCTTTTACAACAGATGATAGCCTAGGGCATCCGTTCAAATCAAGCTTCTTGTTGGTCGTTTTCTGGAAACCAACGGATTTTGACAACATGAAATGAATTCATTTTTTATATTAAAATTAACACGAACAGAATAGATTTTATTTTAAATACAAACTATTTATTACGCACTTATCAGCTAAGACTCTCAAGATCTCAAGATCGTTCAGTGTTGGATAATAAGCGATACCACACCGATGTCGTAATGGAATATAGTCAAACTAAAAATAGGCCTAATTATTTATTTTAAAGCAAATTACAAAAGTGTGTGACAACTAGACTATTTTTAGTCTCTCTAACTCTATCTCTATCTCTCTCTCTCTCTCTCTCTCTCTCTCTCTCTCTCTCTCTCTCTCTCTCTCACTCTCACTCTCTGTACTTGTGCCATTAACATTACAATTATAGGTAGAGGAACTATTGTTCGTCCATGAAATTCGATTTCGAGTTTTTAGCATTAATACACGTTTTGAGATACCTTGAACCAAAAATACAATTCTAGAAAACATGTCTGTTTGTGTGTTAAGTGTGGCATCAAATACAAGAAATCTTATATAAACGAAATGTTATTTTTAGTTAAAAATATTCTGGGTGCTTCTCACAAAGCACGGGGAATACTTTCCATTACTTTTACTATCATTTTATAGATGACAATTTCATTTTTTTGCGATTTTCTCAAAATCTGCTCTAACGAGACTTTTGTTTTGTTTAAAATTTACACATAAAATGCATAATGCAATAACCGTGAACACTTTTATTTCAATCATTTTCTTCTTATAAATTCTCTTAAGGGTAGTTGTAAGGTACTCAGCTCATCCAAAATAAACTCAGATTTTAAGTCTTGATTGACTCATAATGCTGCTTTGTTTGAGACTTAGATAACCAAACGCACTCTCCAGTAATAAAACTGATTACTGTACTTTAGAATATGGATGTTAGAGAAAAAATTGTATTTCGTGTCAGATTTTTATACTTAAAATTCATCGCAGGCATGGTACGAATATCGAAAGTAAATTCTGTTCACATTCTTAGTCCTATTGTGCAGACACAGGGCCAGATTTTTTGGAGGACGATGAGCAATTTCACGAATGATTGCGGGAATTATGGCTTCCTGGTTACCTACAAGAGTCTTATTAGTGTAGCCTGACTTTCATTGAAGTTTTCATTGTTGTTATCGGAATCTAGTGCTTGAAATGGAATCTGGACCACAGTGGAATCACCATTATGTTTCATTACGCCTACTATCAGAATGAAGACAGCGGTAACCCACGCTACGTCTGTGGTGTGGTAACTTTGAGTTGAGCTTTGAAGTGGTGTAACCATTGTCTCTTGAAACATTTTCCTTAGGATGAAGATAATTTACAAAGGAAACAAGCTTACATCAAAACAATCAAAAGTGAATTAATTTGTACATAAAATAAATTTCCAGAAATAGTATTTACAGCAGATCTAATTAAAATTTAATGTATTATAGGACTATACTCATGGGTGGCAATTCGAATTTCCACATGACATCCTAAAGCATTTTTTAGTGTAAAATATTGACTAGTATAGATGTAATTTACAAAAATTAAATGCGTACTTCCTGAGCACTCTGTACTAAAGGATCCTATCGTGTGGCAACTAATCGATGGAGAAAGGTGTGTAAGTGGACACACTAAGAGAAAGACGGATGTAATGAAAAGAGTTCAGTACAATAGTGTGTGCCAACAAAATAAAAATAAAGATATACAGCAGAAGAAAGATAAAGGGTTCTACAAAGAGATACTAAAAAAGAAAACTCAAGAAAGAATGATTCATTGTCTTTCCCTTGGTTTGGTCTTGTCATCATGTATCATGAAATAGGAGGAGTGGGTACTCTTTACAATGGGAAGATACATAGGATATCCATTACAAGGAGACCACATTGTAACCGAGTGAAAAAATGCGTCATAAAAAAGAAACCTTACCATTTATTAGCAGCCCACCCGTCTATGAATCTAACGTCCCCATCATATCCGGTCACAAAAGTCCATAAAATAGAGTCACACAATCGAAAACAAACTTCTTAAAACTCCCTACGCCTCTCTGGAAATTGTTCCTAAAGTCTTTTCTGACGCTAAATTCATTATGACGTAATAAATTGATGCTTTTTATATAAAGCCGTGAAATTTACAGTTATGCAGTTACATAGCAGCTAGGGCAGGAAATAAAATGAATTGGCGGTATAACACGATGAAATACTCTAACCCACTGTTTCCCGAGGTGTGTGTAAGTGTTCCGCCATGTTCTATGTGATCTCGATGACATTACAATCGAAATTCCTTCTAGTAAATTATACCTAATTTTTTTATGGGAAATAACCATTTCGTTCCATCAGCCATAGGCCTATTTAGCAGAGTTTACCCAGGCGACTTCAAAGGTATAAACCATTAAGTCTGTGTTTATGTTAATTGCTCTAACCAAGTCGGTCTTGGTTTCCGCTTTCCAAAACAAAAACGTTACAATATGCTCTCATTGTTACCACTGACTTCAGTTCTTCCCTAGCTTTACTAAATTAACACGTGTTATTGTTTATTGTAACTAGATCTTGCAAATCCGCTTTGACTCCACGCGGAGTAGACGAGTAGCTGTCACAGCCGTCACAGGATATATTGTGTTCCAAAGCAAAGAACTTCTCTGTGAGGAATGCGAGGAATGTGGCCGTTACGTTACGAGTCGGAACCGTGCCGTGCTATTATTAACATTGTAGTACAGTACACTATCTGTTATGAAAACATTCTCCTCCTAGACCATGGGCCACTAATATGAAACACTCCCCCCCCGTGGGAATTTCCGACACATATTTTTTTGTTGGTATTGCCATCTAGTTTAAGTTTTTAGTTGTTTGCCTCTTGTCAATTACAGCATTTACCCGGAAAATCCGGAAAACCACGGAAATCCGGAGAAAATTAATTTGTTTTAATTTTTCATTGTTCTTTGCTCCTAATATTCCCAGGGAATTTCTGACTCACACATTTTGTTGATATTGGCATCTAGTTTAAGGTTTCAGTTGTTTGCCCCTTACAAATTACAACATATCCCCGGAAAACCACGTATAGGCCTATACGGAGAAAATGACTTTGTTTTATTTTTTAAATCTCTGTTCTTTGCTCCTAATATTCAAAGCGAATTTGTGACTCATGTTTTTTATTGGCATTACCACCTACATTAAGGTTTGAGTTGTTTGCCACTTATCAATTACAGCATGACAAAGAATACTGGAAAAAATCCTGATGCTGAAGGGATGAAAGCGATTGAAAACCTGGCAGAACACCCTTCATATTCAAATTTGAAATCTGTGAATGATAATTTATCTTGCCAAACCTTCCACAGTCACTACCCTACTTTCTTGACTGAAGTTAGAGAAGGGACATTGGGTAAAACAGCACAATTTTGGATTGGTAATATGGACAAATTAGTGTCATTGATTTTAAGATTTCAGCGAGCAACTAAGAAAAAGAACTTTAACTTACACTTGGCATGTTTAGAAGTTATGATTCCCCTTTTCTTTGCATGTGACCATCACAATTATGGCAGATATCTCGTAGTCCACATACTCACCCTTTTGTAACTGCAAAGGACACACCTGAAGCAGAAGAATTATTTCGCAATAACGGTTACAGTGACTGTACATCACAAGTTTCGAGTTCTAGAAATTCTGTGGATTTCCGTGGTTTTCCGGGTTTTACGGGGATATGCTGTAATTGATAACGGACAGACAACTAAAACCTTAATCTAGATGACAATGCCAACAAACAAATATGTAAGTCAGACATTCCCTGGGAATATTAGGAGCAAACAACTAAGGTAAAAAAATTAAAACAAAGTCATTTTCTGCGGATTTCCGTGGTTTTCCGAGTTTTATGAAGATATACTGTAATTGATAAGAGGCAAACAACTGGAACCTTAATCTAGATTGCAATACTAACACAAAACCATATGAGTCGCCAATTCCCTTTGAATACTAGGAGCAAAGAACAAAGATAAAAAAAATTGTCATTTTCTCCGTATATACGTGGTTTTCCGCGTTTTCCGGAGATATGTTGTAATTGGTAAGAGGCAAACAACTGAAACCTTAAACTATGTGACAATACCAACAAAAAATATGTGAGACAGAAATTCTCTGGGCATATCAGGAGCAAAGAACAAAGAAAAACTCATTTTCTCCGGATTTCCGTAGTTTTTCGGGGTTTCCGGGTAAATGCTGTAATTGATAAGGGGCAAAAAACAGAAAACTGAAACAAGATGATAATACCAACAAAAAAATCTATGGGTCGGAAATTATAATAAAACTAATTGCACAGAAATTATAAGAAAAGTAAAATAAAACTGCACAGAAATTATAAGCAACTGAAGTGCTTGCCAAATATTTTTAACTTTGCTAATAGAGCATTTCGGCACGTGCGGCGGCAACAATCACGCGCACGGCAGCCAATAAGCAATCGTTTAGCCACCTGTGATTGCAGCCCTCACCGCCTCCTCTACTACCACCTCCTCTTGCCCCTCTAATTAGCAGTGCACCCCGCAGAGAAGTTCTCTGCTTTGGCCAACTATACTTAGATTTTGACTGGCTGAGGTAACTAGCTGATTGGTGCGGTAAAAATAAAGAGCATGGATTGAGCAAACTTTTCCCCTAACAAAAGGAAACCGGCAGGGCATGCAAAGAATAACTGGACTATAACACCTACATTGTTACCCTGTTTATTATAGAAACTGCGTTCATTGTTGCGCCAACTATTTAAAAAAAATGTCAGTACACTAAATTAGTAAATAAAATGAAGTACTTTCCTGCATGAGATTAATATAATTATATATTACTTACATACACACTAGCCCAACCCTTAAAGGCGGTATGATAAGGTCATTAATATCCCTTGAATAATATCAAATGGCTTCTTTTTTAACCTGAACTTACTGGCTGGAAAAAAAAGAGTTGTCTGTTCAAGGAGCCAATTACAGGGAAAACTAATTAAACTTGGTAACAGTATGTTGCGTAATAAATGTGAATAGGGCTCGTCTTCCCTCTCCCGCCACTTGCAAAGTCACAGCATCATTCTCTTTGAACTTTTTCACTCTTCCTAACTGAACAGCTGTGTTAAGCGTTGTTGTCATGCAGGACGAGTAAAAACACTCATCAAACTATTCCTAATTGACGGTGTGTTGAAATATTGTATGGGAACATGACGCAGCAACTTAGACATGCATATCGTGAAGTTCACACAGACCTCTGTCGGTAATCAAGGATGGTGCTAATATAAAATGTTATTAGATTATTGTGGACATCAATAGAGTACAGGGCTGTAGAAATTCAACCCAACAAATAAGAAAGTAGTCGATAGTATTGTACGACCGAAGTCAAATCATGAGACTTCGAATCTTACTTAACCATTAGGCGTTAACTTACACTTCATACAAATATGAATATATATAGGCAACCTTATATCCTCATGTGAAGAAATCTAACCCAACCTTCTAGCTATCGGTATTCACGGTAATGTCTCTTGTAGGTCGTCAAATTTTAAAATTCAAAATATAATTTTATAATTAACTATATTTACAATTGTTAAAAATCCTAGTTATGTCTATGAACATAGGCGTGAAGACAATATAACCAGTCAGTGTCATGAATATCAATAACTAAAAATATTTCTCAACGAAAAATGAAATACTTAGGTATGAAATACATATTTACACTAATTAAGCACCAAGAATCGCGTTACGGGGAAAGTGAGCGGCAACATAATCGGAAGTATTTCTGGGCAAGAAACATGCAAAATATGTAGCTATGTCAGCCGAACTACCAAAGACAACCAAAGAAAATTACTCGTAGAAACGTTGGGTTTTCACGGAAAATTACAAAAACAAATATTATATATTAAACAAAACACTACTTCTTAAGAAATGTCACGTATTTAAGAATACTGAGAACAACATTCAGGTTTAACATTTGCCGACTTGTGAGTCACCTGTACTTAGGTATAGTGGGAGATATATAGATAATTTTTTTGGTATAGTGGGAGATATATAGATAATTTTTTTTAAGTAAAATCCGGAAATTGGAATCCCCACATACATCTGCGGTTCCCTCCAAGCGACTGAATAATTTCAGCATGTGACATTACGTGACTTCGTGAATATAACTACAGCATCTGAAAACGCAATCTACGGTTACCTTATTATGTGAAGATATTTGTATATTATCATGGGTGAAGGGTATAAGGTCATTGTAGAATATAGTGTTTTCTGTGACATCTCCCAAGATAAATTGAGAACAAGAAAATAATATAAATCAGCGGTTCCTCGTTAATTCCGACATTTCTACGACGATAGTGCGTGTTAATTTTTAAAATAAATTACTAGTCTATGTGGAGAAACTATAGGCCTAGTGTTTTCGTTTCATTGAAACGTTTTCATATTTCACTATTTTTGTTTACATAACTGTTCTAATGGTTCTCCTTACATTGTTTTTTCAATAAAGATTTCTTCCGGAATAAAAAATGGGTAATTCTCTTTACATAAACTGTTCTAATGATTCTCCTTACATTTTTTGTTTAAATTAAGATTTCTTCCGGAATAAAAAAAGGGGCGAAATAACCACTCTCTTATCCACAAAAGATTTAAAAGAATTCGCACTGCACTCCCCACTTTTTCCTGAATATTTTATAAATTGTTGCCATCGAAGCTGGAATTTCTAGTTTTAGTTGTGCTCATTCTGGAGGACGCAGCTCAATTGGCAAATGGCACGTCCACTGAAGTGAGGTTTTAACATGTGATTAATTTTAAATGGCTTACGTCACCGTCATGTAAATGTGTGGACCGGTAAGCCGCTGTCAAAACATTGCAACTCCGCAGTCAATCCAAATGTTCAGATTTTTACTTCATCTCCATTGCAAAATGCTTTCCCACACGTCCAACAGTAGCCTACAGTTAGGCTACAAGATTTCAAAACAAAAGTGGCAGAACTCGAAATCCTGGCTTTCAACTTAACATATCTGGAAATCAAAACATATTTTTATCTGTGGTATGCAGACTATTGCAGGCTCGATCCAATAAATGTGATGTTTAGTATTCTATGTAGTGATGAGCAAATGCAAGACCAAGACCAAGACCAAGGCGGTCTTGGTCTTGGTCTTGGTATTGCATTCTCAGTCTTGGTCTTGGTCTTGCATAGGTAACCCTGGTCTTGGTCTTGGTCTCGGTCTTGCATCAGTGGTCTTGGTCTTGGTCTCGGTCTTGCATACTAGGTCTTGGTCTTGTTGCAAGAGTCTTGCAATTTTATTTTATGCATCTTACTGTGATCTATGGCGTTTACATGATTTAAAGTTACACCGATTACATGTGTTATTGCTTGCGAAAGTAACGAAAGCTAATTGCTTTTAGTTGCTTTGACTATGTAAACAGTAAAGTGATGTCACACTGTTTGCCGGAATGTCCATGGTGATATAAGCTAGAACAGTAAACTTTGAGTGTAAGTTTAAATATTCTCTGTTATCCTATTGCAGAACTTTAAACCCAAAATCCACGAGATGCTAACACTATTTGAGAGTGTAAAATTATGAATATTATATTGTAAAGTTTCAAATTGAACGTCTGTGGAGACAAGAAGTAATATTAACAAGATGTGTATGATACATAACGGCTAGATATATAAGTATTCATGAACCACAGATTATTGTCTCTGTTGGACATTACATTAGAATATTATAGGAGAAAACTTAGAGCAATCATAGGAGAAAGATTCCATCTGGCGCTGTGAATTGAACTCCGGCTTAGCTCAGTTAGTAGAGCATTGGTGCGAATAGCCAAAGGTCTCATACAATACAAAATCTTCACACTGATTTAATTCTGTAGTGTCTTCCCATATACCCGGAACATATCTTTTCATAAATATGTGACATTTACAGTTATACCCTTGTAAATCGGAAGCAATTTTATTTATAAAGCGTTTCTCCAAACTTACTTGAAACGTGCCTGATTGTTAAACTTAAAGTTTAATGGCCGAGTGCACCAATCTCGGTATTCAGAATGCCGCGGTAAAGTCGCTTAGTTTACCCTGGTAAAGTCTATTTTCGTTGCATCGTGCTCGGTTTCGACTTTTACCGCGGTAAGATGCAAACCGGCCGTGAAGGTGCTGTAAAGTGAGAAAACCGTTGTTTTCTTTCCAAGATGGAGATCAGCGTAATGTATCATATTTATGATATCTAGGCCAAAAGCTAATTGAATATAAAGAATAATGAGAGACAGGTGGGATCTATTTGAAGAATGAACGATGGTGCATATCTTTGCAAATACTGTGCTGTAACATCGATTGAAATTACCTTCCTTTCTTACCTCAACTAAACCAGGTCCATCGAGTAGGTTAGTGGGCGTAACCACGATTAGTACGATTAGTACAGTATTTATGGTGTTTGAATTCAAACTTTCAATTCAGACGACATATATTTGCAATATAATAATCCATTTTATCCTTATGAACATTTATTACTGAACAATAAGGCAAGAAATAAATGAAAAATGGAAAACCTGTGGGCCTAGGCCAACTTTGCAATGAATGGCTACATGCATCACGATATAGCCTATGTACCGGTATATCGTGTATGTAATCAATTTATCATACTTGCATACACACACGAACATAATTATAACAGCCCTTTCATGGCTATGTAGATGATTTTGCACCTAAAATTTCCACTGGTCGAACGGGAATAAAAGTGAGGCTACGTCGAACTCAGAACAGAGATTTCATGGTGTTGCTTTGCCTTAGATTTCACAGGTATGAGAATTATTCTTTAAAACATAAATGTTATTTTATTGAAATGTACAGACAGGTGGGATCTATTTGAAGAATGAACGATGGTACATATATTTGCAAATGTTGTATGTAACCTCGATTGAAATGACCTCATCCATACCAGGTCCATCCAGTAGGCGTAATCAACTGATTTTCACGATCGTTACAGTATCTATGGTGTTTGAATTCAAAGTCAGGCATATATACCCAATATAATATTCCATTTTATCCTTACGAACACTTATTATTGAACAATAAGGCAAAAATAAATGAAATTTGGCCTATAGACGAGCCACCGTGACTGGAAGACGTGCAGAGACAGAGCGAACCTAGCGGCCATGGAAGAAACCAACACAAATCAACACAAACCAATACAAAATTTCTCCATGAGATTTGCTTCATAGCAGAGTAACCGCGATATTTCCAAGCATTAGCAAACCGCGATATTTTAGCAATGGTGCACAGAGATTTTGAAAATACCCCCGTATTATGTTTACCGCGGTAACGAAACGGCTGAGAAAACCGGAGAATGGTGCACTCGGTGTTACTAATTATCATCTCCTTTTCCTTAGATCATAATATACCTTTTACATTGATTGCGCATCTTTCCTGTAACATAATTAGTTCCTTCTGCTACCAAACCCTCTGTCTATTATTTAAAGTCACGTTCAGTCTACCTGGGAAAATACAACCTCGCTTTGAGATCCTCTTTAAGAAATTTGGTTTTCCAAGAACGTGCTTTTTCACAATACGTACGTATTTACCAAGACTTATTCATACCCATCACCATTTTATAATAAAGCAATTACCTTAACTATTCAATATTCAACTAATTCATTTAATCTACTGTACTTAATCATTATTACCATCAAAAATCACCTTCTATCTAATAAATTCCATATCAATTTTATATGTGAGAGTAGGCTATGAATATTAATGATAGGTGTAAAAAAGGGTATCATCGTCAATGAAATAGGCTACTGAGCATGTTAATAGGAGTTTTAAGTTACAGGGACTGATTAAAGTTTCAAACCCTCAGTCATAGGTCGCCCCATGGCTGAGTGGATAGACCGTTCGCCCTCCACCGCTGGGACCCGGGATCGGATCTCGGTGGATCAATGTGAAATTTGTGATGGACAAAGTGGGGTCGGGGCAGATTTTCTCGGGGTGCTCCTGTTTCCCCTGGCATATCTCATTCCATCGTTGCTCCATTCATCATATACCATTTGGTTGTAATAACGAATTATTATAGATCCTCAGTCATAGCTTTCTTTTAACCCAGTGAGAGGTTAGAGAAACTAGTTATTGAATAACTGTATGGCAGAATTTATTTATATTGTACGCAAAATGAAATTTCATATATGGCTTAGGGCCTTTGTTACATCTGTTTGCCTTTCGTGCCATAATACTAGAGAACTATTGCAATTAAACATTTTAAAAATGAATATGGAGTGTTTCTCGTGAATTTAACTCCCACCAATTGAAGGAACTAGCTGTCTGGAATGCCATTCAGGGAAATCCGTCAGATTAATTGTTAGTTTTCATTGCAGTAATTTGTTTATCGTAATGGTGAGAGAGGTTGTATACAGATTTCATATGTATTATTTGAATGGTGCGCTCGTTTTTGGATACGGACAGTGTTACGCACCGGGTCTGCTCTCATTGGTTACCGCACGATGAAGCAACCTCTATATTATAGGCCCACTAGCCTTGGGACTACCCGGCTAGCGACTCTGCGGCGCCTTTGAGTAGCGGTCGCTGCATACACAACGGGGCTTTATAAAACTTTTTCCAATGCAAGACTGCAAGAGTCTTGCAGTTAGGTCTTGTTCTTGCCAGAGTCTTGCAGGGTTGGTCTTGGTCTTGGTCTCGGTCTTGCATGGTTGGTCTTGGTCTTGGTCTTGCTAACGCTGATGCGGTCTTGGTCTTGGTCTCGGTCTTGCATTTTCTGCAAGACCAAGACCAAGACTGCAAGACCAAGACTGGTCTCGCTCATCACTAATTCTATGATAACTCTACGAATAATTTAGAAGAAAATAGCGATTTGTAGCAGGCAAAGATAGTATTCTGGTTAAATATTTGCTAAAAAAAAAATCAGACAATAGAGGAACCCTGAATGGAATTTATATCCCTTAGCAAGCAACACCAACATGACAAGCAATTAATAAATTTTCCAATAGGTTCAATGCGAACTTTGAAAATATGGACGATATAATCAACCTCGTCAAGAGCGTGCTTCAAAAAATAATTATTATAATTATAATTAGTCACTATGGGAACATGAAGTGAACTGACTCCAGGCTTTCTAAAGGAGACCTAAAGAAAACTATACTGACATACAATGCAATTTTTTGGGTCATTTTCTTTTTACTGTAAAATTTTGGCTCGTGTTGCTTATTCTGGAGTATCGTACTGAAAATTAAGACTTTTCACAATATTTCACAACTGATTTCTCTTAGCCTACATTCTGTGCGTGTAAATTCCCTTAGATTTTAGTTCTTGAGTTTATAATAAGAGTCCAGAAGTGTGCACGCCTACTGCCTCAATTTCGAAAATGTCACGGTATACAGAGGCAGATCTACGTATCGCAAGAGACTGCCAGAACTGATATTCAGTAAAATAATATATAAATCATTCTAATGAGATTTTTTTAAACAAAAACTATTTTATATACTTCAAATGAGAGAAGTGTGTCACGCCAAACTGCGATAAAATTAAGCACCACCCTTCACTCTTAGTGACCTCATGCCACCCATACTGTTTAGAGTAAACAAGCTGAGAAGGGAATGGAAGAATGTACGGGTAACGATCATACCGAAAACATATTTGTTTTTAAACTTAAGACATTTTAATGTGGGATAGTGGTTGAAGATGTGAACACACACGCCTAAAACGGGAAGAAACGATTTCATTAACTAACTAACATATATATAAACTTAACCTCTTTAAAAATATGTAATTTGTAATGTATATAATTTGTCATTTTTACTGTTAAAAATAAACGTTACATGTAAAATGAAAAACTCTAATCCAACATGAAAGATTTACAACAAGGTATTAGGTCCTATATAGTTTATAAAAAAAAATTAAAAAAATAAAAAAAATTGGAAGACTTATAAGCCATTCTCGCCCGGAAAAGTTCATGAAAAAAAAAGAAGCAAGAATGCGGAAGGTATCGTCGCTTTACCATCTTCCCAGTAATCTCTTTTCAACGGGTACTAATCAGCTTAACCACGTAAGTTTGTGTTTCTAGAGACAATCTTATGACATAACTTGAACGTATTTAATTAAATTTACCCTAATTTTGGTTATGTCCTATTACAATTTATATCTGGATTCAAATTTTACAAAGCTTAAAGAAGATGGAAATCTTACGAGTGTGGATATTATGTTGCTCTTCAAAATAATGATATGCAGAAGAATAAATAAACCAAAACTAATTTAAATATTCAGTGAACTCAATTCAGAAATCCAAAGTAGTCATTTAACTTATTATTTCTTGGAAATATAAAGATATACTGTATATTGATTCTGAATAGCCTATATAAACTAACTGAAATTATTGTTTTACTGTTTTGGTATAGAATTTTTAAGTGCTGCAATACTGTTATATGAATTCATTTTTTAAGTTCGCAACTCTAATTATAAAATTATATATTGCCACTTTCAAAGTGAAAACTCACAGAAATACATTTCTGTATGCAACAATGGAATTGGTGGGTGTTAATGAATAACACCGAAATATTTTACCTGTATAATATAGAGGGGACATAGACAAGATACTTTTATTAGGAGATTTTTGCTCTGTGGCGTGAAATGTGTATGCTACAGGGCATACAGTCATTATAATCTGGTGCTCATAAGTAAATAATTACGCGAAATAGGGTTAAAATTTCCATTAAATTGATTTCATGCCTTCCTAGTGGTCGATAAAAACCTGATTCTTATCATTCATCCACAGCTATATCATAATTTGGAGTTTTCATAATCTGCAACATTTACAGACTAGTCGCATGACTGGCGGGCACTGCAATAATATCTTTTTATTCATAACGACTGACTACAGTGTTAACAACGAAATTCCTTTGTTTTGCATTTTTTTTTCTAATGTTAGAAGTCAGTGGCGGCCATGCCCTGGGAGATTTTATGCTGTAACAGGAAACATTGAATCCACAGAGCAAAAATCTCCTAATAAAAGTTGCTTGTCTATGTCCCCCCTTTACACAGGTAAAATATTTCGGTGTTATTCACTAACACCCTATATATCCAGCATTAATATGAAACGAGTTAAACTGTATTAAGTAAACCTACTGTAAGTTGTATTTTAATTTGTCTAGTTCATATCCCCAGCAGTACCACGATGGGTTTAGGCACCCCTGATTCGTTCCCAAAGCAATGGCTCAGTGAATATCCTGAATTTGAGATACATGGTAAGATAGGAGTTTGTATTCTCTCTCAGAGAGTCCAGTTTGGAAGCTAAGGCAGTGCTCAAAGGATGTTTCAGATGGAAATACCGATTTCCATCAAACATCAAAACCGATGCGTGCTTCCAAAACGCTCTTTGTTCAAAGATTTTATAAGGTGAATTTCAATGACGAACCTGAGGAAATACCTTTATAGCAATCTATATACAAATTGCGTTTGTAAGTCCAGGAATACGCAGTTTACCTATACTGTTAACTTGCATTTCTTTGCTGGAAGAATACATCAGACCCGAGGCACGTAAACTCAACCCATCACAACCCAGGATTCCGTGTCTTTGATTTAACACAAAAACTAAAAATTGATTTTTAAATAGTTTGATACAAAAAATAGGACTAAAATGAATGATATTAAATAGTACTACATCGTGATATTTATTCAACTTCTGTTTACTATTAAAGGACTGGCGACAATTATTTTACCCAGGTAATTTGTCAATCGTAAGTTCAACGATAATTGTTCCACATTTGGCATATTCAAGAATAACTATAATTCAACGAAAGCCATAAGGCTTTAAGGCCCGGGCTTCACAGTAAACCACTAGTAGGTCATAGTGGAATGATAATCCTTTCACACTGGCCGTCTGTAGGCTAAGGTGGAAAGGTAGAGTCAGAGTGAATAGGCCTATATTAGATTTAATATTGTCATATCTCATCGGATGTAACGACATTGTAAACACTAATTATTGTGACGAAGCGAAATTATATGGTGAAATTACCCCCCCCCCCCCCCCAGTGATCCTAAACAAGAAAAGACTAGAGAGACAAGACAATAAATGAATATAAACTATTAAAATTTTTGGAGAGATCAGAACTTCTGGAACTGTTATCACCTTTCGAGGCGAATATTTCTTTACCTTCGAAGATAGCCTAAATAGAGGCCCTAGATCTTGTACATTTAAATTCCTAATTAGGCACTGCTCAATATTCTTGAATCCTTGGTGGCGTAATCGGTATCGTGCTGGTTCTCTGTGCTCAAAGTGGTACTGATGTGTAAATAATGTGACAGCGTAAATTGCAGGCACGAGACGAAATTTCGGCAAATCGGGGTCACAGTCCTAAGTTGCAGTTCATCCCCGCCGTTAAATAACCATAAAACCAATATTGACTCCAATATCCTCGAAGATACGATGAAGCAAAACGATCATTATTTAGAAATGAATACCCTTCTACAAATTCTAAATTTATAATTAAAGCATATGCTGTATAAATGAACAGTGTACAGAAACACATTTCCTAACTACGTTCAAATTTTAAAGAAGAAAAATATGCAAAATAGCTCTCTCTTTTTTGTGTGTGCGTAATACTGGTATGACGCAATAAGTTCTCTGGCGGAGTTTCAGTTACAATTTATTCATCTAAGAATCCCTAGTACCAGGCAGGGTCCAGACTTCATAAAGCACGCCTACTCTTAAAAGATTTATACGTAAGTCCTGGTCCCTCCCGCCACACCATTAGAATTTCATGAGTAATTTTAAATTCAGTACAAGCACACCAACTTACATTAGACGTGTTAATGTGACCTCACATGAGGATCTTCCTCTTCCTGTAAGTCTTTATTTAAAGCTTGTAACTTTAATGAGGAATACAAATTGCAGGATAAGACCCATGTTTGCACTTCTACACAAGACTTGGCCCTTGCATTTTATAATTTATAACAAAGCATTAAATGCCTTTTATTTAAACGACGCGGCGTTAGCAAGATAAGAAAATGTAATAAAAATAATGTCGATATTATTTACCATCATCCATAATAGCTCGAATATGGTGTAGTAACATTTAGTTCTAGGAGTATATTTTTAGTTATATTCATGGAGTATTTTTTAATTGTAGCTTGATATATTTAGTTATATTTATGGAGTATTTTTTAATTGTAGCTTAAAATTTAGATATTTTCGATCCAAAAAATCCTCCCCATAATGTGATTCGAGTTTCATAAGGGTATTTTACAAAGTTTCGCAAGAAGTTTACCATTGTACGAAGTGAGATAAACACATATTAGGTATCTCAAACTATCAATCAACATCCCTTGTCCCAATACACAGTCTAACATATCACTACAGCTGATAATATAGGCCTACTGTAGATTCCAGTTTCGGTTGACGTCCTCCAAGCCGTTTCCGTTCGGGCGTTCTGAAAGTATACAATTTTGAGGCTGATCTTTTAAATGCATTTCTGACTATTTCCAGTGCCTATATACGAATTATGATTTAGGAGATACCTAATTCTAAGGCTGGAAATCCTTAATGCCTATTCGATTAATTCCAGTGTCTCACGAATCTATGATGCCAGAGCAGACAAACAGCTTAATACGGTGCGTGAATTTCTTCTTAACAAAACTAAGTAGTAAATTCAATCCGTTTAACTGAAAAAGGAAAGGGCAAACTTAGTATACTATAGATATCCTAATAAGAAATTTCTACAATTTACAATAATTTATGTATTATAACAGAATTAATTTTCGTTTTCATTGTATTATCAATACCTATATTGTCAGAGGCAATTTTAATATGTTAAGTTCTCTGTTCTTTCCAAAAGAAATATTGTTCGGTTTACTTTGTTCATAGTGGCAATATATTTTTTATACATGAATAAATATATCAAGCTATAAATTAAGCCTGCTAGTAAACTGTCAAATCGGTGTAGCATTTCCCAGAAGACATCACGAGAAGGCGTTTCACAGTAAAACTGTAAATATATAAAAAAATAAAAAAGTAACCCTTTGCCCAGCTGTGAAACATTCCTATAGCCAAAAAATGTTGCTTTTCAAAGAACACCAGTAATTTGGCAAGTCGGCATCTCTCCGCACAATCATACATTATTTAACTATGATCATAATTCGGGATCTATAATATATTAATCTGATGGTAAGAAGATTTAATTTTTCCGGCTATACTGACCAAGATAGAAAGCTCATCAAGAGACACGTGTTACAAACAATTTTATTCTTTAACCGAGCCCTCTGTGGTCAGAACGGTAGCTAGAAACGGCTATTTTTAAACTGGCGTAATTTTCCCATGAAAGTGAGGTCCAATCGAGTTGACTTCATGTTTTCAAATTAAAGGCCCTAATAACACATCACTGTGTGTAAAAAAAAGTTCCCATGATGCAAAACTGTTTCTATAGAGCGGGAGGAAAGTAGGGCACTTTGTCACAAGTTGTTAATGCTGCGTATTACAGGTTCCAGTGCGCTATAAGGCAATATCGTTACTGTATAATTTTATTTTGCTGCCAGTTTTGTAGGTTATTAACAACCCCGTGCTTGCTACATGGCAAAGGAGCTCAACTCTGCATTACAAACTCATCTCTCTTTCTATTTAATTGAATTCACTTTCCCTTCATGTCCAAATACAATATCCGAATTTACATGTAACATAATGCACGCATGAAACTAGTTTAAAAGCAATGTAGCCTACTTTAGAGACATCAAGTTCAAAATAAAATGAATTCTTTTCTTAATGAAAATCATTCAATAATAAACTTGATTAATAAACACTTATAAATTTTAAATACCCATATAATACTTCCCCACTTTTCAGATTGAAGGATACAAGGGACAATTTTATTATTTTAATGCTGTTTATAAGTCAATTGAGAGCACTAAAAATACTGATATCAAACGTTATTAATTTCCATTAAATATGCTACTAAACTTAAAGCACACTGTATAAGTGAATTAGTCATTTTGAAAATCCCAGATGTCCATTTTACCATTTTTGTCAGTAGGAACAAAAAACTGAATAATGCAAATATTATTTCATCAAATTAAGAATATTTTTTCCTACATATTAACGTATGTACTAAACGTTTTTCTGAAACAAACTTCTTTTCTTTGTGCGTTTTTAAAAGCAGTTATTCAAGTTTTAGTATTGTGGACATAGTGTGTGGATGTTTTCAAAAGACTCTCAGAATTACAAGTTTTCTATTACTGCTAAGAACTATAGATACTGGAATAACACATGGGATTTGTACAGAAATGAAGAATTAGGTTTTGTATAACTAATTTTAATATTCAATTTTCACGAAAACTGGTCATGTAAGGTTTTCAAAATGACCAATTCAATTATAGTCTATTCTGAAGCAGGGATTTCCAACTGGCGACCTTTCAGTCCTTTTCTTGTTTGAAAAATGTATTAATTTAATATACTTTCATTCATATAAGGCAAAAATAGGGATAAGAGTTTTTCAAACTCATTTTAACGCTTTCCAAACCTTTGTAATTTTGAGTGAAAATGACATTGATGTTTGACAGTATATGCACTTGTTAAAGTTTTTTTTTTCTCCTTTTTTTCACAATAAAATTTATCAGGAACTATTACAAAAGCGGGCTGACAAATTCTTCACTGCTTCACCTTCAGAGATTCGCAACTACAAAAATTGATCCACCTCTATTAGATTTTCACATTGAACATTCAAAACTAGGAGAATTTTATTATGCATTTTATTACTCTTAAACTAATATTCTTTCCCATTAAAAAAATCAAAAATGTTCAGTTTTAGTGAAATAAATTTTAAGCATCTATTTGTATTGCCCAATTTTAGAAATTATTCAGGTCAAATTAAAAACGCAACTCAAAATTTTATGTAATATACGTAAAATAAGAATACTTCTAGTTTTCTTTAAACAAAAGGTTTTTAAAGAAGCAAAGTTACATACAAGATGTTACTTTAATTGTAGCTCATTTTTTACAATTTTCCCCATTTCATCCCCTAAAAACTGGACTGCCGATCAACTCCTGTACATATATAATATTGATCCTTGAACCTTTTTAATTTTAAAAACCTGCTTTAAGCCTGTAACTGTCACTTGTGATCTGAAATTTTGTCCCGCAGGAATTATTTAACATGCCTTTTTAGAGGAAAATTGTCCTGATGGGATCTAGTAGCGATCACGCTACAATTCTGATGTTTATTTTATTATAGGGATTTAAGCTAGTGGGACTTTACCGGAGTTAATTCTGAATTAATCCAAGTAGGTAATACGATTAATTCAACTATATAGCTTATACATACTGGTAAAAAACTGGTAGGCCTATATCACCTGTCCAACAACTAAGCCAGGTGTCATTTAGCAATGGCCAGATAGAATCTAACCTACAAGATCATACATATTAGAGCCCTAAATAGCATAGTAACTAGTACATTATAGTGTAAAGCAGTGGTTCCCAAAGTGGGGTCCGCGATGGTGTTTCAGGGGGTCCGCAGGCGGTTTAAGAAGAAATAGGATATCCAATAATTTTGAAGTGCTTAACTGTGTTCCCCACTACTTATCTATGTTTATTTGAAATCAAAGTTGAGAAATAAACATGAAGTTGAAAGTGACTTAATATTGCAATTATATATCAGACATTAAACGTAATCAAAAGCAGCTTCACTGTTCACATTAAGGAGTAAACTCTGTTTGCTACCATTGATATTGTTATTTCGTTTATTGAATTTAATACATTTGAATCAAAGTATTTATTTAATTTTTTATTTCAAAACCCAGAGGGGGTCCGCGAAATTTTAATTTTTTTCAAGGGGTCCGCGGACTGAAAAGTTTGGGAACCACTGGTGTAAAGTGATGTATTTTTATAACTTCTACGAAAATATGTTAAAAACCTAGGCTACATAACGATAGCAGATAGTGAATAGGTAAAGTAAATATCAAATATTTTATATAAGTTGTAAATATAGCAATGAAACATTTAATCGTCTATAAGAAACATAAGCAAAAGACATGGGATCGAATTATAGCAGTTAGCCGGCGCCAAGTTCCTGAAACTGGAAATATCATCTGTTTGAGAGATTCGACAGAGTAATTTTAGATTACTGATGAAAGATAGATATATAAGCATTCATGAGCCACAGATTATTGTCTCTGTTGGACACTACATGAGAATATTATAGGAGAAAAATTCCTCCGGCACTGGGACTTGAACCCAGGACCTTTGGCTATTCGCGCCAATGCTCTACCAACTGAGCTAAGCCGGAGCTCAATTCACAGCGCCAGATGGAACTTCTCTCCTATGACTGATTGCCCTAATGGTCTACCTCACAGACAGACAAGTTATGTCATATGCAGTACTGTGAGGCACACTAAGAAGTGATTTTTGTGACCGGGCTCCCACCGTTATTGTACAGTTAACATTCAAGATAGATATATAAGCATTCATGAGCCATCATTACTGATGAAGTTTGCAGAGGTAATGCAATATTGACTCACCATGGCACATTCCTCCGGTGCAGTTCGAGGATGTGAGGTCTCTACCTGGGCAATATTTACCGCCGTTGCTTGGAGACGGGCTGGTGCAAGTGCGGCGTCGGTGGTGTTTGCAGTCGGGCCCACAGGTCGACCAAGAGGACCAAGATGTCCATCTCCCGTCCACAGCTGCGGAATAAAAACAAAACCTCTTGACATTTCTGCGACGGCAACTTCAAACACTCAAAGCAATGTCAGGACTGTTACAAGTTTATCTTGAAGCTCTTGATGGAATGAAATATGTAATGCAATTCTTATCTGTACAGGAGCACAAATGGATTACTTAAAAAAATTACTGTGACTTGTGCCACGAAACTCCGTAGTCAACAGAACTCTTCTGTAAAAGCTTTCATAAACATAGCATCCTGCAAGCATAGGACAGATTATTTTTATTATTGTGTCTTTCTCTTCTTTTTCAAATCCTCCAATCTTCAACTTCCCGTTTACCTGGCTAATCGTATTCATTATTTCTCTTCAAATCACTCCTTAAAAACTCGATCGCAACATGACTCTCTGCTTTCTATACTTATTCACAGAATATCAATCTATTTCCGGCCTTTTACTGTAACTTCTGCATGTTCCTGGAATCTTCTTCCCTCCAGCATCAGGGTCTGCAGTAAACTGTCAATATTTAAGACTAGGCTAAACTAATATTTATGTTACAAAAGAACGCTGATTTTTCAGATTTAAAACATCTACTTTTTATTGTTTCATATATTTTGTGGGCGTAAGTTAAGTTTCTTACCCAATGTTACATATTTTGCTAAAAGAGTTTTAATTTTATTAGGATTTTTTTTATTTTATAAAATTTTATTGTGAGATAAGTTAGATAAACTACTAAAATGTATAAAATATGGATTTTAATGGTAAATATAAAGAAGGAAAATACCAAAGGAAACTAAAAAGCACGAAATTATATTATTACTAGGAGTTTCTGCTCAAAATTGGACTAAAATGCACTAAAAATGGCAAAATGAATGAAAAATACTTTTAAGATGCAAACAATGCCCTAACAAATACGTCTAAAAAGCTGCATTTAATATAGACCTAAAACATGCAAATTCGAAAGCATATACGATTCTGTATTAATAGAAAAAATGCATTTTCATCTTAATCCTAGCCCTATACATAACTATTAAAGTGTTTAACCCTTAAAATAATAAAGTATCTGCTTGATAAAGCAGTTTACTTTGTACTTGTAAAACAACTAGGAGGTGCCCGTGGCTTTGCCACGATAATTCTTTTAAAAATTAAAAATTAAGAGTATAATAATTATTAAAGCATTATATTTATTAACGCTTGCACGCGAATCATTCATAAACTAAGCCATTAATAATTAATGAAACAGCTAAAATCCCTGCTTTAGAGTACATTCCACGACATGAAAGCGCCCCCTGGGAAAACTATAGCAGAATCGATTATGCAGTTCCAAAGAACCTGTGAACACATAATACGTATTGTTTCTCAGCTGTTTATTGACATGAATATGATGTGAATTTTATTTTATCAATTCAGTGTAATTTTCAGAAATTATATAATGTTTCAAGGGAAGGAATGGTTTGTTTGGATTATTATCAGCGATATTTCAAGAGATAAAACCATCAATATTTTACAGCTGTTGCCCCCGGCTTCGCCCGCCATTATTCATTGACTCCAGGATTTTTAAGAAAATTACACTGGTAGATTATTAAAAATGTTTGTGGTTCAGAGCTATGATAAATGTAAGTAAAAATAAAATTAGAATATTTGTTCATTGTGTTCATTGTGTTCATTTCACTTAGGCCTTATATAATAAAGAAACGGTTTTCCGTCCTAATTTTGTAGTCGTCATGAAAGTTTACACTGCGAGAGACGAACTTCGCCGAGTATACCCGATGTCTCACGAAACGGGCGAGCAAGCACGCTATTTAGGGCCGTTGAATTGTATAAGAGTAGATACCACCATGGAAAATAAACTGGCAATGACATATAATTTCAAATAGTTTTACGGGCTAATTTACAAGAAATAAAATCAGGTAAACTGATGTAAAAGTGCCAGAAAGCTTTTGTTTAATCAGTGATAATTGCAATTATGATAAGCAGAAAATAAGTTATTTTTGTAACCGAGCTCCAGATCGATTCATTAAGTAGGGCTTACGGAAGAACAAAAGTCCAAAGTTTGATAAGGACATGTGAAGGAATATGTGGGTAGTGTTATTTGTTAAAGCTAACTGTATTGCAACTTCTAAAGCCGTATATGAACACTGTAAAACAATATGTTGTCATGAGAACTGATTTGCATTTGATAAATTCTTTCTAATATATAACCATAAATTAGCCGCTAAATTGGTCATTACTTAGGTACCGGTTAACCAATTTAGTCCAAAATCAACAGGCTTCTTCCCATGTGCGTTATAAATGCGTACATCAAGTTTAATGAAAATCCGATAAAGCGTATAGACACACGGAAAAACAGACGGACGGACAGACTTTTCCCGTCCACTACACAATCTAAGAGAATAAATATAATTCTGGCACTTAATAAACTATGGGTCTAAGCACCGTTTGGAGAAAGTTACGGATATACTTACTGTGTGCGAAATCGACACTCGCGAATTTATGGTTTATATCTGGCAGATGAGTTTTGATCGTATTTTTAAAGTTACTTGATATATTAACTTACTTTTAAAATACTTATTTACATAATGCATTTATTTAGCAATAGGTCTTACTATAATTGCATTTTATGCGTACAGGTATACAATAGCCTGTTTATCTTACCTTGTAGCTGACTGCTCCATACCTTACTGTACTATGAGATCAATATATATTCAACGAACTCTGCCAATAGTAGTTGTAAAGATATATCTTTACAACTACTATTGGCAGAGTTCATTGAAAAACGATTCCAGTCTTGTAATTCCATTATTAAAATGTTATTTTATTTTAGTTCAGTGAAAACCTTAATACAGCGATTCTCAACCTGTGGGGTGCGACCCCTGGGGGGGGGGGCGAGCAGACTAGAGGGGTGGCGCGAGAATATCCAAGAGAAAATATTATTTTAAAAAATTATTAACTGACAGAGAAACATACACATAGAAAACAAAATACATTTCGACATATTAAAAAGAAAGTAAAACAACTTACTAAATAAAAACTCACTTTATCAAAACATACTAAATTAAAAACAAATTAAATAATTATTAGTGACTTCCTTGGGCCTGTCTTGCAGAGCAAAGTTTTTCGAAGAAAGGCTCAATATTAGAAATAGCCACTCTCAGTTCTGTTTCTATATTTAGCCGATATCTATATTTTGTCTTTAATGAAGCCAAAGCAGAAAATCCAGTTTCGCAAAGGAAGGATGTTGAAAATGGCAATAGAATGCGAAATGCTCTGGTTTTTAGTGTAGAAAAATCATCATCTACTGCTGCCCAAAATTCAAATAGTGATTTATCACTAAATTGTTTTTTGGTTTCGCCACTTGTCGTGAAGTCTATGAATTTTTCTTCTTCATCAATTGAAAGTCCTTCGGGAGTCTTATGAAATGGATCCCTCACCCACTCGCAACTTTCTATCAAGTTATCGTCTGCAAGAAAATACTTTTTAAAATTCTTTTCTAGCGTGGCTAAATGATTTTCAATGGTTACGAAAACAACTTTTACGTGTTCTTCTTCAGCCTTGTAAGTTTTAATACATTCATCCACATTTGCAAATATTGTTAGGTTTTTTGCTTTAAATTTCTGCTCCACAAATCCAATTTTCTTCAAAAAGCATTAACTTTATCACTCGTATCCAACATATGTGTATTTTCTCCTTGGAGTTGAAGGTTCAAGATATTTAATTTCTCGAATATGTCGACCAAGTAGCTTAATTTCATCACAAATAAACCATCGCGAAAATTCTCGGCTTCCGGTCTGTTTTCTTCTTCTATAAAAATGGCGATTTCTTCTCTTAATTCATAAACACGTTGTAAAAATTTCCCACGTGATAACCATCTTGCCTCGCAATAAAATAATAACTGTGAATGCACCGAACCCATGTCTTTACTAAGTGCGGAAAAGATTCTCGATTTCAGGGGCCTCCAAAATACTCAGAATGCATTATTCTTGTATACATTTGATTGTAAGTGGGGGGGGGGGGGCGATGAAAATTATGATTGAAAACTGGGCCGCGAATACTGAAAGGTTGAGAAACACTGCCTTAATATATTGAGAGTAAATAAATGAATAATTATTATTTCGTCTGCCGGATGGGGACGTTAACCCTTTCAGACTGCGTGGCCATTACAATATACGCAAACAAAATTTGGGGTTTTTGAAAATAATAACTCATATAATTTTTGTTTTAAAAAGAAATTTCACAAAATGAAGGAAATATTTCCAAAAATTGTTGTACTAAATATAATTTTAGTGTCGCCTAAAATTCCAACGAAATTTGTTTTGAGGTCCTATAAACCGTACTACTGGCTTATCGTTGAAAGTTTTTTAAAGTTGCAATTTCGTAATTAGGGTGTGAAAGGGTTAAGCTTATCGGTACCCTCTGTGTCTTCAGAGAAGAATAGGCTAATGCCGGTACGGACCACACTACTTATCGCCATCTATCCACTCAAGTTCGAATCCCAAATACTTAACAGCAAAGGGCTGGAATTAGACAAAATATATTATTATTATTGTTATTATTATATTATTATTATTGAAAGTGGTGTTACAAGTTCTGTGACTACGAAATATGAATCTCTCGGAATCTGTCACAAATATTACCTACGTTGCTCTGTTATTTACAATGCTCGTTATTTCAAAATAATCAAGATTCACAAATGAGCATAAACAATGACACAAACTGTTCTTCATCCTCTCGAAATAATTGGGTCATATAGGCTATAAAGTTCGAGAAATAAAAATGCGGAACCGTAATAGGCAATAGCAATGAATCTGAAGTTTAGCGAAAGAACACATAATCCTCAACATCTATATCATACAATTCGACATTAACTAAGGTCTAAATTTATATGTAGTTAGCAAGGGGTGTGAAAATTAAAATGTTTAAAACAGACTATTTAAGTTGTATGTTATCCCTATAAGCGTAATGGAAGTTTGAAATACTGCACCAGATATTACTCAAATTGAATCCCCTTTTATCAAGCGTTGAAACTGGTTTTTAGGAGGTGAGACAAACAAATATTTTAGGACCCCTCTTCCATACCGTTTTCAATAGGACATTACTGAATACTGATGTTTCTGGCATGCCTACGTACGTATGTGTGAGGAAGGGGGAAAGACGGAGGGTGAGAAAATAGGAAATTCAACTACTCCTCCCCCACTCATTTCCCCCACCTTTTATTCACCCTCATTTTTATTCAATTTCCATTCGGTTTGTTCTCTCCGACTGCTCCACGCACACTGGAGGTATGGCTGGCAAATCCTCTTCAGTTAGCCTTACAACGGTGTGTGGACGATACGATTATATTAGGTGTACTGATGGGATGATCATAGCTTTCCGAAGCCTTGTCAGTTAAGCCCACTCATCTCAGTACAGCTAAGACCAATAGTGTAAATAATTATGAATCACTGGCTTTACCGTAGGCCTAAGGCTTATCAATATATTAAGCTATGTATGTAACAATGCGAAAAAAGCAGTAAAAGAGATCTCATGAGTAAGGCCCGCCAGAAGAATGAAAAATCATATTTTAATAATGCACTCTATTACATGCTAGTGCCAAAATGTGTACCAGACACGAAGGGAATAACAGAAAATTGATAGCTTCATTTAGCATAGTGTTGCATATTTTGTTAGTTTTCGGTTAATACATCATTTCTGCTTGATGCTAAAATATTTGTGCATATTGTACTGCCATATTTTAACGGAATATTTCTGGCGGATTTTAAATATTGCGAATATCTCTGTTACAGCATATTTCCCTAAGTAAATGTTTTGAAAACCTACAGTATAATAATTGACAGTACACAGTCTAATGCTTTCGGAACTGATTGTATAATATTGAAGGGACATTTCACATTATTAGTTTTCAATATCCTAAGATTTGTTGCTTTAGACCATATCTGAGCAACTGAGGGGAAACGTTTTCGTCCCCCATCCTGCTGTGACGTATGAAACCTGCTCTTCATGATCAGTGTCACGTCGAAAATGCTTTATGCTGACGTCAAGGGCGACTGTAGTGGGAGAAATCCCCCTACCGCACAGTGACACAATATGCCACAGATGCGCACCCATGCTTTAGACCTTGGTACAATTTTGTAATATAAGTTACACAACTTCTACATTTTTTGTAATCTGTAACGTCATATTGCTAACAAGAGAACGTAAAGAATTAAAATTGCTTATGATAGAGCATACTTCATTGGAAGAATATTTTACAAAGTTTAGAGCATATCTGCCTGCATATTTCGTATTCTGATTGAGCAATAATTTCCTAGCCTTGCTGACCAGTATTATAACCATGCGAATAAAATCGTAACGTCATATAAAGTATACCAAATTTTTTCGAGAGAACATATTTATTGAAATTATAAATTTTCCGCTCTCAAACGAGACTGACCATAGGATCAAGAAATCCAGTATATAATTTTCGTATTGTAGAAAACATTTTGAGTTTCAGTGTTCAGTTAACTTGAAGCTGAATAAGCAATTACCTTACACAGTCCAAGGGGAACTGTACAATTTGAATTGAGTCTTCTATAAGATTTGGATCAAAATTATCTCCAGTTCATAAAAAATAAGTTTGAACGATTAAAAGAATTACATAGAAAACAAACATGAAACCAAATATTGAACTGCTATAAACAAAACTTCCACTTTAATACAGGCTACATTTAATATGTAAGTCCATACCCACGTCAATTTCGACATAGGAAAAGTTGGATAGCACAGTTACACCTTATTTTGTGTTATTCATCTTAGAAAGTACTGTATTCATTCTTTGGATAAAACTATGTAGCGCCCCCGCTGGCAAAACAGCAAACTTGAGATCCAAGGTACTTATGTATATTTAAACCCACCAGAGGTCATGTATTTCCGCTTAAGGATTCCTTGCATGCCTTGTTTTCCTCGAAAATATAAATAACGCTTGGATGGATTCCGGCTATTGTAGTAGCATATCCAGTAACCGTTAACCCACAAAAGTGGATACGCTCTTGTCTCTAGTGCCCAACTAGCCACCAGACATACTATCATTAATGAAATAGCTCATAGTCTGGTACATAACGTCAATGTATCGAAGTAATCAGGCCTTATACCTATAAACAGATGAAGAAATTAAAAATGGACACTGGAAAGACATACGTTTATTTTCGCCGAAAATAAGTAAACCAGTTCTTTAAGAAGAAACGACATGAAACTCAGCAAAGGTCTTTGAGGTATTCTTAGCTTTTACGTATTGCTATTTTTTTCGGTATAGCCTACATAAATTATTTATTAATAGAGTATATTAAAAATAAGCAAGGATTCATTGAAATATCGGCTAAAGTTATTGGGTCTGATAAACGGGATATTTCTCTACTGCAGAAAATGGGCTATTGCGACAAACATAATGCAGCATATTATATATTACCAAAATAAGGTCAAACACATTTAAACGGTTTCTTCTCTCCACATAAATTCTGAAGGAAATGGCTACAAAATACTGTGCATTTGTAGGATTCCACGAATTCTTTTTATCCGGACCCTATACTTCATAAATTAAGTCGTTGTTTATATAGCGTCCAGGCGAAGGGAGTGTGTGGAGTATATATGAGGGGCATTGTCCCCTCTCTCCGGGCTTCTGGCACCTGACCAACACCGAAAATCCATTCCCTAATATATGCACTCTCTCTTGTGCTTCATTCAAACACATATTCTAGCCTGTGCCCTGCTGGAGGGGATTCGTACTTAAAAATCACTTCATTCCCATTCCCTTCCCTACCTCTGCAATAGTAACTATTCCTCGGGGAATTAACTTCGTTCCCGTGTTTTGTGTTCGTAGGCAGCCCACCATATGGGAATTCTGGTCCCACAGGATGGGCGTTATTTTTTCAAATTCGAGTGCGATTCTATAGCTCAATTCGGCTTTCAGTGTTTTCATATCTCCTCTTCCAGGGGCAAGGATTTTGCTGTGATAACAAAAATAAAATAAAATGGGATTTTAAGTAAAAATGTTGTTAGTGTTTGCAGACAGAGAGAGACAGAGAGAGGAAGAAAGAGAGAGGGAGAAAGAGAGAGATAAAGAAAGGGATAAATGAATAAATAAAGATAAAGATGGGTGAGAATCGAAAGATTATCGTGAAAGCGAAAGAAAAAGAGAGAAACTGAAAGAGAACGAACGGGAAAGAAGCCGAAAAGCAAGAGATACAATTTCAAAGGCACGATAACTTTATTCAGAAAAACTAAACAGTCTTATGTGCTTTTGTTATAAATCTGCTTATAAATTACGAAACAACTTTAAATAATATTAGTAATCCAGCGTTATGAGAAAAATTAAGGTCTAAATGTAAAAAAGTGAAGGAAAAACAATGAACTGGACTGCACTTGAATTTAGTACTTCTTCTTACTGTGCAATCCTTATGAGAAAATAGTTGTATGAAATTTCTACACCCTAACGATGTAGAATGCAATGTTATTCTCAGAGGCTTGGTGGTTATTACTTACATAAAGATAAGAAGAATTGAACACTCTGTCTCAATGATATTTTGAGATAAATCTCCAGAATTAAATATCATGCCTGCAAAGTTATAGTCATCCTCTCCTAGCAAAATACAAGTAGCAGATATGAGGTTTCTAAGAGGAGATGAAGGATGCAAAAGACGGGATTTAATAAAGAAAAAGAAAGAAACTGAAATATATATGGACTCATGGATAGAAAAAGATGAAAAAATACCGGTCTTAATCAGGAGGTACAATCCTCACAGAAGAAAAGGTGTTAAGGAGTCCAAGAAGAAGATAGGAATAACTGACGTAATGCGAAGTTGGAACAGGAAGAAGTGCCTAAACCCTGAAATGTAGTAGTAGAAAAAGAAGAAAATATCGCTTATATTTGTACTAGATGACAAATATCACTATCATTATTGGATCCAATGCCCAGATTTTTTTAAAGTTACCAGTACCGACTTACGACGAATTTCTCTTCAGGATACAGTTTATTAAAATAATTTTAAACGGCCAATCGTCCGAATGAATTTTTTTCTGGTTTTCCGATTTTGTTTCTTAATCTTTTTCCCTTCTTATACTCGTACACAAACACCCATAGGCTACACCATTGTTCCAAGACTGCCTGATCTACCGCGGTTAGAAGTGAACCAGCCTGTATCCAACAAACTCCTAACAAAAATTAATTAAATAGTCTGCAGCTCACATGGAATGATGGGAAATAAGAATACATATCCTTCTTTAATGTTTAATTTCGTACATTATTTATATTAACCTAGCCTATTCCCTACGTCGAGCAGGTTCGGCATGTCCAACCAAGCATTTCCGACCCAATCATAAAAGAAGGCCTACAACTCTTCAAGCAAGAAAACCCTACAAGCTTTACTACAAAGAACTTTTCAGATGTGTTTGTGGAAGGTATAATATTTAAAGGAATTTAACACTGATTTGTGTGCAACTTTAAAGCTACTTGATTCAACAGCACTTTTTTATATAACTTACACATTTCTATTATATTTTAGCACCTCTGTGCAAATTGCCCCAAATATCCCTAGTAATAATTCAATACTTATATAAGTACAACGTAATTTGGAAAACAAGCTTACGAGCAAATTAACCAATCTTAACCAATTTTAAACTTTTCAAACTGCACATCCGTTCTAACCAAAATCTGAAATCACGTTTGGCTGCATTAGTTCTAGCCATAAAGAGTAACTGCAGCCGACTAGGAATAATGAATTTTAAAATGCAAATGCATACAACGAATAAAAATTCAAAGCACAGATAATGGAACAGACATTCAGAGACTATATCACACTGCCGGTATTAGAAGATTCAAAGAAATGGAAAAATCCATTATTTTACAAATCAAACCATCAGAAGGGAAAGTACGTTTACGTTACGTTCTGTCTAGTTTTAAAAATAATATATGAAATGGCTTTTTATCGTCCTAACATAGCGAAATAAAATATTTAATTGTTATTTTTATCTCACGCTGTGAAGAGATGGAAGTTTAATTAAAGTTTATGTACCCATAAAGCGCGCTTTTAATCTTTACAGCAGGCTCGTCGGCCAGTTTTATTCAATACATTGTCCTAAGCTGCCTGGTTGCTCCTCATAAATCAGAAAGCGGTAAAATTCTGTTCATAAAATATATTTTAAACGGTGATATTATATCCCATGCTTCTGTAATTTTGTAGAGGTATGCACAATGGAAAGCTGTGAAGTTGAACTGTACGCTACTTCTATTCGACCACACTAACTTATAATATGTTTTTACGTGTGGCATTGCGGTAACATAATGATACTCATTTCGAAACTGATTTTCATTATGACATCAGTGTGGTATTGATTATTATCAAACAGGAACGATCTTCAGACCTTGAGAATAACTACTGAAAACTGTGTAATAAGAAAGCTGTATTTAAAATAAAATAAATGATGTACGTGATAACTTTAATGTAACACTAAAATTTTATTTTCATATCGTAAAAACCCATTGTTTTTGAGAAAACGACCAACAAGAAGCTAAGATTTGACTGGACTCCATGAGCTGCCATCTGTCGCAGAAGGCAAGAACTACGAGAACCAGCAGATGCGAAGGGCAGCGTGGCAGTTTGTTTGAATGTAAAATCTAAAAAAAAAATAATAATAATAATAAAAAAAGACTAATTACGGTCAAACAAAAACAATCGTATGCAACGTGACTATAATAGTAATTAATATAACAGTATAAACAGTAATAGTAATTAGTTTAATAGTAATTAAGATACGCTTTGCTCGTTTCATAAACTTACTCATAGCCATTATATGCTTGTTGCATAATGTACTATTAGAACATACTTTTTTTTCTATTATGCTTTTAAAATATCGATATATTAGTATGAATACTTTTAATCTAATTTATTTACATTGACACAGAGAAATATCTAAACGCAAATTTATATTTTGACAGGATATAAGATAAAAAAGGATTAGACATAAATGGTGTCATGCCTACTGTATGGTTAGCATAGTGAGGTTACGGTAACCGATCTGAAACATCAAATCTGGTTCAGATACAATAGGGTAGGTCTATGCCATGAGACACACTTCTGTCAATAACGCTACAATACGACTGAAAGCAGGTGTGATATAGCCTACAGTTAACCCTGAAATATCCGCTGGCGGTTTATTCACTTTGTGGGTTATCTCTTCATCCTTTGTTTCCTTTTCTAAAATACGGTATTAAAAGTATAACTTCAATCACGGTTAAAGAAGAGGTGTTTCAACACCCCCCCCCCCCCAAAAAAAAAGTTGACCGTTTTTTTTTTTTGTTTGTTTGTTTGTTCGTGATGAAGTAAACCAAAAAACTTAAAAGTACATATAATTCAAAAATGTATGTGTTCCCCGACTGCAGGCCTACATAAAAAATTATTTGAAAGCAATTTCGAGTTAAGTTTTCTTCCTTTTTCTGCCATTTTGCGACTTATTAGCGGAATTTGCTTATCCGTGGCTGCCATAATTATAGGCCTATACATATATATATATAATTTGTGAAAATATTACTTAACTCATTAACACTATACATTTTCAATAGATAAATGATGAGATAATCTAAGTTATGGATTTTCTGGATATTGTACTCAGAATATTATTAACAATTACAGTAATTTGTAAATGCTTATAACTTATTCTATTACTTTCTTTCTCACAATACAGTAAATAAATGTTCCTATACACGTGTGCGCTGTATATGTATGTATATATATATATTTTTTTTAATTTCATATGTATTTTTATGGCTGTATACACAGCTGAGTTCGGGATGATTTTCTTTCTTCATGTATATCACAACTTCTCTCTCTCTCTCTATCCTCTCTCTCTTTTTATCTTTCTATCTCTATCTCTTTCTCTCTCTCTCTCTCTCTCTCTCTCTCTCTCTCTCTCTCTCTCTCTCTGACATAGGATGATAAATACACACATACACACACACACACACACATATATATATATATATATATGTGTGTGTGTGTATGTCATCCTATATCAGAGAGAGAGAGAGAGAGAGAGAGAGAGAGAGAGAGAGAGAAAGAGATAGAAAGATAAAAAGAGAGAGAGGATAGAGAGAGAGAGAAGTTGTGATATACATGAAGAAAGAAAATCATCCCGAACTCAGCTGTGTATACAGCCATAAAAATACATATGAAATTTAAAAAAAGGGTAAATACTAAAAACCTATAAATAAAATTATGATATCGCGAAATATCAGAAAATTAATATTGTATAGCCTATCGATGTAAATTCTTATATGTTATATTGCCACTCACAAAGGTAAACAAAGTCAACATATTAAGCAATACAATAAAAAGAGCTATATATCCTTTTGAGAAAACCATAAATACTTAAATTCCCTACATCCCTCCTACGTTATCATTAGTAGGCCTAATTGTAATAATTATAATAATTGCTAACTAGTGATAAATAGGAGGCAACCTATAGGCTAATAGAAACTCAATATCCCACCAAGGAAATGAAATTCGTCTATGTTAAGAATGAATATTGGAGTAAGTTAGAGACTAATTAAAGAATAGCGAAAGAAATAACAGAAAATACTTTCCAATCACGTCAAATGAAATTCTTTAATGTAAAGCAAAAATCAGTTGAAGATACGGTGACTTGATCTGAGTGAAAGATTACTTTCAGGGAGAAAGTAAAATAAGGTTGATTACTGATTTTAAAACAAGTTCTATGATAAAGAAATAGAGATATACTTTACACATTTCATTAATACGATATATATGATATATAAATGTGTTTCTAATTCCCCATTGAGCTGTACGATTAATTTATTTCGTTTTAATACTCGTATTAGGACAACTATTAAAATAATAATTACAAACGTTTTCATGCAAGTTAAAAAGGAAAAAAGACAACGAAATGTTGTTTAGTCTCAGTTATTAACCTCCGAGACATGTTGGTCATTAACGTAAGAAGTTCAAGATTAATTTCGCAGTCAGTCATTTACTACATCGTTAATACATTATGATGGGAATTCAATTTAAACTGAAAGCAATTAATTCTCATGAGGTGAGAGGGCACCAGTATGAGGCTTTGACGCTCTTTGGCGTTACGGGTCAATAAACAGCTTAATTAAATAGATATGAGTACATCCTTATCTTCTTACATCATACAGTGTAACGGGAAATGATCAACTGGCCATGAACTTATCACAGCTAAAAGTGAAAGAAGGAATGCAAATTAACAAACCACTAGTCTTCTAAACTTAATTTCGAGGTTGTCTGGACTGAGATTATGACAATAGGTATCAGTAGGACGAAATATCTTGCTTTTCTGAAAACTGGAAAAGGCTTTGTGAGACTACATTGAAAATACATACAGTTAAGTATACGTGTATACAGTTAAGAGATAGACTTTGAATTAAGCACAGGATATCTGAAATTTATTTCAAGTTATGGTACGAAATCATTATTGAGAGCCAGAATGGTACTTTCTGAGGCTGTGTGGTGGATGGGAAAACGTCTGTCCGTCTGTGTGTCCCTGTGTGTGTACGCGCAATAACTCCAACATACTTTATCGGATTTTCATGAAACTTGGTATACGAATTTATAACCTCCGTGGGAAGAAGCCTATTGATATTGGACCAAACCTGTTGCCTGGTACCGGAATAATGTCCAATTTAGTGTCTATTTTATGGTAACATATTAGAAAGAATTTATCAAATGCAAGTCAGTTTTCATGACAACATATTATTTTATGGTGTTCGTATACGACTTTGAAGCTGCAAAAGAGGCAGCTTTGACAAATAACCCTACCCACATATTTCTTCACATATGCTTATCAAAATATACCTTTGTTCTTCCGTTAGCCATGCTTAATGAATTGATCTGGAACTTAACCCAGAAATCGATAAAAAAATAACAGCATCTTTTCTTCATATCACAATTGCAATTATCACTGATTAAACAAAAACATTCAGGCACTTTGGTACATCAGTTCACCTGATTTTATTTCTAAAATTGTTACATCTGCTCACCTGATTTTATTTCTGAAGTTGATGTTTTTATAAGAATTTTGTGCTATATTGAATTTCTAAAATATTAGCAACCAACAAACCTTAGTCGTTATGGATGTAGGCCTATACAGATTAAGTAATCTATTATTTATGTGTAAACACCTCTCGACGACAATGGATCGTTCAAGCCCACTTCTAATCCTTATGCGTTCTATTTATTCTCAAAAGAAGGATTACTACTGGCTAAAATAAATGTAGTGGTAACGGGAGTCGGCATGATGACCACATGCCCCCCCTATCCTGCCATCTGGCAATAGATGATACAACGATTGGAAGATGAGCCCATGTCGCAGAGGGATGTAGCGCCAAGGAGTTTATTACGTACATTTTAACCACTTAAAGTAATTTTGATTTCTTAATCACTGAAATTTGAAACAGGTCAATGAATTATGTTGTTAAAAACGTATGCATAACAATAATTATTTATACTATAGTTTAATTTGCATGGATTTAGATAAATATAGCCTAATTTAATGATTATTGAAATATCTTATAATGTTATAAAGCGCCTAGGCGGCGAATTATGTTACTTTTGTAGGCAGAGATACACGGATTTAGAATATTTTCCTGAGTGTTATAATCAACATACGATCAAACGCAACATTATGATAATACTATAGTCCGACATATGAAGACATATGAGTGACCCAATGTGTGCATTAAAATTATGAATTTCCAATAGTATTTTTGGGGAATGATGAATAGATTTCGGGGGATGCATGAATTAGCTCAGCTCCCAAAACCGTGGGGACTACCCTATAGCTAGTGAGTGAACCAACCTTCGTTCATTAAAAAAGTATTTGGTTCTTAACGTTACCCGGGAATCACCACGAGGAAGTATTTTGATTCTCATTTTTATAACTTTTTTTTGTGATTTTCGTAAATAGGTTGTGGGCAATACATTCTAAATAATGGACTAGCTTAAAACAAATTATTTCGTTTTTCTCTCCATAATGTATATAGGCCCTATACGCAGATTGTTCTTCTGGTGTTTAGCATAAATCGATGGCAAAAAGTCTTGCAGCATCTAATGGCCTACTAATTTCTGCTGCCGGGATTGAACAGACCCATTTTCTCGTATAGGCAACATTGTTCTGGCTGCTCTCCGATTGCGTAGAATGATCACTAGCCCATTCCCGGGCATATTTTATATAGTTAATCTAAATATTGTCAATTAATTACAGGAAACCAATATAACGGCCACATTTTGAAATAGTGAAACATTCAAAATAGCTATAATCCCGTGTTCTTCCTATAAAATATGTCCATGCCAAATTTCAGTTCTATCGGTTGTGTATACACATACACACATATACACACATATATACAAATACATACACTGTAAATATATAATTTGAGGCAGCCACTCTTTTCCACTAATTTTTTGTCTTATTTACGAACTTTTACGTAATAACTTAATATGTAACCCTGTGACAATAATATTTATAAACCTAGATATTTTAGAAGGCTACAGAAGAAATTACTTTGGTATGTGAACAAAAATATATAAATCGGAAAGTTAAGTAAGTGAAAAAAAAACTGTATTTAGTGAACTCAAAATTCAATAATTTTCTTTTTTAATAACAGTTTTTTTTTCATTAAACAGAATAATTTTGTGTTTGCTTTCATGTTGGCTACATGAATTAAATTTAAATATAGATTCTTTCATTAGTTCGTGTCAGCGACATTAAATACATGAATAATTACATTCGTTCCGGTCTGGTAGCAAATCCATTAACAATGTCCTATTATGTAGATATTTTCTAGTCAAATGAAACGATGTGATGAGAACTAGTAAACGTACGGTATCATTACAACCTAGACTTCATTTAACCAGACTCTTACCAGTGCAGGATTATCCATTACGCACAGTAAGCCTGGGCCTATTTCCCATGGAAAGAATAAAGAAAAATATTTGATTAAAAAAATCGAACTCTTAAACTTGTTTGAAGGGACAATGAAACTAAGATTTTAAGTAATATAAAGTAATTTAAAACGTTTTATTCGCTACAATAATTACTACCCACCGAAAATCAATGTGGTTTTAATTCCTAAATGTCTGGAGTGCATTTATAAAAATCAGGCTGATCAGATGTTACACATAGGGCTTAACGAAGGAAACTATGTAACAAATAGGGTTCGGATGTTTATGACATGTCATATTTTTATACTGACCTCCATTCTCGCCACAAACATAAATTAAACATGAATTGCCTGCTTGTTATCCTAATCGGACAGTTTTTATTTTGCATATAAGGTCGTATTTTGGTCATTTTTTGTGGTCTTGGTAATATTTTAGCCAAATTTGAAATTAAAAGTCATATTTAAGTTATAAAGTAGGTAAATGAACACAATTATGCCAGTATATGTACTATATGGTCAAGTTAAATTTGAAATTTATCTCGTTAATTTAATGTTTATGCCAAATCAACAGGTAACTTAAATTTTAAAATTAATGCTATTGTTCATACTTTATATAGATCTACAAAATATTACGAGTATTTGGAGCTGATGAAGCGAGCAAACCAAAGCAAATTCTTTAAAAATAGAAATTCATTACAAGTAAAACTGTAAATCACTCGTAAAATTGTTAAAACGTTATTATCCGTTTGAATTAATGTGATGTAAGGATTTGGTGTCTTTAAACGTTTTGAATTGGAACATTTATTTCTTGGAAATACGTTACCGTATTTTATTAGGTCATATTTAGGATTTTTGGGTCATATTTAGTCATTTTAAGGGTAGATTTGCAGTAATATTTTTCACTTTTTTAGATAATAAACATCCGATCCCTAATATAAGCTAATAACTAGTATAACCTATAAGCAATATTATGTACCCTATATAAATTAAGTATACTATTTCGTAATCTGAATGCAGTAAAGACTACGCGTAAGAAAACATTTAATTCAAAATTGCTGAAAATGTAGAATGTTACAAATGCAGGCATAGCTCTTTCCTAGTAGCCGCTTGCAGGTATAATGTTAAAGTTTTTAGTTTTGTATTCAACCAATGAAATGCACACGAGAAAGGAATTTTGGAAAATAGGCCTACTAACCATATGAAGTGGAATCTGAACTTTATTAGTACCTTAGAAGGACGTTTCATCTAGTGGAAAAGTTAATAGACATATGGGTACTTTCGCTTACGGGTATACGAAAAGCCAGTTATCACTTCGAATACAGTAGGGACAGTGTAGCATGTTCAATCTTCTGTACACACTTATGAATATTTATCAGATTTCATTATTATTATTATTATTATTATTATTATTATTATTATTATTATTATTATTATTATTATTATTAATGATATCCTTTACAACGTAAGTACCCATAATATGCGTGCTCTGATTTTATTTTACATTATTATGAAATTACTTTTCTCCTCAATATGATTGCATTTGGAGTTACTGAAAGACAAAGGAAAATCTACACAATAATTCTAACACAAACTATGATTTCTCCTTAGAATATAGAAACTAGAGAACACTTAACCCATTGAACACAGACTATCACGTGAGAGGTACCAACACAGATAGAGTGAGCTTACAATGTGTCAAGTGTCCACAGGCATGCAAGTGAAAACAGAGAGCTGAAGCACTTACCAACAATCACTGTGTTCTCATCAAACACTCCTCCTGCACGGAGCGGCACAAAGCAACAGAGAAACAATAACAATAATCAACAACAAGCTCATACTACATACAACTCTACAACTAATATCATTAGGCTAAGATCCAAACACATTTCAGTAACCATATTTTGCTCTAATATTTCTATATCTAAATCATTCCTGATTCTAAACACATTTATAACGTAACTCAGTTCTTATTTCCGTTCCAAGCCCTTTCGACATTTTTATATCACGCTCATGGATATCATATTATAAAATACTAAGCACACTAGGCCTAATAAAAAATTCAATTTCTAATCTGTACAATTATATAACACAAGTAATATTTTCTTTCATATGAATATATAATTTATATATACTTAACTGTACATAATTTAATAAACTATTGAAATTTATATATAGGCCTATATATATATAATTTCAATAGTTTATAAAATTATATATATATATAAATTTTCTATAGTTTATTAAATTATGTAGGCCTACAGTTTTATATATATATATATATATATATATATATATATATATATATAAGAAATTCAAAAAATACCATGAAAAGCGTAGATTTGAATAGAAGAAAATTAAGAACTGAATTAACAGTCGTACGAATTCACTGTACTCTACTATAGGCTATCAACAATTATTATTCACTTACCAAGAAATCTAAAATAATAATCTTGTTATTCTTGGCTAGGACAAACACTAAATATGTTACTTCTAGAAGTAATACAAGTAATCGTTACTTCTGAGATAGCTATGAACTTATAAAAATAAAACGTCTATGGAACGTACCACAAACTGCAGGCCTATAGCTTTTACGACTTCAATCATGCTATTTAACGAAAGGAAAACAATTACATGTAAGTTATAAATTAATGCACGTCAGATGTATTTATGTGCCTAGATATTGCAAATTTTAGATAGTGTAAGTGAAAGGGCAGTGAAAAGTGTCTACAAATAAACTTTTAAATGCAGGTGACAATGTTGTTAAAATATAAATTACACATAAGGTGCACAAATTAAAGCCACTAGACATCATTTTAAATATTTTCTTTTTACCAAACGTCTTACAAATCATTTCCTGATGCAATATTTAATTTTTAACAGATTTAATTTCAGCTTCAAGGAAAATATTAAAAAGCTGTATAATAATATAGGAAGGAAAAATGCGCGTTGAATTGAAATAAAATTACACGTCTTCTAGGAGATGACATGTTGATTAGTTCAGACTAGACAACTTCAATTCCCTCTCACCATGAATTAAAAACCGTCATTAATAGAATAAATTTAACTTGCATGTGAGTCGGTTGGAGAATTTAAGACTGTACCGGCACGTTGTAATGGTAACTCAATTGGTAGAACAGCGGCACGGAGAGACGAAGATCTGTGGATCCTATTCCAGCTATGGCAATGAATTTTTCATTCTGACTCTATCTTTCCAGCTTAGCCTACACACGGTAAGTGTGAAAGAATTTCCACTTTCATCTACTTGTGGTGTACTATGAAGCCCGGGCCTTAAAATACTTACGAGTTGTAAGTGTAAGGGTTGTTATTGAGGATGCATGGTGGGCCGGGTTTTTTTAGACGGTTAGAGAATAAAATGATGTTTCGACACGTTGAACTGGTAGCTCAACTGGGAGAGCAGCGGCAAGGAGAGCGGAAAATCTGTGTTCAAATCCCGGCTTTGGCATTGGATTTTACAGTCTGACTCTACCTTTCCATTAATAGAATAATGTAAAAATATAAATAGAACATTTATATTAGCCTACTTGAAATTCATCAATTTTATTCTTTAGTTCATTAGTCCTTTAGTTTTATTCTTAAGAGACATATTGATATTTTTCACCAGGCTATTTGAATTCCCCTTCACTAATTATTAAAAACTGCTATGAATAAAATCATTTAAAACTAGGAAGACAATACCTATATAAGATGTTGCTGCAATTTTTCCAAAGTTAATTTTTATTACAATAACTTGATTGTAATCTTTCCAGCTAAGTCATTATAAATACTTAAGTTGCTACTATTTCGACTATGACCATGATTTCCAAAAAGTAAGTTGTGGGAAAATTAAAGTTTTAAAACAAGATAGATAAGGTTCAGCGAATGCAATTTTATAGCCACAGATTAAATAACTTCTTTATGAGAAGTGTGGTATCGCAATGCTGACCACATGCCCAAATCCTCCCATCTACCAATGGTAAATTCTTGCACGGTCGGGTGGTAGGCCTAGTCCCTTCAGGGATGTAGCGCCAAGAATTTTAGATTTAGTTTTTATTAGAAGTGCAAACTATGTTCCTTTTTCCCAGAATTATACAATATGAATAATTCTAATTGCAATCACCGCGTATCTAAACTGACTTTTTCGTTCCGATTTAGTACTCCTGTATTTATTTGCCATAAACGTAATAAAAAGCGAAATCCTTACCAAATAGAGAATAAGAATACCATTAAAGTAACCGATCATAAACTAAATAAACTAAACTCCGTGGCGCAACATCCCTGAAGGGACAAGGCCTACCACCCGACCACTGCTTCATCTACCAAGGCAGATAGCAGGATTGGGGGCATGTGGTCAGCATACCGACACCCATGGCTCCTCAGTTTGAATCACGGGGCAGTTACCGTACATACCACCGCCAATTATGGCAGGGATATAGTTTAAACCCCCGTTTTGTACAGCGATCACAAATTCCTTTTTGGTATCTCTAACAAGGAGAATACCAGCTTACAGTATTTTTCAAATGGGAAGCGTTTTGTTCTTCTCCTTGCTTAGATACGCGGTCCAATCAGAGACGGCGAGACGGAAGGAAGACCCTTCCTGGTAGCGGTGCTCCATTAGCTCGTACACGTGATTGGCAGTGAAGGAAAACGCTTCCCATTTGAAAAATACTGTAATTTCTGGTAATTTGTAACTAAAGTATGTTCACTAGGCCTATATATATATATATGTATGTATTTATTTATTTATTTACATATTTTCAGTATATCAATGAAAATGTTTCTTTTCGTATTTAATTATTTATAAATATCAAGATAATATTATAAATACAAACCAAAAATAAAAATATAAGAGAATAAAGAAAAACAATCACACGTAAAGAACGTCTGTGGAAAACGTTACCTCAGATAAAATGCACTGAAAAGGTGCCTGCAGGGAAGAGAAAACTTGTGTTTGTGCTTTCAAATCTAGAGAAAGTTTTTAATCTGTCTGGAAATCCCTCCACAGAGAGCCATGAGTACGCAAAGCGGTGCGAATTCCCCCAGGATATGAGCGCACGATTGAAGTGTGCAGCAACATAGCCTGACACTTCTTCACGCTTCACCTGGTTGTCTTTTTCTTCGTTCCGCCAAACTCTAAGCATAGGCCTATACATAAAACATACTGTCATACCACTTCACTTAGCAGCATGAGTGCGTGGTGAAGATCGGAATAACTCCTGTTCTCATACAAACTGCCACGAACTGTGCAGTAAGAGAGTCAGTTATTTATTTGTCTATAGGCTACAGTAGTGTTTTCCATTATACATTTCTTAAAATGTAATAAATAGGGGGCGGATTTCTATGACATGTCATATTTTTCCCCTTTGCATTATTTCAGGTTTCCGACTAATTTAAACCCGATTCCAAGCATCCTGGGCCCTATTTCATAAAAGGTACAATTTTACAGGTGACAGGTGACATAAAATTGTCTTACAGGTTTAAATTTTGACTATTGTGTTTTTCATAAAAGCTGACAACTTTACATAAATGCCATGACAATTTTGTAGATTTGTATGACAATTTTATATAGGGTCTATTGTTGTTTCTCAAAACTTTTGAGTTTACAGGTAAAAGTCTGACAAATATGTCAAATCTTAGGATACCTATCATTTATGAAACATTAATTTTTGCTGACATATTTACAAATGTACAAAAATGTAGAATTGTCATTACAGAAGTGACAGGCAATCTTTCATATGTAGGCCAACAGAGTAGGTTATGTAAATGTGTGGCATAACTTGGCAAACTTTCTTGTGATTTAAACTTTGTTAATAAACTTGCTAAATTGTCTTGTTAATAATAAACACTAGTAGTAGTAATATTGGTAGTAGTGAAAGTGGAGAAGAAATAGACATGAAACCACCCAGTGTTTTTAGGCAATGGATTAACCTAACTTTCAATTTCAGTGACTTTGTATTAAAAGAGAAATATAATTCAATTATTTTCGATAGTAATAATCGATTGCTTAGGTATCATATTCGATGTTGAGACACGTATGTGAGAGCCATCTACAGTGTACTAAAGTAATCTTTAGGTTTGACATAAAATTGTCGCGTTTATGAAATTGGTTCTTTTAGTCTGACAATTTACATTAATTTGCCTGTAATGTAAGGAAAAGTTGTAATATTTATGAAAAATACAATTGTCGTGACATATTGACAAATTTGTCAGTCTTGACATAATTGTCGTATTTGTCACACCTGTAGAGTTTTATGAAATAGGGCCCTGGTGAAAATGGAACGGCTTTTATTGTGCATATAACTGCATATTTAGGAAATTTTCATCTATTGTAGCAAATTTAGTACGAATATGCATATTTATGTCATATTTTTTTTTGCATATTTGTGTGCATATTAAAAGAAATTTTGAAGTTTCATACCATATTTTGTGAATTTTTCATTATACTGATACTTTTTGAGAATTTACAGATATTTTAAATAATTTACATTATATTTTAATAAAATGAATTGTAATGAAACTTAAAAAATATATATACATAATGTATAAGTGGTAAAGACATATTTTAAATTGTATTGGTCATATTTTAATGTTTTTTTAGGTCATAAATGCATGCATATATCCTATTTTTTAGGTCATAGAAATCCGCCCCTAGTAATAAATGTAAATTTACTACGTTACCTTTTAAATACAAAATATGCAATATACAATTAACATCACAATATTTTAAACATGCTACATTTTTACAAACTTGTACTGTATTAACACTATGCACATTTGAATAGGTTATTTTACATTCCCTTAAATTTTTACAGTAGGCCTACAAAGAACATTAATCAGTGAACAAATTATATAGCAGGCCTCTTGAGCAGTACTCCGAAAGTGTGAAGTCATTCCCTACTCCCCCTGCCTTCGTGACCTCCAGACCTTATGTTGCGCAACTGAACAGACCTGTAATAATTGTAGTCTAGACAGTTCAATATTCCCATAAATCCGAGTTGAAAACTTCGAATTATCAACTAATAAAGTTAATAACAAACGTCAATTTTAGTGCGCGCTAGACATTGATGAGGATGTGACAGGGTTAAGAAGAGACTCGTATCTCCGAAATTGGCAATTTTTAGGTTATGGTCGTGAATCATTCAGAATAAAAATAGCTCGATGTTTTAGTGAAGGCTCGTATATGAACAAGGCGAGACGTAGCTAACTGTATTTTGTGTTATTGAGAATATAGATGTACCAGAGGTATCTGGCAGGTATATCTTGTTTTTGCTCTAGTGTAAAGAGCTTAACGAAATTTAATGCTCACCTTAATATTTTGAAAACGAACAAGTGTGCCTAAAATTACAGTTTTATTCACTATCGTAATTATGAATGCACAAAAATGAATAATGGGTCGAATTATTTGGCTTAGTTGTTGGTAAAGATCAAAATCTATTAACACCAGTCAGTATAGTCACATTAAGTAATAAATAAATACTACCGTGGTAGAATCTACTAAATTGGAAACTTTTTATTTCCGATAAATAATAAAATATTATAAATAATGACTATAAGTGCAAAGCATGTATCCCTGACAAATTAGTATAAAAAATACACCAAACGCGTTGCCATACGGAGGGGAACATTTCAAAGAAAAGCAATTGAATTTTTTAATAACATAATAACTAGGGCATAAATACATATTTTAGTACTTTTTCGGATTTTTTATGTAATTTTTTTCCCCCTGATGCTCATATCAAGGTCCGACAACCACAAATTCCAAATTTTATTTTACATAAAAACATATGTTTTACAAAAAAGTTATGTGAATAAATATTTTAGTACTTTTCCTCATTCTCTTTTAACATTTTACAACAAAAATTTGTATCTCGAAAGAATTCAACACAAATGCTTCACTTGCAATGAGGTGAGAGTTATTATCAGGGAAGAACAGAACAGAACCCAATCTCAACATTGCGTAATTCACTTAAAGAAATACAATGCGTTGAAAGGCAACTTAACACTATCTCAAGTTCGAAAATAGAAGTTCTAAGAACAAAATTTAAAGGTATGATTGAGAAAAATGGTGGCAAAGTCGCTCAAGTTTTGGAAGGCCAAAACATAATCTAATTCATTGTGTGTGTGTGTGTGTGTGTGTGTTAGTGATCTACCCCTCTTCAAATATGCAAGGTTAACATTGTGTGATGTAGAACATTCCTTTTCTCAATATAAGGCATTATTCTCGGATAATAGACAAGGATTTGTGATCCATAGGCTAATCTGGAAATGACATTTGTTGTGCACTGCAACTCCTGTCAGCATTTTACATCTGATGTTGGCGAGTTTCAATATAATTTGTTCTAGTAAGTTACGAACATTCTGGTGTTTTTGTTTCTTTTCTCATTTTTTAAAATTTCTTTTATTTAGTTTTAGCACATATTTTTAAAATTTTAGCACATATTTTTAACATTTTTAGCACATAAAAAATCAATATTTTTAAGTTTTTTAGCACATAAAAATCCGGGCCCTAATAACACACAAGAACTATCTCATGACATTTATACTGCATAAATGTGCAACTGTTGCGAAATTTTCCTCTCAGTCTTTAACGAGTTATATACTTTACGATTCTATGAGTACCTGGATAGGATCGCAATATTACTGCACTGTTTGTTTAATAATAATTAAAGAGGTTTTTTTTTCTATACATCGCAAAAAAAAAAAAAAAAAAAGAGAGAGGGACAGTGCAAGCAATCGCGCTTCTTGCTAAGCGCAATATGGCAACAATGAAGATGGTATAATCTTGACACATTTTGAGATGATCGGTTCCTTCATAGCAACTTGAAGTTTAACTCGCCATATGCCTTTATGGACTCTCGACATTCTTTGTTTGCCCAGAATTTTGATTTTGAATTCTATAGTAGTTAGTCAATATTCTTACAGTTATATTAACAAGGCATATAGGCTATATGATAATACCATCAACAGAATTATTATTATTATTATTATTATTATTATTATTATTATTATTATTATTATTATTATTATCATCATCATCATCACTTGGTCGCCCTCCAAAAAGATGGACGGAAAATTTTTTGTAGACGTAACAGTTCTTACAGGACTACTACGTGTCAGGATGATGATGATGATGATTATTATCATTATCATTGTTGCTTTGTGCTTTGTTATGAGATGAATATTGGCTTGTAAGCACAAGTAATTTACATTTACAATTTGAATAATGAAACTGATTGACTTATTGTCAGACTAATGAATAGGATTGACCCAAAGTTCAAACGGACGCAAAATCACTAAATCGTACGAATCCTAGATCAAGCAATTAGAGACCAGTGTTAGAGCAAGCTATCTAAAGATGTCTGCTACAATTCGGAACATTTCGACACTGACAGTAACATACGAGCACGTCTGGTTTAATTTATAACATCAGTGAACCATGTCACAGTACTCGGACAAAAGTTAAAATTCAGTTACATCCCTGTATAGATTAATACCCGAAACGATCACCCAATTAACGAATTAAAAGTAAAATACACAGTAATCTAACAAAAGTGAATTAACAGTCGACAAACAATTGCTGGTAGATTTAATCACGGAGATCCGCGTTAATTTAGGGTTCTATTGGAACCTGTAAAAGCTGGAACTAACACATGCAGTGGACTGAAAGTTGAGGTTAATGGGCACTGTGCTAGGTCAGGATTCGCTATGTGTAAGCTACTGGAAATAACGAAGTTACACTTAACTTCAGAAACTGTACATGCCTTTATACGTTTATAACAAATGTTATAGATTAGTACTGAATAATTATTTTAGGGTATACTTATAAGCCATAGCACATTTCTAAAACACATAGGCCTACGACCTTAAAAGCGATATCATCAGTCATCACCAGGGTCCGGATTCTAATGACATGTCATCTTTTTATTGAAGCTGCATAGACATTGCCAATTTGTGGATAAATCCTAATCATGGCCTCTACATTATAGAAATGCATTTTTATTAGGTCTTATTTTTGTCATTGTATGCAATTTTATATTTTTAGGGCATTTATTTCAATTTTAGGTCATTATTTTGTCATTTTCATGTCATTTGCTTCCTTATTTGGTCATTTTTATGTATTTAGCCTACATTGAGTGTATTAACTTTTTTCCTCACTAGTGTTGTTTGTTTAATGCAACAAGGAAAAAATTGGCGTTAAAGTGTTGACATGTCTCAGTCGGAAGCGAGAATCAAAGAAACGCCAAAATTTTGCATTGTTACTATTGTTATTAGATTGACTTGGCACCAGAGTCTGCCACTTGCTTGGTTTTGAGAGTCAAAACTACTGTTTACCCTCACTAAACAACAATATAATATTCTTTTATAAATAAAATACCAGTTTTTAAGTAATATTTTATAATTCATGTCATTTTCTTTAAAATTTAGGGTCATTTTATAGGTCATCAGAATCCGGGCTCTGGTCATCACCCTAATAGAATACCTCATAACTCCATTTTGACATTTTTAACGTGCCCTCATCTGATAGCTATGAGGTTACTAACGCCCTACAAATATGAATACAGAATATATTTTCAACCTTAACGCACTAGTGTATAAGTGGATATTGGATTCAATATATACTTATACACTACAATATCCACTTATATGCAATAATGTGTTAAGGCTGAAAATACATTCTGTGTTCATAGTCTAATAGCACTAGAGGAATGAAATTCATTAAAGAGTGCCCTACAAATACCTCATATCTCCATAAAAAATTAGTAATTTCAAATATTAATACCCAGGAAGATCTCCCAATTAAAAAACTAAAAGTAATGAGTAATGACAGTATTGTGATTTTATAGTTCTCTGTACTTCAACGGCATTTTTATGAGACTGTACCATTCATACGCCGCATATTCGATAATAGCCAATAATGTTTAGCAATGCCTCGGATATCGACCATTCACGATCCTTTATATTACAATATGCTTCCTAGGGTCGCAAGGATGCAATTTTATGTGATAGAACGTCAGCTCGTTACTGGACACGTAGGCCATCGACGTGCAGTGATCAATAGGTCACATGCTGCCACAGAACATAATAAAATCACATTACTTCATATAACATAACTTGTATGGAAACTGAAATAATATAGATGTCCATTGATTAAAAACACAATTTCGATCAAGTACAAGCCAATTCGTGTGGTTATATGGCATTCTAATGCTGACGTTCTCCATATTGTGGTACATAGTATTGGTAGCACTGTTAACTCGAATCTAATATTTGAATCGATGCATGGACTGTTCATACATTTAGTATGCCGTGGTCTCACAGCGGGAAGAATATTGACAAGTAAGAGCATAATTAGATTTACAAAATCTGTTACATTTTATTCATGGAAAAGTCTTAATTTATATCCTACAAGAGGTTACGAGTTTGATCACTTAAATTTGCTCGAACTTCGTTCTCGCAAATATATCGATTCACACGTAATCTCTCGCAGGATTACCTATTTGCTCTTCCATTAAAGACGCAAAATGTATCTCTAACAGGCCAAGATTCCGTTTCTATCTACCTAAACACATACTTCAATTAATTCAAGAAAAACATAGAATTCGTAGACAATGGCAGCGTGAAAGGCGGCCATGGCAGAAAACGAAACTCAATAAACTTATATGCAGTGTTAAATTTGAACTAGAGAAGCATCGCCTAAATTCCTACCAAACTTATTTATCAACTCTATCTACTAATGATAATACTCTCTGGCAGGCTACAAAACGAGTTCTACGCGAGCCCGTAACTATTCCTTCTCTGCGTGTAGCCTCTCAAGTATACTTAGACACTGAAACAAAATGCAACATCCTAGCTATGCATTTTGAAACTACATTTAGTCCTAATATGAGTGATGATGATGCCAATACCAAAAACATTGAAAATGAACTTCAGGAAAATATGAACAAACCCACAGTGCCAAATAAAGTTGACTTTACCTCTCCCCAAGAACTAATCGATGTTATAAAACGCCTTCCTAATAAAAAGGCTCCAGGACATGACCTAATACCCAATATTGTATTAAAAAACCTTACTAAAAAAGCGTTAGCATATTTGACTTCAATTTACAATGCTTCAATGAGAATTGGGTATTTCCCTCGGATATGGAAACTCGCAGAAATAATTGTTTTCCATAAACCTAACAAATCGAAACATTTACCATCTAGCTACCGCCCAATCAGTCTGCTTCCAACATTATCAAAACTCTTTGAAAAAATACTACATAAAAGGATGTCAAAGTTTGTTTACTCCAATAACATTATCCCAGCATTCCAGTTTGGTTTTCGACCAAAACATTCTACAACGCATCAATTATTAAGAATCACCGAATCCATCCTCAAAGGTTTTGATAGAAGAGAACATACTGCTGCAATTTTTCTAGATATTGCTCAAGCCTTCGACAGGGTTTGGCACGAAGGATTGCTGCTAAAATTATATAGAATTGGCCTACCAGATTACCTTATACATACTGTCAAAAGTTTTCTAACAGAGCGCCAATTTCTGGTACGTATTGATGGTTTCAAATCAACTCTCCGGCCAATAACTTCTGGAGTACCACAAGGCTCAATATTAGCTCCTTTACTATTTAACATCTTTATGTACGATCTTCCAACATTAGAATCTACGTGTACAGCAATGTACGCAGACGATACAGTTCTCTTCTGTTCACATTCTGATATAAATACTGCTATCAGTTTTCTTCAGACATCACTATCTTTAATGACGGAATGGTTCAAAATGTGGCGCATATCGCTAAATGTCAACAAAACAGAAGCAAAGATATTCTCTTTAAGATATTATCAAGATCCTGCTCTACTCTATCTTCTGAATGAACATATTCCATGGTTACAATCTCAATCTCCAGTTAAGTATCTGGGAGTACTACTGGACACAAAACTGACATGGAACGCACATATAACTCGTATTGTGGCACTTGCTTCTTCTCGAATTATAAAACTTTATCCCTTAGTAAATAGACGCACATCACTTGGATTGGAATGCTCTATGCTACTGTACACATCTCTTGTAAGACCTCTCATCACATATGCAGCACCAATATGGGGTGCAGCTAGCAAGACGCACATTCACCGATTACAAGTTGTGCAAAATAAATTTCTTCGTAAAGCTACAAATGCGCCTTGGTACGTAAGAAATAGTCAACTACATAATGAACTTGGAATCCTCCCGATTCAAGAATACATTCAAACCCTCTCAAAATCATTTTACAGTAAACTTCTAGATGTTCCTGGTGCATCTGTTTATAACATTGGACAAAAGTCATTGAACAGATCAAGACTGAAAAGAAAACTTCCCCAAGATGTACTAAGTGAACTAGAAGAAAGTGATAATCCTGTGTAAATAAGCCTACTATCTTAACTGTTAAATATTAGAAAACAATACGTGCACTAACGCAACTTTTGTTATCAATTTGTGTTTTAGCTAGAGGAGCTGACTAAGGCGTACCTCAACAGGTTATTATTATGTTATAGAGTTTAACAATGGCCTGTATAGTTTTTTACCGATCGGTCAAAATATATATTAAAAAAAAAAAAGGATTACCTATGATAAATTAAGTAACTCCTCAGGTGTTCTACGCTACAGCAAGGCGGGAATGTAGCTAATTTATATGGCTTCTGTTATGCCAGCATTTTGTTATTATTTGCTAGTTTTCAACATATCTAGAGATATCTACCGATTATCATTACAACAACTTTCATCTTGTATGTTTTAGTTATGCAGTTTGCTAATTAGGGCGAAAATATGCTTTACTTCAGTATATGTAAATTATTAAGTACGTCCAACTTTTAAGAAGCGGTGAACTGCACGGAGAATCTTGTAAAACTACTGTAAATTACCAATGGTTAATTACTGTAGACGATTTCAATAAATTTTGCTACAGACCTGCTTTTTAAAAATATATACCAGTAACCACTAATTTTAAATACTCTACTGCGTGTAAATGAAAATCATTTCCTGACAACAAAGTAATACAAAACACACAATCCACTTTTATTTCACCGCCCGCTATGCTTTATCGATTTGTTGGATTAGGTCATACCCTAATGATAAATCTAGGTAAGGCAGCAACCTAATTAAAATTTACATTCGATTAGTGGCATGTAGCATTACTTCAATGTCCAATGGTTTTCTGAAAAGTGGGCCTTGTCAAACGGTGGACATAATTCAATCCGTGTTGTAGAATTGGAGCGTGAACCTCGGTTATACAGTATACGTGAAACGCCTGAGTTGTTAACTAGACTGATCTCATCTGCTAGATTACTTGTTAAACCAAAATTACGCTATTATTGACAAATTCTGACTATTAAATAATACGGGCTAATCCTGTTATCATTAATGGGCAATGAAATTAAAGTGAATTTAATGGTTTGCGCGTTGCAAAGATTATCAGAAATGTAAACAAAATAGCTTACAAGCGTCAAGTAAAATGATTTTGCATTGGTCACACTGGGAACCAAATAGATGAATTCTAGGCATATGTAAGATTTTTATTGAGGGGGGGGGGCAAAGGAATATTTGGCTATTTTAAATAATATAAAGTACCCTACGGCTATTCTTTATGTCTTCGAAGATTAAGGATGCTGTGATCTTGTATCAGTAAAAACGTAAATTCAGGATTTACTATTACATTTTTAACCATGGATCCTATTAAATATCTATTTTGTAATTATTTTTAACACCTTTCCTGGTTTCAAGATACTAAGGTTCTATAATTTTCATGCTAGGAGTACGAAAGTTTTTCCTGTTTTCTATAGACAGTTTTATTTCCGTTGCATTAATAATAAAAAATTAAGTCCTTTTTTGCAGTGGACAAAAAATTAAAAATATATTTTTAGAAAATACAATTTCATGTAGTTTCCATTTATACTTGATCAGAATCCAAAATTCATAGTGGTTGTATGTAAGGGACTTATACAGATGAATAAACAGAATTTTTGCATGTTTGGGAAAGAAATAGAATATTTGGAAATATCATATCTCAAAAGTATTGGGCAAATCAAGATAATAATGGTATTCTATAAACATTTGTTAGTAGAAGTACTTGTATAAGAAGGATCCTATGTAAATATCTGTAAAAGCTAGCAAATCCATTTTAAATATAACTCAGATTAAATATTTTTTCCCTCGTTTCAATATGCACATAAATTACTAGCAGTCCGCGAAATAATTAAAGTAGCTCAGATTTTAGTATAAGACCACAATGCATTACTTTCTACCTTACAGAAAAATATTAATAATGCATAAATAAATTATTTTATGAAGGTTATCATTGCTTAAAACATCTTTTGAATTTCTAGACCCACACTTAGGTCTATAGGGCTATTCATTGAACATAATTATGGTACTGTATATAAAAAATACACTGTTCCTACTCCACGGTACACTGTCACTACACATAAAGCCTCATTTTAACTCACTCACTCACTGACATTTTTACGGTAGGCTATACCCACTTCCAGATGAGCTAGGAACCCTAAATCTGACACATTTATAGATTATAGCCTGTAACTGATGGGAAAATTCTAAAAAGTTCAAATTTGAAATTGTTTACCTCGAAAACAAAACTTTGAAAGGATTTCAATCACTCACTGACATTAATGTTTGCCCACTTCCAGATGAGCTAGAAACCTTATTGGTATACTTATATAGTTTTAGCGTGTAACCGACGAGAAAATTCCCAAAAGTTCAGTTTTTTAACTTTTTCCAAAAAATCTTCAAGTCCTTCAGCACTTGTTTAAATATACGGCAGTCTAAATACAAAGGACTCTATCTCCAATACGATGTCAATTCACACACAAAAAATCCCGATAACCTCGCCGGGGTTTGGGGCAGAGCCCCCAACGAGCGAAGCGAGTTTATCCCCACAACGGTCATAGCAGGTTTATAATAAGTCAAATTAAGGCTTATTACATTTTATTAAAAATATTAAGATGTTGCCCAATAAGTTACGAACTTGCTTCAAAAGCCAAAGGTTGCAGGATCAACCCGGCTTTCACTCCGAATGGTATATTACCGGTAATGTGTTGGTTAGTGACTACAGCAGAGAAAAAAGGGACTGGTTCAGATATTTTGTCAATCATCATTATAATTCAGGGCATGAGGATTCATCGAATTAAACTGGCGAAGTGTTAATATTCCGAAGTAAATCATGGCATAGTCTTTTCGGTGAAATCTCAATTGAAGTATTCGACACAAATGTTCAAAGTTCTTTGACTAAATAATATGCTTCGCCAAAGGTTGATAATGTGCCGTTTTTCCTATAGCAGTTCTCGCCCTTATCTTGATAGAAGATACCTTGTTAACATCAGTTGTGATAATAAATGTTGAATTTAGTTGATCTTAGTTGATCTTACCGGGAACGAACAGCGTTTATATTTTCTGCTTTTGACAGGGGATTCGAACAGAAATTATCAGCATCATTATTGGCTCAAATGCTCGCAAGGAATTGAATTTTAAATCTAATGCAAAGAATGCTAAGTTACATGGATATTGCCTATTATGGTTTACCGTCAGGAACTTATTAACTTTGAGAACTTAATTTGTTTATACTTATTTTGCAGCTGTTAGGTCTTCATAAGAACCGCTTGTTCTTCTTTCTCTGATCTTTGTAGGGGACGATTATGCGACCCACTCCGCCCGGGCCTTACAGGTTAACACGAACACAATAGGACGAGACATATCAGTCACACACTCATCCCTAACAAGGCCCGGATGGGATGAAGATTATGACAGCCAGGTGATATTCGGGGACCGAGAGGGGCTAAATTTCCGGAAATTCATCTTCTCATGGGTGAGAAAAACCCTGGAAAAGCCCCTCTAGAAACTTGTCCCGATCAGGAATCGAACCCGAGCCTGCTGCATGAGGAGAGCGAACGCATACCCTAGGCCAAAGTGGGGGCAGAAGCACTTGTTATTCTTCTGGTTATTTATTATTATTATTATAAAAAAAAAATACACCACACACACACATATTTAGCTAACAGGCTCTAGCTGAGAATCTTCAACATGCCTGAAATATTATACTCAAAACCTATGGCTTAAATGAGTACCTGTTCTGAATACTTTTTCGCACTAAAATATCTATCCCTTCGGCTTGGGTTTAGAGGCCAAGGTGAAACTAACTAAACAATCAATGGCAACCAAGTAGTCAATATTTAATTACATAATTTTCAAAAGAGAAACTCTTAATTCATCTGTCAGAAATATCATTGGAACTTATCGAGCATGACTAAGCGTTTTAAGTTCCCACGAAGATAATAAGTTCAACACGTTCCCACACCACGAAAGCCGAACAAGAGAGGATCCTTTCAAATCTAATGTCTATGCAAATTTAAATGAAGAATGGGCTTAGTATTGGAATAGCCGCCTTTAGATGGTAATGGCTTTAATAGCTGGGACAATTTTCAGTTAAAGCGCTCTGACACTGGTGCTGTGTAGTAGTATCTGTTAGTCCTTTCTGAGTAATTTGCGGACATGGTCGTCACTCGTTAGTGGAAAACACTTTGAACGTCATGGAGCATTATTACGCACGAATAACATTTCAATGTATAGTGACTAGTACTGTAATCAAAGGATCAAGCGAACTTCTCGCTAGTTATGTCAGTCACCATTCATGATCACCGCTATGGATGCGAAATCCACTTCTCAACACCTGTGGTAGGGAAGAGTGGGGAAAGTGTAGAATTTATGTTCATCTCAACAACTAGCTGTATTTCCTATATAAGACATCAATGCAGACTTCCGATGCTCGATGTTTTCCAGAGATAGAGTTATTTCTGGCGAACCATTGAGGTAACATCGTACGAAATAAGCTTTATTACGTTAGTCTAATAAATAAATATATATATATATAAATATATATATATATATATATATATATATATATATATATATATATAAGCTTATATATATATATATATATATATATATATATATATATATATATATATATAATGAAAATGGCATTCCATGTTTGAAGAAACTTCCGAGGTAGATCGTGCAAAGGGTACATGAAGTTCAAGCACGGGTTACTTTTCGGAGATACAGAATCGTAGGGCCTATGGGCTTATCAATTTACTATGAGCATTCGAACTCATTATTCCTAATATATAGTCCAGTTACTCATTGCATACCCAGGCGGCTTCCTTTCGTTAGGAGGAAAAGTTTGCCGACAGCTCAACCCATGTTCTTTGTTTTACCGCACCAATCAGCTAGTTACCCCAGCCAATCAAAATCTAAGAATGTCCTGTGGCGATTTTGACAGCTACTCGTCTACTCCGCGTGGAGTGAATGCGTTGTTGCAAGATCAAGTTACAGTAAACAATAACACGTGTGAATTGAATAAAGCGAAGGAAGAACTGAGGTCAGTGATAACAATGAGAGAATATTGCAACGTTGCTTTTGTTTTGGTTAGCGGAAGCCAAGACCGATTTAGTCAGATCAATTAACATAAAGAAACACCGAAACCTTTGAAGCCAACTGGCCATCCAATGAGTAACTGCACTATACCTGATGTTTTAATTAGAGCCCGGATTCTTTTCTAGGTTAAACAAAAAATTGTTCCTTGCTAGCAGAGATATTTTAACAAAATTTTACGTTTCAATGGCATGGAATAGTCCATCTTATAAAATCTAAAAATGCTAAATAGGACGTTAAAAACTTAAAATGGCTAAAACTGCTTTGTAACTAAAATATCATAAAATACTTAACAACTAGGCCTATTAACATGTAATTAATTTTTTAATATTTGTTTACATTCCGCATCTTCCACATTGTTTCTGAGAGAGAATATAGCATTGCATTTTGTATTTTTGTAATTTTATATCCCATTGCACCGGTATAGGAAATCGTTAATGAATCGTAATCCCCGGTTTTTTATTATTAAACTAGCTTAAAAGGCCCGGCGTCGCTCGGGTTTAGTATTTTGTAAATTCGAAAATAACTTATGAAGGACTTTCGAATTTCAAACTCTAGGTCTTTATACATGTATATCGAATTTGAAATGAGGAAGAACTACTTATCACACTCAAACTATTCCCTCAGAAAACGTTAGATATAGCTTTTTATAGCTTACTAGCTGAAAAGGCCCGGCGTCGCCCGGGCTTTGTATTTTGTAATTTGAAATTAACTTATGGAGGACTTCCGATGTTGAAACTCTAGGTCCTGATATAATAATGTATGTAGAATTCGAAATGAGGAAGAACAACATATGGCACTCAGACTATTCCCTCAGAAAACGATAGATATAGCTTTTTATGGTTCATAGAGGATGTCGAATGCTGCATTCCGTTGCTTCTACTCATCATGCCTGGGAGGGGTTGAAATAAGAAGAAACATAAATTACGTAAGATTGTATTGACTTGACGGAAAATTTTATTTCTCATTCTCATGTTAAACGGTTTCGGGCCTGAAATAAAATAGAAATGCAGTATCACTTTCATACTTTCCTCCCCTAAAACCCGGGACATAATATACTGCGAGTATAGGACTCAAAATGTTCCATCCCATGCTTAGGGCCTATGATAAATCTCAACTAATACAAAGCCTACAGCTATGGATAACTGACTATTTACAGACTTCTGATATAGCATACTCACACACTTAAGTTATCCCTTCAATACGCCTTATTCTACATCAAAATGTGAAGTGAGAAAATATTTCTTATGTCGAGGGTAGAGAAAGTTATGTGACTACATCACACTGTGCTTTATTTTCGTGGATTTCAATTTCAGTGATTATTTTCGCCAATATATTACATCAATGGAATCATAATTAGTTAAAGTCCAGCATTAAATAGTCGCCAAGGCCCTATGTCATCACAGTATACAATTCACTGTTGTCATGTGAACTAAACAGCAATTCATTTTTTTCAGTATAAAATTCTCAGAAATTATATAATTTTCAAGGGAAGGACTGATTTGTTTCAATTTTAATGTTGACCGCTATACTTTCCGGGCTTTACTGGGTATGTGTGCAAAATTCCGTGTAAATTGGTAAAGAAATGTAGATTTGTATAAGGAACAAACATACCCACAAACACACATTCGACTTTATATATTAGATAGCAGATCCCCACGGCTTCGCCCACGATAATTAATCGGAAGATTAAAAACTAAGAGCAAAATAATTAAAACATTATATGTATTAAACTGCATTCAAAATGCAGTTTTATCGGCCTTGTACTTTAATGTCGTCATGGCAATCTATAAACAAAATCTAGGTGGCATTGACCAGCCACACCAACATTAACATGGATCATAGACGTACCGAGGGGGGGTTTTGGGGGTTTGAACCCCCCCCCCCCATTGATTAAAAAAAGGAAAATTGTATAATTTTTTAAGTCTGCCCATAAATTACTTAATACAAGTATAAAGCGTGGGAAGCTAAAACTCGTTATTTTGCGTCTTAATTTTTTAAATTTTCCGGGGGAGGACCCCCGGAAGCTTAAAACACATTATTTTGCATCTTACCCCCAGATCCCGCGGATGTTATAACCCCCCCCCCATATGGTCGGCCTGGTTACGCATGACATGGATTGGTCATAAAACAACAAATTTAAGCCAACATGTTTCTTAATGGTAATCAGAAATATTACCAGAGTTTTTCATAAAACACCGTAGTCTACTTCATCATATAACAACAAATATAAGCCAGCAATTTTTCACAACTTCGTTCACAAGAGAATCATTGCTTACCATGGATTGCTTGCAATATATTCCTTCTCATAGCCTACTGCTGCTGTGATGTTGCTGGCACCAGCTCCAATTCAGTGTTTCTGGCTTGGATTGGAATTTCATATTTCCACCAGCTTTTCAAAAATACTAGTTCATATGCAAAACTGTTTACAAAAAGCGACTCATATATTATGCATCTGTACCGCATTTCGTATTGGTACCTACTGTTCATTGTTGTTCAGTGATTCAGATGGCCTTCAGAATATCACTTTAACAAATGGATGACTATCTCCCATTATAATTAATTATACGGTATTTTTGTTTCATTTCGTAAAATTTAGAGAGCTTTTATTTTAAAATATTGTATGCACCATGTACGCAAAAACTTTATCGGACTGATCCAGTATTTCGGCCTCGGCTTACGCCTAGGCCGGTATACTAGATTCGTCCGCTAAAGCGTTATTTTGCGTACTTGATACGTAAATATCTATAAAAGCATTAATAAACGCTAGCGAAGCCACAGGTACATGTTGGTGTGTAGAAAAGTTATATGTCAGTGATAGAATAATATTTGAGCAATCTGTTTGCTAGTCAACAAAGGAAGATATTGGTCATTGCTAATGCTGATTAAACGGGTTCATGGTTTGTTAAGAAAACGCCTTGGGATTTCATCTTGGAGTTATAAACATAAAGTAGTTGTTTGCAGATTTATTTGAAAAAGATGAGTACAGGCTTTGACGTTTGTAGATACAACATATTAATTGGAGATTATTCCTGAGGAAATTTTCGGTTTTCATTCAGAAATATAAATAGCAACATACAAAAACGCCGTGTGAAAAATGCAATTTCAAAAATTCTAAGGTAAAAAGGATGTTATGAATGCTCTGAGGAAGCCAAGCCCAAACAATTTATTATTGACTAGCATGTGCCCGCGATAATTATTTAAAAAAATTAAAAATTAAGAGCATAATAGTAAAATCATTATATTTATTAACACCTAAATCACGTGGACAACATACCACGATTAGATAGCGTCGCCTGGATTCGAGTTCCTTGGCCCAGAAAACCCCTGTATAGTGAGTTTCGTCCAAATAAAACAATGTTTGACCCACTGCCTTCTAGACCGTATTACTCGTGTATACACTGCCTGTCCTATACGGCTAATTTTGCGCACACGGCATTACATATGGCAGCACCTTTCACACCCAGCTCCAATACCCTTTACATTACCGTATGCTGTGTTACCCTCTGATGTATAAACTCGGAAACTGAAATATGCTGGAATTTCATGCTATCTGGGTGTGAACTGGGTCGCCTCTACTGGAGAAATTAGGCAATTTAACAATACTCTGAACTCTATGTTAAAATTAAGCATGGACAGGCAGTGCACAGCAAACAGACGGCGGTTGTTTGACCATATTTAGGGCTTACAACATTCAAGCGAACGCGAAAGTTTTATTTCCAAGGTATGACAAAAATAACCAAAGTAATTTATTTGACATTGAAATGTATAACTGAAAACTGATGCTTCGAAAATTTCAGATCTCTGCGTTCAGTAGATTTCGCTGGGCATCGCGGACAGACAGACACTTCCTTTTATTAACATAGATAACATGAATTACAATGATACCTTCCCTAATTTCTCAAACTTCCATTTCATTGAATTCCAAACCCATCTGATACAACTGGCAACAATATGTTATGTGATTTTGTTTTGATAATTCTGTGTAAAAAGGGATTAAGTATTCTCAAAAACATGTATTTTTTGGCATTTAAAATCAAAATTTTTCAAAATCCTCTCTTAGTGAGCACCTACATTATGAAATGAAGGTACTGTCAAAATTCCAAGTCTCTACCTGTTACAGTTTAGGCTCTGCGTTGATTCCTGTCACTCAGTCAGTCAGTCAGGACAAAGCCTTTTATATACCTGTATATAGAGATTAAAGGCATTCGTAATAAGCTTACACTGGCAGTTCATTCACAGTGTTTCCTCCAGAAAGATGGCGAAAGTGAAGTATTCTAAAAGGTGACTGATTAATTTAAAAACGTTCTTGAGTTTATACGGTGAAGTTTGAAAAGACAGAAGTAATTCTAAAATTAAGAAAAAGTATTCCTCTAGTTTGGAGGTTCACAGCCATTAAAATTTAAGTAAAAATAAAATTAATTAATATATTTTTTCAATTTGTATATTGTACTTCTTAAAGTGAAACTTAAAAAAGAACTTGCCTGAAAATGGTAAAAACCTAAAATAAAACTAGGGTTTATAAAAACGTAAAAATCCGAGCCCCAGTTATAATATTGTATACCTACACTGTGTATGGGTATAAACACTATTATTCATAATTTTAAAGAGACTGATTAATGTGTCGTATCTCATCTTGTGTAAATCAAACAACATAAGTTTTAAAAAAATCAATTTTCTCTCCTTTGATATTAAAATATATTACGTTGTAAGATACTGTCAAGCTCAGTCAATACGAAAAAATGAAATATATGTTTTATTCAACTTTCTATTTTTTTGTGCCTATGGGTCTACGTCGGATACTCTGGGCGTAAATAAAAAAGAAAGTTAAGCAAAACAGGTAATAATTAATAATGGCTTCACGGGCTGAGTCAAATTCCCTGAGAGAGCCAATCTTTCGGCCGCTGCCATCTGTCAATACTCTTTCGGAAGGTCGCAAAGATGGCAATGGTTGAAATATCTCATTTACAGAATTATACCAGCTTGAAGCCTATTAGGCCTATTTATCAACAGCGCAGAGAAAGCTTCAAATCTTTTAAAACAGATCATTCTTTTTTCCCCCCCTTTCTACGTCATTTACTAATGGGATCATCAACCTTATTCAGTCAAGTGATTTTAGGTTATAACTATCTGAATCAAAGTAGGTGTAACACAAATCTGCTGTTGCGTAGGCACAATAATAATAATAATAATAATAATAATAATAATAATAATAATAATAATAACAATAATGATATTTATTGCCAGTATATCATAAATGCTTTTGGCATAGTCATCTCTACAATATTAATAAAATAAGTTTTACACTTACACATATCTTAAAACCATTACTTTTAGATAAGTTCTAAATTAAAATAACTAATTTATAATATAAAATATGTTACAGTCTTATGCAAAACTCACTGTCAGTGAGCCCACTGATAAAAATGATTCCAATAACCATGCACATTATAAAATTTAGTGCCCAGTCAATTTATATTTTGCACATTCAAGGCCTAAAAAATTCCAAATGAATTGTATGATACCAAATTTAATAACAAATTTGTCTTCTCGAACATTCCCAGAGAATTCAATTATCTAGAATTTCTTCCAGCTTATACATCGGTATTTCTTTTAGATATTCTTTTAATTCAGTTTTTAGCTTATTACCAGTGAGGATTTTAAGCTTTAGTGGTAACTTATTATAAAGTTTAGTGCCTATAACTATATGGTCCTTTTCTATAAATTTCCGTTTATATATCCGTCTGTATAAGTCACATCTATTCCGGATATTATGATCATGTAATTCATTATTCCGTTGTATCTTACCAGAATTGTGCAATACTAGTAATAATATCACCCTATATACATATAGTGGTACAACAGTTAAGATTCTTTTGGCCTTAAATAGTTCTTTGCATGACTGTCTCCTGTCTACTTTTGACATTATCCGCAAACTTTTTTTTTGTAGTACCAGTAATCTATTTATGTGAGTATTGGCTGCTAAGCCCCATTTTTCAATTCCACAGTTAAGCTGTGGATATATAACTCCATAATAGATTCTATTCATAATATAGACTATGGGTCATTAAATCTAGAAAAGTATCTTAATAGATACTAACTTTTTTGCTAACCTGATCAATGTGATCCACCCAATTTAGATGTTTGTCTACAAAAATAACCAAGAATTTGCAATAGTTATTTTCCGTTACATTTTCACTACATACTTTTGCAACTTTGTAAGTAATTCTTATTATTATTTATTTCGGCAGTGTTATTACTCCTTTTAGCTAAGAGGCCATATTAGGAATTCGGGATCTGTGTCTATACAGTAGGGTAGGCCATTAAACTTGCTTGTCAAATGTTTCTATTGATGGTGTATTTTATGGAGTAAATTTCAATTGATATTAATTTAAATTGATATGATACAGGATAATATGGCGAGGATGATTCATGGTATGTAAATATTCCTTTAGGACTGGGGAAATCATGAAAAATCCATGTCAAATTGGCCGGCCTTGGGATTTGAATCTGGGACCTCCCGAATGGGAGTCCAAGACGTTACCATCTCGGGCACCTCGCTCGGTTCATAATGGATTAATATTGCGACTAGAGAGGGTAATACTTCATATTTTGCTCAGAAGCTATAATTCACGTTCAAGATTCTTTACCGATCCAGTAATCTCAGGGATCCACGGCTGAAGCACTCCTGAGACTTACCCCAAAAACGTATGGTACAAATGTTATCTGAATGTTTTTATTGTCATTCTACCTTCATCACAAATACGCATTCATTGCACCTTGTAACAATAAATCTGTCTATACCGTATTATTGATCAGTCAATATGCTCTTCAATGGAGTAATGGTTGATTACAACATGTATACGGGTATTTTCGTTTGATCAGACAAATGGAACATCAGTAATATTTGATAGGCTGCGAAACTAAGCACAATAACCATAAGTTAAGCCTTCACTTTTACCCTGTGATTTATTTCTATTTGTACCATAACCCGAATGTATTGCAACAATCAGCTCAGTTTCTAGTGGCAATTGAACATGATATCACTGATCTAGATGTCATAAGAGTAGAAATGATGAAAGCCGCAGATGATGGTTTGTTGATTTAGATTTCATGAGGTTCGGAATGTTTGAAAGAATCATATGCAACAGAATTTTACCACGGGGATTGAATTTAAGTAAGAGCTACAGTTTAATAAAATATAATTCTGGCATTTACTTCTACGACTGTAGATAAAACTATACACATACACATAACACATTACTGTACACTATAGGCCAGTGGTTCCAACCTTTATCGGAATACATCCACGGTCCATCGGTCCATGGTGGAGTAAAAAACCTTATTTGTATCGTATCCCTTCCTTGTGTATCTAATATATAAAGTCGAATGTGTGTTTGTGGGTATGTTTGTTCCTTATACAAATCTACATTTCTTTACCAATTTACACGGAATTTTGCACACATACCCAGTTAAGTCCGGAAAGTATAGCGGTCAACATTAAAATTGAAACAAATCAGTCCTTCCCTTGAAAATTATATAATTTCTGTGAATATTCTACTGAAAAAAAGAATGTTGTTCAGTTCACATGGCAACAGTGAATTGTTTACTGCGATTACATAGGGCCTTGGCAAGTATATAGCCTAATGCTGGACTTTAACGATTTATGATTCCATCGATGTAATATATTGGCGAAAATAATTACTGAAAATGAAATCCACGAAAATAAAGCACAGTGTGATGTAGTCACATAACTTTCTCTACCCTCGACATAAGAAATATTTAGTCACTTCACATTTTGATGTAGAATAAGAGGGACAACTTAAGTGTGTGAGTATGCTATATCAAAAGTCTGTAAATAATCCTTTCCGCTGATAAGTTATCCATACCTGTAGGCTTTGCATTAGTTGAGAAATAGGGATGTTTATCATAGGCCCTAAGCATGGGATGGAACATTTTGAGTCCTATGCTCGCAGTATATTATGTCTCGGGTTCTAGGGGAGGAAAGTATGGAAGTGATACTGCATTTCTCTTTTATTTCAGCTCCGAAACGATTGTATAGTAACATGAGAATGAGAAATATTATTTTCCGTCAAGTCAGTACAATCTTATGTAATTTGTGTTTCTTCTTATTTCAACCTCTCCCAAGCATGATGTGTAGAAGCAACGGAATGCAGCATTCCACATCCTCTATGAGCCATAAAAAGCTATATCCAGCGTTTTCTGATGGAATAGTTTGAGTGTGATAAATCTTTTTCTTCATTTCAAGTTCTACATACATAAAGTCCTTCATAAGTTAATTTCAAATTAAAAAATACAAAGCCCGGGCGACGCCGGGCCTTTTCAGCTAGTAGGTTATATAATTTACTATCAAATATTGCAAATATATATAAGTTTATACATTCTTTTTTGAATATACAGATTGATTATTGATAAACAATTTGTGTTCTGATTTGAAAATGGTTGACAAAATATAAGCACTTTTAGCAAAATATTTTTTTTATTTATCCATAGATATATGTTTGCAATATATGCAACAAGTGGTTTCATACTCACTAACAATTAGTGTTCCTAGGTGAAAAAAAAAACTACAATTATAAAAGTACACAAAAACCATTTTAATTATTCAGGCAAAATTGCTGTTTTTAAGTAAGAATAGGCCTACTATATTAATGAGATTTTTGGGACTGTCTCGATTGAACTAACACGTCAATGTCAAACACAATTTGATTAATTCGATTTTTCTTATCTTTTCTGATGGTTTCTAATAGTTTTAGGATCGAGTCGCGACCCACCTGTAACCCTGCCGCGACCCACCGGTTGGGAACCGCTGCTATAGACTATACACATAAACTAAAAACTATACACATTAGAGTTTGCAGAATGATGGGGCAAAAGTTCTACACAGCACTTGCCTCTCTTTACCTCTAGTACCTTACATATTATCTTCAAGTTAAAATTCTCTTCCTCGACACCTGTAATATTATTATCCTTGTAAAAATTGCATGCCAGTCATAAAGCCGTTACAGCTTTTAGATGCTCAAGACCTATTCGCACAATTAACCACTTGTAAATTCGCTACGTGGGTGAAGGTTTTCTTCGTGACCTCGCTTGAACTTAAGCTGTAATTATTCTAAGTATTTCTTCGCCAATAGCTTGAAGCACTTGTTTCTCTTCTTGGCTGTTTATTAAAAGCAACCATTTTATGAGCCGCTAAATGAGTCTTTAACAAAAAAGAACTACGCTAAATGCGTTTTTTTTATTCCGCTATTTGCATTTTAAGTTTTATGATACTTAACGAGGCCAAGAGTGCACTTTCTGCTAGTAGAATTAACAATGCTAACGTCTTTGTTCTTAATAAAAGGCGTCGTAATGCTTTTCTTTAGAAATCTGAAGAAAGATAACAAACACACTTCTGATTTTGATGAGGTGAAAGTTCGTGTTATGATGTGTGGTGATAATAACAACACTACTATATGAGAGATAGCCTTTGATAAACCTTATGTATACAGTACACTACGATTTAAACGTGATGAATAATTAATTGAATATTAAGATGTACGTACCTCATGAACAAGTCAATAAGTTTAATGATCTTTAACAAACCGTACTTACAAATATTGCGAATAATGTAAGCACTTTAACATGGATTAAAACTATTGTGAACCTGGTTTAGTAGCTAATGTTTAAACTTTGTTACTTGCACAATGTTTATTCAGGTCGCGGCCCTGTAAAGACCGGGCGGCTTGGGTAGCTTAGGCCTAAATACTAAAAGGGAGAGGTAAAACTCAGATGAAGAAAGAGAAGAAAGAACAATGTTTATTGAAAATATTTGTTAATCAGAAGTTAAAAAAAAAAACTTTGTTACGAACACCATAATGGTCGGGATCCTGTAGCTAACAAAGTTTTCCAATAGGATTATGAAGAAATTTCTTTAACTGTAATTAGGCTATATTAATTTATAAGAAATCGCATAATTTACACATCTGCATGTAGCAGACAGTATATGAGCGTTCATGCAGTCAGTCACGTGACTAATTATATGGGTTCATTTCACGTTAACATAACTGACACACCGTAATCCGATTTTGGCCATGAATTATTAGCGATTATTCTCGTTCGTGTAAACTGCTTTCGTGCAGAAGTTTCATTTTTCTCCATTTCGTAATGGAAATTATATTTAGTTTAGATGAGGAAAAAACTGGTACGAAAAACTCTTTACGGCGGCACGAGTGAAGACTGGAAAATAAATAATTGCTAATAGTGTCATTACATTTTAATGTAATGGTTTCTGCTAAGAGACATTTTAAGCCTATAAATTTTTTTCATCTAAACTTCATGTATTTCGAGTACACGCGCTAAAGAATTTAGTCTCCTGATTTTCCCTAGTCTAAGTCCATGCCATTTTTCCTACTAATCTAGAAAATGCACTTTAATGGCAGAAGTATAAATCATACACCGGTAACATTCTTTTAGTGTGAATTCTCTTTAATTTATCAACAACAAAAAAGAATAATCCAGGTCTAAGCACTTAAATTTAAACAACAATCATCTGGAAAATTGGAGGAAAATAGTATATTTTCGGAATTTTCACGCAAAATATCGCATCCATATTTCTGTAGTCCACTATTAAGTCACTTTTAATCAAGCAGGCAGTTAAAAAGGGGAAACCGGGTGTGGATCCATCTTGGTTGGACTTTATCGAAGATTTATTTTCAAACATTTAAGTATCGTAACCTTTTGGTAAAATCAATTTTGACCCCATTAAATTTGTATAACATGCAGAGTAATTGTAAAAATAAAACTTGCTTTATATGAAGTTTGAAAGTTAATTGTGTGTTTGCGTTGTGACAAAATTAAAATTTTGAATAGCGCTGTGCTATTTTATAGTCTGCGAAATAGTCTGAAAATAATGAATGAGCTCCGAAACTCCTTGCAAGAACAAAATTTTAGGAAAGAATGTATAAACCATATATTTACATTTAAAAGCATACAAGTGTATAAGCTTCTAACACATATATCAGTTATAGCTACCCGCATTGACATGTACAGATGTGCTAATGTAGGTCTAAATCATAATTTTAAATGAATTACATATAACTTCTGTTTTAATTTGTAATTTATTCTTGTACCGGTATCGAACATTTATACCCCTGGTACCAGGGTTGCCAGATCAGAAACATAGAACAGTCGTACCAATATTCGAAAATAGTCGTATGTTAGTTAAAACCGTCGTATACTTTGTGATTTTTCAGTGTAATTAACTTATTGCGTTAATGTTAATAATAATAATAATAAGATAAGAATAAAACAATAATAATAACAATAATATTAATAATAATAAGTTAGTTAATAATCGGTATCATACACATTACATAGATCATGTATTAGTAAATAAATAATCTTATTTGTAAATGATTAGGCGTGTGCTAAATTTGATAAATATAATAATATTAAATAAACTGTAATTGCCACAGTGTTATTATTATTAGCAACATGCTTACAACAAAAACCATGAGAAAACAAAGAGCTGGATATATATATATATATATATATATATATATATATAAATTTAAAATTAGTCAGTAGATTGATTAAAAAAATATAAAACGCTGTTAAAAATAGTCGTACAAATAGGCGTACGACTCATTGTTGCGTCGTACGTCGTACAAATGTATGAAATAGTCGTATGTGTACGACTATAGTCGTACACATACGACTATTTCATAGATTTGTACGACGTACGACGCAACCATGTGTCGTATGCCTATTCATACGACTATTTTAATATAATTTTATACTATCATTTGCTGTGTGTTTTTTAGCAATCTACTGCAGAACTTTCAACTTGGATAAACATTAAATTTTTGTTTTTTCGTAGTTGCCTACATGTTGCTAAATGCATGGCGGAATGTTATAATAGCCATTGTCAAATTATAAATTAAAACTAAGTCCCTTTATTTCTTACAGGCCTTTACGGGCCGGTGCCGCATCTTGCTTAAGTTGTATTGTTGTTCTGTTCTTGCTACTTCTCCCATTCTTCTCCCAACATTTTATATTTTAGCCGCACGTGTGCAAAACGAAGCAATCCAAACCTCTAAAGAAATTATACCGATAAAGACCAGCTGGTCTTTTTGTTTTTGTTTTATTTTAACCAAACATAATCATATTGTTATTATTAATAGTAGGCCTATATGTTGACACGTGCATATCAAAAGTGACTGTATACTTTTCTTTAAATAATATGTAGAAATCTTACTTTCTTGCGGTTTGTAATTTATTAATATTTTATTATTATTATTATTGTACTTATTCCTGCAACATTTGCAGGTAGCTGGTGACAAAGAATAGCCTACCAACAACAATGGGTATGTGTATTCAGTTACGAGAGACCAGTCTTATTATTATTATTATTATTATTATTATTATTATTATTATTATTAGTATTATTATTATCATCATCATCATCCTGACCATTCGCAAAGTGTACGACGATTTTAAATAGCGTACGACTATTTTCAATTGTTGGTACGACTGTTTTACGTTTCTGATCTGGCAACCCTGCCTGGTACCCAAAACCCATGTTTAATAATGCAACATTTATAATATTTTAACCAACTGAACACAGCTAAAAAATCAGTAACTGTGCATAAATAAAAGACCCAATTTACTACTTCTCAACTTATTTACTGTTGAATTTTAATACAGGCCCACCAAGGTATAATAAAAGCAATCAAGTGAGATCATCAGTGGGCTCTAAAATCAGAATCGACAAGGATAAATTTAATAGAAGAGCTGGTTTCCACGAATGATAATCGTAAGAAAAGGGAGAAAAATCATCACATTTTACTTAAAACAAAAGTCTATTAATCTTATATATCTTATTATACACAATATTTAGATGACGAATTTATATGTCAGTTGCAGTGAGAAGGCTAAATAGGGATTCGAAATTATCTTTCGAAAATATATAGTTTTATGGCTGCTGAATAGAATTCGTAACCTCTCAAATTATTTAAATCAACTCAGATATTAACATAATGTATTGTCGATTGTTAAGTACACGAATATCTTCAGACTTTAATAATATTCTCCTGCTTCTGCAACGGAACAATGCTACAAGCGTAAAATTATCGTTGTTACGATTATATCGATATAACCTATTATTGCATGTGCTATTTTCATAGGAATGAAACAACAATTTATTAACATAATAACTTATTATTATCATTATTATGATTTACTTTTACTTCTTTTTCAGACATTGCCTGCAATAAGAATAGAACTATTCGCTTTATCGCTAGAATAATTTCCTAGTTTTCTTGGGAAAAATAAAAAAAGAAACAAAAATCTACAAAGCAGTAATCGTCCAGAGTTCAAGCTACCTAATTTATTATTGAATGCTAATGGTAATTTTTCTTTGAAAAAATATTTCTCTCCGCTAAATCTTCGCTCTATGTTCAATCCAGTCCAAGGTAGCGAATCAAACATTGCATTTTCGCCTTAAATCCAAGCAATTAAGTTAGACGAATTTACGAAGTTTGTGGACTTTTCAGAACTGTTTATTTCCTTATATTCATGTCACGGTTCCGACAACATAAATAATGAGCGTGCAGACCTGTATATGATATATATAACAGTAGAGAGCTATCCGATTCTTAGAATTGTATATATTTATTTTTGTATGTAGGAGTTGAAAGGTATCCGCAACTTCACGGATATGAGTTTCCGTATAAATTCGAGGAAACCTTTTCAGGTCACCAAACCTGTTATCAAAAACACGAGAGAAGGATGGTTATTTCACCAGATGTTAAGAATAAACCGTTTATAAATATCGTTACAGTGGTTGCAAATTCCATTATATATAAAGATAAAACGAAGTGTATACTGTGGTTTAGTATTAATAATAATAATAATAATAATAATAATAATAATAATAATGTAAAGCCTGTTTAATCATGCCATAGAAAATGTAAAAATCAGAATAATACTAGGCTAATTTTCTTATTATGCTATGAAGCTAAGGGCTCCTATATCAGGTTCAAAAATACCAAAATATCTTATCTATAAATTTTCTGCTACGAAATGAACAGAAATTAATTAGATAAGCAATTCAGATTATTTAAAAGAAAATATTTATGGTACTACAAAAACCTTCAATTAATAATTTTATTAGTTAATTTCAGAGTAATCCCAAGTAGTTTGTACATTTCATTTTAAGTAGAATTGAGGGTATAAGGCGAATGTATTTATTAATTGATCATAATTGATCCTCAAGGTAAAAACATGAAATTCATCAATTTATAAAAACATTGTAGCCATTTAGTGACTAGGAGCAACAGAGGTGGAAACAGTTCTCCTTAGCAGGGAGGCGGAGAATTCCTCTCTTTCTTCACGTTAATTCGCACACTGCCAACGTAGATAAAACAAAATAATACTGTAAGAGGGTACATAATTTATCTCTAAGGAACGAGATCAAAATATCAAAGTTATCTATCAATATCATGGAAGTATACAGCTGAAGCAATTTAACATAATTATTTTGTAATCTGGACTGAACAACGCCTTCTAGAGTGACAGGAGTCAGAACAGGTAATAATTTGAGAACACGACAAACTCTTCTCAAATGAACTGAGTTAAATTCAAAGACTGTTAACGTGCCTGAAGTTTCACATTTTTTTTTTATTCATGGTTACAGTCCTTCTTAAAAGATTCTCGAACCTCGGGTTGGAAAGTCAGTAGGCAACTAATAGAGCCATCAGACAATGTAGAACTGAATAAAATAGGATACTTAACTATGTTCCCTTATGAGCTCAACTGGCAAACACATGAGTAGAACAGCGAAAGCAGCTTATTTGCAAATAATCAAGTAGTTAGTAGTTTGGTTCCAGATTCGGATTTTATTGCCCCGCACAGCAAATAAACTTGTTCAGTACGTTAAACTCCTCGCTTCTACACTTCCACATCCTTCTTCATCTCTTGTTTGACTGAGCGTAATTAAAACGAACAGGAAACTCATTTCTACACAACATTTGCAGTTCTGCTACGCCACTCTTAACTTCTCTTGTATCGGAATGAATGCTTCGCTTAAATGTGTGAAAAAGGTTACCTTCTTATGACTCCTATTTTTGGAATTGTTATTTTTTTAAGTTATTCATATTAAAGACGATTTAACACTAAAATACAATGGATTTAGAAAAATTAAATGACATTACAAAGTACAGTGTATTTCATGAAATTTAAGATATTATGTGGTATCTTGGTTGGCCCAATTGTTAATGCATCATCTTAACACAGCATAAAGCTACTGATTGGAGAGCGGGTGTGGAGGGTGAGGAATAGATTTAGATTTAGATTTAGATTTAGTTTGTTTGTGTTATTTTGCATTTACATTATTATTTGTGTGTGTGTTTTTGCGTAAGAGTGTACGGTCCATGCGGACTCATGCGACTGATTGCATTGGAATTTGTAAAAAGTTAATTACCGTACTGTAATAAACATTTACATTACATTACATTACTGAGATTTTCATACCGTGGCCATTTGGTTAGTATCAAAGATTCTATATAATTTTATTCTCTTTATCTAAAGAAAAATTTTTCTGGCTCATATTATTAGTTATCACGCTTCACATAATCAAATACTGTTGATATTGTCATTATGATTCCGTTCTTGGCAGTTTACAATCGCAATTCAATGAAATTAATGAGGTTCCAAGTCGCTGCAGAACTCGCATCTCTAGTGATCTGTATTACTGAGGGTCACAGAATAAAATTGTTACGCCTGTTACGTTTTAAACCAGATATCTAAATTTATGCCACTGTATGCAAACTAAAATCTTTCCCCTTACTTTGATTTACTTAAGTTACATAAAAAATCTTTTTTGCACAAACCACAAGCTCCCAAACTGTGAAGAGTGTCGCGACGCCTGTCCTATTCTGGAGCGACACGTTTATAAGAAATAAATAAAACACATAATACATATTGAAACGCAAGATTTCAAACGGATACATATTTTAAGAATGGAATAAATTATACAAGGAACCATGTAATTCTGTTGTCGAGATGGTGAAAACCTATGGTGAAATCCTATGTATAACCGCAGGCACATATTTAACCAATATATACAATAATTACTCCCCTTTCTTTATTTCCTACATGGCTTTCGGTCCAATCATTCTTATTAAATATAGGTATCTACACTTCCAATTATTATGATTTAAAACGATTTCCTCTCTACATTTGTCCAATTAATTTAATCTTATGTTCTTTGTTAGGCTTCATCCCATATATTTGTTTCTTCTTCTTCTTTTTCGTAGTTTTACCTCTCCCTTTTAGGATTTAAGCGACCCAAGCCGCCCGGGCCTTACAGGGCCGCGACCTGTCGGGAGAGGGATTATCTTTGGATCACATACATACTTTTTTGACCAGACAAGGACATGGAGGGCCTCCCCGGATGAGTGATCAGCCCAATGCCGGGGCCACCTCCGAGACAACACGAACACATAGGACGAGACACACTCACTCAGAACAAGGCAAGGATGAGGATGAAGATGATAATGACGGCCAGATGATATCCGGGGACCACAAGAGCCTAAAGTTACCTGACATTTGTCTCATAGGTGAGGGAAAACCCCGGAAAAAACCTCACCTAGGTAACTTGTCCCGACCAGGAATCGAACCCGGGCCTGCTGCGTGAGAGGATTGGACGCATCCCCTGAGCCACAGCGGTGGACCCCATATATTTGTTTAATTTAAAATATCCTCAGAACTGAGCCGTTGTGTATTAATAACTGTGGACGTAATTATTTCCATGAAAGTGTATGTTGGCTTATGTATATTAATGGAGAAGTTTTTAATTTTAAAAAGTGACGTAGCCTACAATAATTTCCAGGAAGTTGTACTCGGGCAATAACATAAAAGTGCAGGAAATACGACACGTTCGAGATTTCGGATTCACGTGTACTGTTATCAAAATGATATCTGTCTTCAGTGTATCTCCCTAAAAATGTTGGCAACTGAAGGTATGCTGCCAAACAAACTGCAACGTCACCTGGAAACTATACACAGTACTCTACCAGGTAAGCCCAGATACTATTTTTCATGCAAGTTTTAAGCAATGCTTGCTGTGTATTAATATATATAAACAAGACAAGGTATCCAGTAAACCAAATTCGAGAATTTTTAAAATATTAGGTAAAAATATTACATTTAAAGGGCGGCAGGGTCCGGAAATGTTTGGGAACCAATGGGCCATAAACTATCCAAGTTATTTAGGAGTTCACTGTTTACATCCTCTTATCACAGTAAAGAATTCAGTTTTCCGAACAGAAATTTTCGCTGAAATTTATGTTTCGGAGGTCAGTGAATCATGTCAAGGGTGAGCAATGTTTATGAGTGAATGATCTATTAGTCAATGAAGAGAATATAGCAAGAAGTAAAAGTAAATACAGCAAGGAATAAATTCGTATTAAATATGATTAACTATCACTGCTTCCCCCACCTAAAAAAAATTCAAAGGTATTGGAAAGTGCGGCAAGTGGAAGTCATGCTAATGCATTAGGCCTACTGCATATTTATAAATGATAATGGAACAAGATTTGTTTAACTTTTCAAACTACTCTTGTAACCAAATAACTGGAAAGATGTAACTTTATTACATTTTGTAAGTAAAATGCTCGGATTCATGGGTTGAATGCTACCAGAAAATGAAAGTTACGAATTTATAGTGCGCGAAACGCGATAAACGGTACAGTTTTTTGTTACATGAGAATAACACAGACACTTCCACAGATATACGCTGTCAAGTTGTCGCGTCTCTCCACATTATCAAGAAAACAGTGTCTGTTGACATGTTGATCCTCTGTTCAGCCGAAGGCATATTCATTACATGCGCTGCTTTTCAAAACTTTCTCTCTGAAAAACCAGATCCTTTATCCTCATTCAAGCTTTATGGATGTTAAATAAAAGGGAGAATATGTAGCCTACTGTATGTATTGGTTAATATTAAAGTACCTATTGATCCCCCTGCAACAGAAATGATCCCCCGTTCGCTTTAAGTATAATACAAAAATCGTGTCAATCTGGGAGAGATTTTGGGGAAAATTTAGAGATTTAAAGCCTCTACATTTTTAACGTAGAACATACGAGCGCGAAGTTTGAAAAATTAAGCATTAATGAGATTTCATAATCATAACGATAGCTGCGCCGTACCATGTATATTTTACCATATAGCCTATATGCTCTGCTGTTTATTCCAAGTGAAAAGCTAGGAATCAAGTTCCATATTCAAGGAATTTCTCACTTTCAAGATATAAAAACGAACTGTTTCACTAAATACATTTACAAGAAAATATTTTAAAAAAGACGTAGAGAGAAAGTAAAATAAATTTAAAGGAAGGATGAAAGAAACAAATAAATAATGACAGGATGAAAGTAACGAGTACTATAAGAAGAAATAAAGGAAGGGAGAAAGAAAAGAACAAAAAAACGAAAACAAACTTCTCAGGTCAGAATGAAGAGAAAAAAATAAGCAAGCGTAGAAAAGGAAGAGGTACAGTAAGATTGAGAGAAGTTAAAGTAAGGTATTCATTTATTCCTATCTCTAATTCTTGGATTAGAGATAGGAATAAATGAATAAAACGAAAAAATGACATTTTAAATAACTTAGGGGATGTAAGAAACCCACAAATCTATCCAATAATAAACAGAAAAATTCGTAAATAAATAAATAAATTAACAAATAAATGAGATACAAGGTAATAATGAGTAAGGAAACTAATAAGAAAGAATGAAGAAAGGAATGAAACAATCAGGGGTGAAACAGTAACCGTAAAGAGAAACATATTCCACATTGTAGAATTTTTTAACGTGTACAGCAAAGTTATTTTATGTTTTATTCCTTTCAAATATAATACATTGTCAATAGCATATTATGTAACAAGTAATAGTGAAAAATATACACCGAAGACTTTCAATTATACTATATGATGTATATTATTATTACTCTAGCGAATGACACATGAAGAGTAAATATGTCGGCTATCCTAATCCAATAGGAAGACACCACCGACGAAAACGTATTCTATAAGCGAAATGCAGTCGTTCCATCATAGTGTCAACCAGTAATGTAACCGATACTTCAAGTATGCGGATTTCATACAGAGAACTATCTCTGGCATTTCCGTTTATGTCATACATTTACAGAACAAACTACATCTCTGAGAGAGATTTCAATTTCTATACCATCCCGAAACGTTTGCAGCTACTGTGTCTTTATTTATCTTGCTGTCTGGAATACATTCCGAACTTATACATACAGTTATACTGTTTTTCCGTCTACATTTGTAATCTAGAAAAATTAAGATGTTTTTATCTTTCTACTTTGTATAAACAGTATTGTTTAAACACCTATTATTATTTCTTTCTCTCTCCTTTGTTCTGCTTACAATATTGAATTTCCATTATTAGGCTATAGTTTAATATAGTTTTAATTATAGTTTTCACTAACATAACCTACATCTATATAATGTAATCATATTTCTCCTTTTTTTATTCTTAATTAGATTATTTAGTAAGGCTTAAATGTATCCACCTCTGGTTAGTGGAAGAGAAGGCCTTAAGGCCTTAACTACACCAGAGGGAAATATGAATAAATAAATAAATAAATAAAATATAATAATATAATATTATATAGATAATGCAAAGGCAATGGCGTTATTCCAATTTTAACTTGGAGAAAATTGCCAATTTATTTTCTCTTTGTATAAAAACACAAAATTGTAAATATAATCTCGGCTAATGTTAGGATTTAATTAATTTCACTTGAAAATACCATTTTGGCGGGTGCTGAGTTGATTCAATTTTAACTCCCTTGACTATAGGCAAACATTCAAAAATTAACACCTAAAATATATTTTGTCACTCTTTTTTGCCATGGACATTGCGTTGGAATACCTTAATGTGATTTACCATAAGCAGGCCATAATATGTAAACGTTGTTTCATAAAAAAGATAGGTGAACATGTATTTCTGTATAAAAAAATGTCATTTTCCAACATCACTGAGACAATCATAACTGTAAAAAAAGTTTCGTTGTTTTTCTTATCCGAAATCTTCAAAAGCTACCTTAAAATAGTGAACACTGTTTACAAAAAATAAAGTAGAATTTAAGTAATACTTATTTTAAGGAAAATTAAATTAATACGAATTGCCGTATTTAACTCAATAAAGCAGTAATTATAAATTTACTTCTGTATGCCTTAAAATTATTTCAGCATGACCTCCGGTGCTTATTTAAAATTCACCATGAGTTGGATATGACATTGTTATCGGTGCTATCAATCATTACTTAAAACAGAACTACAATATACTACATAAACACCATTTAGATAACGTAATAATATCTTACAGCTTTTGAACATCCTTACAACTCAACTACAGAAAACAGATTCTACTTAACATGAAATAATTGGCATAAGTTTCCTTGCTAAAGTTAACCTTGCCATAGCTCACTAAATTATTTTGTTTGTTCACACAAGGAAACGATGTATCTCCAGACTCCTGACAGTAGACTACATGGGAAAAAATAATGGTCCAGGATAAAATATTAAAGGAAGAGGAGGGACAGTAGAGAAGAGATAGAGCAGAAGAAGGGGAGCCGGAGGGGATGATCAAGAAAAATTATATTGATTATTTTTATTATAGTACACAGCAGAATCAGGGCAGAAGAAGTAAAGGTGGTGGAAACATTACCAAATGCTAAGATTGCGCTTGATTGCGTCATCTGCTAATGTAGTTCTCATTTAAGAAAATTTTGGTTGATAATGCATGTCTGCAAAAATGTAAATGTTTTACGCGAAAAGTAATTATGTAAGTTTGTTGGAGGAAAACCATTATGTTTCTTTAAATCTTTCTGTAAAACTTTTCTAGTACTGTAGTCTAACTTAATTTATACACAATTAAATTTTCTGCTGCAGATTCCGATTTTTGGTCGTTACCTCATGTAAACAAGGAACTATACATAAGAAATAAAAACAACTTTATCTCACCTCTGTTTACCTACTGATAAAGCACATGGACTACGAACCTAAGCCCCCGAAAACAACAATTTCAAATCTAGACATCATATCCCTTCGTGCCAGAGAAGTGTCTCAATTTAAAAATGACTTTTCTTCCCTCTACCACCCCCGCACCCTGGACCATAGGCCTGTAATTAAGTAAATAGAATCTCAATTTAAAAATAATAGCTCTTTGAAATAATATTTGGCTGTGTGTAATTAATCCTTCATTTAAAGCAGCTATCCTATAAGGATTTCCTCCTAGGATATTTTGTTGACAATACCCGTATTGATATAGGATAATCACAAAATTGTTTTATTAGGCCTACTACTGCCAAAACAATATATATAAAATTTTTAGGATGGAATAGACTATATTCACAAGAACTTCAAACATGGGAACAATTGAGCTATACCAAGAACTACACTAGGTTTTTCTTTTCAAAGAAGTAACATTTCTCATGAAAATACTTACACTCGTAATATACAGTTGCATGCTCACACTAACCTCAATCCTTAGCCATAGTCTACTTTTAAGCATAAAAGGCAATTGGTATAAACAAGATATATATCTTAGTGGAAAATCTATACTGCTTAGTATGCAGACTGCAGATCGCTGTAATACCGTATGTACTGGAATGGCAGTAAAGGGGCTCAGAGACTGCGTACGTAGAACAGGGTGGCAAAAAAGTACTCTCTTAGCACCTTGGCTCAGGTAGGCTTACATGTTTCAATAACGTGTGAATTACAGCATGATCTTCTTGTTATATCCCGAGAAATCTGGTATTCAATAGGCCTACATATTCTAGAGAGAGCATGTTTACAAATATTCTCATTTAGCCTAGAAAGGGAAAACCAGGCTTTCGGAAGGAGCCAATAGTACAGACGTATGGATGAAAATAACAATGCATAGTTAGGCTAGTGTTCCATACAAGAATAATAAAGACGTGCATAGAAATATTTACATACAAGAAACACCAATACATTTATAGATTAGGTTGAAAACTAGAATGATTGACAAAACTGCTGTGATTTAGAACAAATCAAGTACCCATAAGCATATGGTTTACAAATACTTACCCTTTATTTCTGAATGGCTAGCGCTGAATAACAAAAAGTTAAAATAAATAAATAGGCCTAATTGTAAGTAAGTTTCGATGTTATGCTTAGGGCCTACCCGTTCGAAGGTGAGTATTATTGCTAACAGGAATGTCTGTATTCTACTCTTCATTGCAACTACCCATTACAAAAATAAAAATAAGTTTAACATAGTGATTTCAATGTTTATCGGACAGATGACCAGGATTTGTCCTATAAAATAAGTAGGCTACATAAGATTCAGGTATAAATTGAAATCAGCATGTGGTAGGAATGTTAAGTCCTTTTTAAGTACGACTGGGCTTTTACGACCGAAACATAACAGAAAAATATGAAATATACAGATATTTCATATTTTTTCTTGTATGATACGTAGCTATAAGAATAGAATGTTTCCTTTAAAAATGCGAACTACCTCGTCTCATTTGCAACTTCCTTTTGCACTCAATAACGTAGAGTAGGCGTGCATTTTGAGGATATCCGGAGTATGGATTGAAATGGAACGAACTTATTTGTAAATTGCCTGGACAGAGAGGAAGAGGAAGAAAGCTATTTTTATGAAACTCGGATACGGCATCAAATTGGCTCTCTTTAATAGTTCCCCGAAGAGAGGCTATTGGTCCTTACGGTCCTTCCTACTCCCATTCAACTAGCCTTTCACCAGATTTTATACATGAGCATATTGAATGGGTGTCTCGAGTTCTCTAATAGTTCTCAGACGTTCGTGTTACAACAGTTATAAGGGCAACTACAAGAAGGCTTACAGAAGATTTCGCAAAATCACTGCATTTCTCTTATCCAAGTATAGAAAAAATCTCTAAAAGGCTTGGATGTTGCCATAATAACCACAATTGTGAATGTTTCGATAGAATGCTTCCAATTGAGAAGTTCAATTTTATAGTTTGTGCAAAAGAGGTTATACAAATGCTATATCACTTTCGACTCGTATTTCTGAGCTAACAATAATTCTTAATGGGCCTAACTCATATTCAAGGAGAACTAACTAAAACATTAGCAGTATTTCGGGAACTCAACACCGCAGCAGCAACATTCACTTTTTAGGCCACTAATTGAAGGCCTAATTTATTACAAGCACATTCAATGAAAATTGTTACTTTTTTACAATTATAAATCTGTTAAATAAACAGAAACTTTATATCCTTGAAGATTTTCGTTCAAAATAGTTTAACAAATAATAATAATTCTTTATTATAACCAAATGGTCATACTATGTTGAATGGAGAAAAGGTGGAATTATATGTATGGCAGGGGAAACAGGAACACCCCGAGAGAACCTATCCCGACCCCATTTTTTTACACCACAAATTCCACGTGGATCCACCAATATTCGAGCCCGGATCCCTGCGGTGGAATGCGAGCGGTCTAACATCTGAGCCATGGGGGCGGCCCAAAATAGTTACAATAAATGTGAGCAATAACAGATTTTAACGTAATGACGCTTTTGAGTTCCCTTTTGTCAAATAGTCCGTTGGAGAATGGATGGATAACGCTAGTGAAACCACGGTCTAACAACAATAGGCCTATAGAGAGAAAATAATTATAGACATCCGTACTTCTGATATTAAATTGCATAATTTTGTGAAATATGTGCTGTGAAGGTGTATTAGTAGGTAAATAACTCCTCAGTATTTAAAAACTAAAGAACATCAGTTTTACAATAACTTTACCTAGCGGTAATTCAGTATTTGGCCATTAATATGTGTGAACAATATGGTAAAACACTTGCATTATGACAGCAATTTAAATACAGGCTTTACGAATACCCAGGCTAAATAAAAATTATATATATATGTATATATATAATTGTTATATGTATATATAAACTATAATCTACTGTTTTTATTATTATTTTATATATATTTACATATATATACACACACACCGGTAAATATATTTAAACGGTTAAACTAAAATAAAAATGAATTTGCGAGCCACTGTTCATGATGGTCATTTACGTTTACATTTTCATGGAAATTCTGCACGTGGGAATAAAAAGAACAGCTGTAATTTGAAGCTAGAATGAATAATTTTTAAATCTAGGGGAGAAATGGTCTTTGCAGATGTCGAAATGGACAGGCTTATTATTTTCCATAATATTCGTGACAGTGTCCATTCCTGGACATGCCAAATAATCTCTACAGCAGTGGTAGCTCACTGTCGCTATAATCCATATGATATACGAGAATTTTCATCAGCCTGCCATGGACGGTCAAGCGCACTCCCCGTTACAGTTTTGCTGTGAAACTTTTTATCGCACAACGTAAAACATTATCAACCCTAGATTCAGATTAGTTGCAATAATTCTTCTAAAGATTGTCGTAAGATATTGTTTTTATGGAATTTCACACGAACTAGCAAAAAAAAAAAAAAAAAAACATTTTACACAATGTTACATTGAACATTTTTATATTTTAAATTGCTATACATTATTTCATGGATACCTGCACACCTGTTCGCTTTGGGCTCCCCACAAGTATGAGGGTGAGAGGAATTCAATCTAAACGAATTGACAGTAGGCTAAAATTAACATATTTTAAGTCATCAAGTTTTCAGCCACTTGGTATCATATCATCGGAATATGCCCACATACATTTTACACGCACAGCGTAAACATGTTCAAACGATCCACAAGCAAACAGATCTCATAGGCCAACAAATATACACAGTGTAGGAGAAGAGACACAGTCAGACGGAAAGTAGGATTGACAGTGGGAGGGGGCAGAGGGAGAAAGTTAGAATGGGACTGAACGTAAGGGAGGAGGGAGGAGAGGAGAGGAGAAAAAGTGATACAATATTTGTGTATTTAAAGTAATGGTATAAGAAAAATAATATCATAACCTTGATACCTATACTCGCTTTTATAAAATAACGTACGGTATATGGTATACAGTATAAAAGTAAATGAAGGAGTACGAATTTCAAAATAAACAATATGAAATTTTAATATTAATATGCATACAAAATATTTATAATGAGAGTAATAATAACACGAGAACACGAGTTATAGGACAACAAACATTTGTGGCGTTAACTTTTTTATATTTTTCTCACAACTTTCTCATTTAATATTTCCCTTCTGTTTCACCTGCAATTCTAGTGTGTGTTTTCTCCATGTTTCCGTGGCATCTTTCATTTCATTTCCACGGCGTGAGGGGATAAGAGATAGAGTATCCCCTTGCTGAGCCCATCAAGTTACCCGCCATTTCCCTGGTACTCCCCTTCCACCATTTAAATTTGGCTCTGTTCCAACTTCTGGTATTTCCCTTTTTATTTTATATTATTTTTAGCCCTGCTAAATTGTACACATCACGAAAAATATAAGCAAAGAAAGCAAGAAAATCTAAACTAAAAATCGAGAATCATTAATGATCTTCATTGCAGTAGAGGGTATTGTTTTGATATACGACCTTATAGGCCTACCTCGTGCATAAATATTATCTTAATTAATAAGATTTAGAATTCACAATCTCTTGGCCCTGTGACCCAGGTTTTAGATAACAGTAAAAGCTACTTGAAATAGTATGAAAATATTGTTTAATTTAACTTTCGGTAGAGCGATATATAAAACGATGACTGACTGAAATTCGAAATTTTATTCCATGACACTGCTTTAAGTTCAGTACATGAGCAGTATAGACAATAGAAATTCCCCAATGAAAAATATTCAACAAGTCTACAATACGAACAAACAACCTAAAAATCCCAGAAACAGAGCTATTATTTAAATTTAAACATGTATCTTCTGCCTTACCACGTATCATAAAAATTTTAATTCTGCTGTTTTTATTAATACCAAAATAAGATATTTTTAGAAAAAAAATTCATGTATATTTTGTGTGCCATATTTTTCAGCATTCCTGGCACATTTTAAAGAAAACTCGCTTGGCCCATCATTTAGCATTTTTGTTTTACATTATACATGGCCATTTTATTAGCAGGTTATTAAAACTTTAATGCAAATAAGAAAGTACTCTTCTTATTAAAGAATATACATTGTTTTGTTATATTTTAGACGTCTTTCTAAAACATACTCAAAACCAAGATTATTTTTATCCACCTCCATACATAGCATAACTTATATAAATACTAGCCTTGCTCAAAACTACATTATCAGCACGTTGGGGAGAAAAAAATCAAACTATCTCTAGTGTACGATATGGTAAACAGCATTAGACCCCGAATTTAACCTTTTGCATTATTTTAAAATTAATATATTCGGTGACAACAGTGAATATTAAATACGAAACGCAGTACTCCGCGCGCAGGTGGTAACGCTAAGTTATGCGGACCTTCACCTCTTCTCTCCTCTGATCCATCTTCTTATCTCGCCACTCTTTCACATCATTCACACCGCTCTTTCAAGGTAAAGACTTTATCTACTCTACAATGCGTTACAAAATATCACATGTCTCATATTTCTTACTTCCTGCTGTTAGGAAAGTAATTTAACTCGAAAAGAATTATGAGTGGCAAGTCCTTTCTATGGTTTTACTCAACACTATTAAAAATCATTAAAAGAATTTTAATGTTACTTTCTGACAAGAGAAAGTTGTCTTAAATTGCTTCAATTATATTCCTTTAGTTACAGAAAGTTTCAACTACTACAAAATTATTGTTGTTTGAATATCCCTAATTTTATTAGGAATTTTCAAATAAGAAAATGCTTCCCCTGTTTCTCTTTTGGGGTAAATATTGAATTCTATTCCTCGACATTAATACGTATGTTCTTGACATAGCACCCAGTGGGTTACAGTAGGCAAACAAATGAAATTTATCTACCCACTCCCGAATTAGTACTTCATAGCACTGGTCACGAAGTTCTAATTTGTTTAATATATCCGTTTTTATACACAAACTATACCTTAATCAATGAAACTTCGAACAAACTCAAATAGACAAGAAGGGATATCACATGTCTCGAAATGTAATGACAACGATCATTTCGTACAGCTATGCTCTAGGGATGAGTTTCGAGATTTGCATAACATGTCAAAGTCGCCCTAAACCACAGATCGAACTTATTCCAAACAAGTTCCACCCCTGAATCTATTTTATTTTTCATGTCATTTCTCCACTGTTGCTTCTGCTACTGGAATTAGTACACTGTAGCATAGCGGTTTCTTGAAAATCTAGGACGTAAGGGGTCTCGAAATACATCCCTATCACACTGAACAAGAGTAATGGAAATAACATGTAAGACTGTTTTAGAAAAAAATTAAGTCTCTCCTTTGAGTGTATTTCAGGACTAGTAGCCCGCTCTCTGTTCTATAACTAGTAAAATGGGTTTAGCCAAATCATTTAAGCAATTCCAATACACAAGTTTCCAGGTATTGGTTCAAATCCACAATTCAGGATAGGCAGATATTCCGAGAACCAATCTGAACTACGAACCACATGGATCAATACTTTCAATAATAGCAAAAATTAAACATTAAAGAGAATACATCGCCTGAACTTTTACATACATGACTGAATTACTGGCTTATTAAAATTCTTGTGACATGAATATTAACAAGCTTATGACATAACCATTCCCTTAAATGGAATAATGGAAATTCTTGTAGATCAATCATGTCAAAGTGCTCTTTCATACGAGTTCAAGCGTACGATTCGGTCGCGTGTTGCAACTAATAAGCTTTTTTCCTCTTATACATTCCAGAGCGTTTATTAAAAATAAAAAGAAGAGGTGTTCATTTTAGCTACAAGAGTGACGTTGTCTGGATAAAGTACAATATATTCACACGTCTCCGCAGAGATGTTGCCATTCTGCTGACAAGCCGAGTCTACATTGTGACATCTGCAAATCCAAGCCGTTTCATTATAACAGGTCTCAGTGAGCCCGATATCACGCGAGCATGCTTTGTGTTTACTGTTACAGCTTCTAGAATACATTTCGCTGCCTCTGCAAACTTCAACACTAGTCTCAGTAGATTGATTTGTATAATTAAGCCATTTATTTTAATCAAAGTAAACCCATGCTCATAATTTTTTAAAAGTATTATTAACAATATTACTGACTTTTTAATTCTTTAATTTTCTATCTCTCTCGAATCCTATGCCTCCATGTTGGGGCGAAGGGCCCCACAGTGGAGGTTTCTGTTTACCGATGTGAATTTTGTTACGCTTATTTTCCTAGTGAGGCAGAGGGATAGGTGGTTAGCCCAGGGTAAGCCCATCGCCCCTTAACCCCCTCCAGAAACTAAGGTATTGCTTGAACGTGAAAGGGCAGAGAAATTTTGTTCAGAGGCTCAGAGTTCTTTTACGAGCCATAAATCTAAGACACGGGCCCCCCCCCCCAGCTTAAAGTCCCTCCCGGAGGACTCCGTGCCCAGGATTTTTACGGCCGACTGCGGCCGGGTTTGTTCCCGCGACCTTCGGATCTAGAGGCGGGCACGCTACCTCTAGACCACCGCAGCAGACTTGCTTTTCTATAGTTTATTAAAATTATACTGTTTATTTATGACGCTGTAAGTATATGCTGTACAGAAGTGTTACTATGTGAGTTTTGCAGTTACTAAGTTACCAACCCGACTTTTACTGTAGAATTAATAATACATTTCAATGTTAGTTTTACGTTCATCAAATACAGCCGAAATACAACTTGATAAGTGCAAAAAGAAAGCATTAGATTTTAATATTCTATATACTTTTTCCAGATTTTTAAAAATCCTGCATTACTAAGGTCCCAAAATATAAAATAGTAACTCTTATGGACTGACTTCTTTTTCTGTCACAATCACTTGGCTTTATTGATACAGATAACACATAGGCCTATAGAAAAGTGAAGCCAAGGAAAGCATGAGTCTCTTTGTTTACACCTAGCCCAGGTAATCTACTTGACGTAGAATGGGTGACTTAGCAACTGTAAACAAGAAATAACAAATGTTTGTTTTTGTATACTTATTTATGAAAAATAAAAATGTAATTACAAATAGATAAACGTGACATTTGTGAGTTTCCACATACCACTTACATTCAGCGATTGGTATCAATTCTGATGGGTTGACAGAAAAAATAAACTAAAATCGAGAAAATTATCATTATTTCAATGCAGATTTGATCAAGTTACTATAGTGTGTCATGCTGCAAATATAGTTTTTGAGTTGAAGGAAAATGGAATTTATTTTTGGATGAAAATTTTTGTTCTATATTTATTGTATTTTATTCTCTGGTCTTTTCTCTTTTCAAAGATTTATCATATATAATTGTACTTTAATTCTATCCATGTTCTCCCCCCCCCCCCCCCCCGACAAGATTCCGACTACGGAGCAGGGATGTTTTAACTTTGAATTTCAAATGGTTTTGGATGAAAACTGAGATATTTTTATTATTAGGCCTACTATTATTGTATTTTATTCTCTGGACTTTCCTCTTTAAAATGATATCATACCTAATTGTATCATAATTCTATCCACACTATTTTTTTTTCTGAGAAGATGCAGGCTATGACGCAGAGTTGATTTAATTTTAAAGCTCGTTTTCCGGAAGTTTACTTTTATTATACAAAAGATACATTTTCTTAGGTGCTACTTAACCTACAATCTTAAAATTTTCAGGATCTGTTTATTCAGGTACTTTACATACAATGAAGAAACTTTTTTTGAACTGGCAATTTATGAAACAGTTACAGGTCATGAGGTACTTAAAAATGTTGATAAAAAAATATTATAAAGAAAAAAATTATATTTCAGTAAATAGGTATATTTATGAAAAATCCTTTTTTCGGTATTGACACAGGGTACGTATCTAGAAACTGTAAATGATCAAGTGCCTAACTTTATTAGTTTTTTTAGAAGGTGCATTGTAGGCCTATTTAACACTGTAAAGATAGTCTATTCCGTTTCCCCTTAAGATCTTCTAAATTATCTAGAAAGGGATCGGTTAATAACAGGAACTAATCCTATATATCAGAGCAAAATGAAGAATAGAGAATGAAGAGTATTACCCTACCCTTCTTCTGCAGAATATGATTTTTATCGCTCATTTAGACCACAAACGAAGCAAAGTAAATTTAAAATGCAGCCATGTAGAATACATCTGCAGATCCTACCATTTAAGACTTTAAAGACGAAAACTTTAAAAACATAAGAGAAAAATAGAAACGCATTAAAAGATACATCAAATGGAAGAATTAAAATGGAAGATGTCTGGCTGACTCCTGATGGATGACCGCGATGTGGCGGTGTGATAGCTACGGACTCTGGGTCCACCAGACAAGTTGATGCACGACCAAGAACAAGGAGTCTGGAAATCTTCTCTTACCGGCACTCCACGATAATCTCTAAAGCATTTCCTCACTATATAAATTCCATCAGAAAATAAATCCAAACTGAAAAATAACAACTTAATCCTACAAAACGTTCACATAAATGTTTGGGATGTTCAAAGCTTTTATCTCGAAGATACAGCAGCATTGAGAAGGATGGAAATAAATTTATAAGTGGTCATAATGGTGAAGAGGATCAACAAACACGTTTATGACATTATTTTCCAGTATCACTACTGCTATGCTTCAAACTTCCAGAGAACGGATTTGAAAGCTCACATGTACCTAACAAACATAAATGATCATCCACTATCTACCTAAAAACCGTACGGCCGTAGTACGGGGTAAATTTGAAGTCTGTTAATTGGAACAACAGATACTTGAAATTAATACTCCATGGCCGAAAATATTCATTAAGGAAAAAGTAAAGAAAAAAATTAAAGAAATAAAATAAAACAAGAAAGAGTGGAAAGATATAAATATGGATGTATTACGCGTATCTTGTAGAAATACGGTGTCATGGTAATAAAGAATAGATAATAATAATTTAAAAAAACACATAAGCATGGCGTCTTTGAATCTGTATTCCTAGCACTGGATCTACAAAAAGAGCCAACATTGTAGTAATTGATAGACCAAACAACAAAGGATATGTCATCGATCCAACAGTAAAATTTGAGAGAGGTGATAAGCCAAGAACACTATGAACCTTGTTGTGGTTATTTTCCGACAAAAAAACATCCAGCAATGGGAAGTCTTTAAACTACTCTTTGGTGCTCGAGATAGTGCTGCACAATTTCCAATGGGTATCTTCAGGCGCTTAGGGTTCCACACAGATATTCTAGCGGACATTTCTTTAAAAATCTTGCGTGATTCTTTAACGATAGCCCACAGCCATCTGTACTCAGTAATACAATTTCAAGAAACATTTTAATAATGGTTAAGGCTGTCTCTTTCCAAGAGAGTTTTTTCATATTTTTCTAATTATCAATTAATGTAATTTTTCTCCGCCTTCTCAACTGTTATGCATATATACAAAGTATTTTGTTTTAAAAATTGTAAGATAATGTATACATAAAATTGTCTTTATCAGACTGATCTTAGTCGGCTGTATCTTCTAGTAACCTCGGACAGGGCAACTATAATAAATTATTTTCTCTCTTAAAAAAATAAAATAATGGGCTAATTGAAAGTGCAAGCACTTTAAATAACAAATAATTGGAAAAAGAAGAAGAGAAGAAGAAAGAAAATAAGATGACTTGCACAAGACTGAGTTCTAGTATTTCTTTTCTCTGTCACAGACAAAGTAAGCATCAATTCAAAACGTAATACGATCTGCTCGTTGCAAATCGCATGTAGTATTCGGTGTCCAATCCAATATTCTGAAACGTGATTATGCGGTACACTGAGGCATTAGCAGAATAACCTGATGGTTTCCCAGTCATACCCAACGCGTCATTCCATCCTCAAAAACTGTCTCATATTACATGGCAATTCGCCGTCTCCAACCCTCCCCCTATTCAAACTCGCTTGTTTAGTTCCAAAAATTTTCACGTCCTCTGTCTCTTTATCCACTTAGGACTGTTTAAATAGTGTGGGATTCTCAAAATCAAACATTGTAGAGTTTGGCGAAGGAGGTTGGGGAAGGCGAGGGTTGAAAAGGCTCCTTATTCTCCCTCCCCCGCCCCCTTTGCGCGTGACTTCATGATGCCTAGCAAGTTTACTCAAGCGACTCTCGCATTTCCGGATGAATGTAGACTTTTCCCATCTACTTTACTTTTTCTTCTTCCCCTCCCATACCATCTTCTTACTCGTCACGAGCAACTAAAACTTTTTAGAATAGTCTTCTTGGCATTGTAATCGTTATCTGTTATTCGTCTTCCTACGTAAGGATCTCAGTCCATCATAAACTCCAGTTCTAAAATGCTGTTTTTTTTCCCTCAACTTCCCTTATTTCTATTGTAAAACTTTTGGATCCTTACTACGTGTTCTTAAACGGCCTACTTTAATGTTTGCGAATCTGTTTTACTCCTTTCTTGGAAATTTGATGACTTGGATCCGTTCTGGCTTATATTACAAATGATGAAGAAATTATTCAACCCCACGAGATCGTATATCAAGCGGACTGAAAACAGGAAATTGGGTTGACAGAGATGTAAATAATTTTAGAAGCGCGGAAATACAAAACGTCAGGAAAAACATAAATGATGGCAGTTTTACTGGAATTCAAACTGTATGCAAAGTAGATTAGACCTTTTAACTGCGACTGTCAAAATATATAATTGATTGATATTTATGTGCAGGCATGACGGATTTCAACATACATTATGAATGTTCTCGAAACGAAACTGGGAGGGAGAATTACACAGTCGAAATTCAAGACACTGTAATAAATATATAACTAAGCAGTTATTACTTTAGCCATGGTAAAAAAGTAATAAAGTTAAGTTACTTAAATACTGTTTGAAGACGTTAGAAGTAATCCTATTTCATCACTTATATATAGAAGACATTTATTAAAAACATGATACACTTTGTATTTACTTTTGTGACCAACCACACGATCTAGTTAGTGATTATAGTTCCTGGTGACTAATTGTGAGGTCGCGGGTACGCCGCCTGGCATTGCTCTATTGCTTGTATATATTTTCTGTAGAACCATGCTCTAGTCAGTTTATGTATAAAATATGTAATAATTAATTGTATAAATTTAGTCCGTTTGGCGATGCCATAGATTCTACCGGTACAACACCGGTACAACCGGTACAACACTGAAGTAAAGTAATCCACGTCATATGAGTCAATGCATCAGAACTGAGATACCCTTTCGCTTATGTAGATTGAACAAAAAATCCAAGGCTATAAAAGGTAGTACATACGTTCCTGATTATCTTTCGTCGTACATTCTGATTAGGATAATCCGACGCTTTAAAATATCGTAATTTCTTAATTACAATGTCTAATGTAAGTTTAAATTTCATCTTTGAAACCTTATTGAAAGAAAAGAATTAAAAATATTAAATTTTAATGCAATACTAGGCCTAAATAGGCCTAAATGTACTTACTGGATATAGCCTATTCGATAGATATTCAACTGCACTATTAATATACCCATTCAATAACCTTCTTTTGTTCCAATTTATTATTTTATTTTCGGCTAGACGATTAGATATCTGAACTCATCATGAGTATACCTTCATTTATGTAGTTGAGACTCGAAACATTAGAATAATTAAAATCTATAAAACTATAGTTTAGGCCTAACACAACACAGCTATTAAAATCTAGAATAGACTGTATTATGTTTTATTGCTTGAACAATCTCCAGCATCAGCATTTAATGCGCCCTGATGGGTATTTTTTGACATCGAAAGACTTAGCCGAAAATAAAAAGTAAAATAAAGATAAAGTTGAGCAAAACAGTCACTAGTTTTATTTCAGAATACTGGCTCAGTTTTGCCAACTTACCATTGAGAAATACCATTTTGCTCGAATTCAATCATACATGCGAATATGAGGGAGCGTATGTTCTATGGACTTCGTAAAGTGGTAAGTTTTTGCAGATATTATTAGGCATATTAAAAAAATAATAAAAAAAGTAAGCTTAGACTTTTTACGCAAATACCAATTATTACGTTTTTATTTTCGGCACATAATGAAATTATTAGTACGTTTGAAAATTTCGCTTCTTACTTTTAGTAACGTTATATGGTGCAAAAATAAAAACGAACTGGGAATGTTAACTCTTAAGCAATAGAGATTAATTTTAAAATACAGAAACCAGGCCTATATTGATTTTAGTTTCTTGAATTGAAAAAGGAACTAAATATTTGTTTACCTTAGTCTGTATTTTCTTTAACTGCAAAATAACTCGTCCTCTTACCAGATGAATCCTGCGGGAAAACTCAAAGCTTTACCTTCGCCGTGGTGCGGTTTAGTAAAGGAAACCAGAATACCTCCTCCATACGCCACAGCTACTTCTAGGTCGCTAAGGGAGGAGGGCGGATCCTCTAGGGATACACGACCACTGCCCACAAGAGTATCAAGCTCTCAGGTAACCGCTGAGTGCATCACGAGGCATCCTAGCTTTGGCTCTAACAACAGTAAGATGTATATGGTGTACCAGAGTGACGTGTCCAGTATACAGTCGACAAGTTATCCACTCGTATTTTATCCAGGCTACATAAAACAGTACTTTATGAGCGTGTACTAGATTAATTAGAAAAATTATTGTAGAATAATCGTTATTAGATTGTTAATTCCTATTTTGTATGATACCGGCCTAAATTATCTGTATATAATTTAAAAACAACATATCTATGTGGACTACTAGGTTATTATTCCTCCCGGTTTTTTTGTTTTTTATAATTATTTATCAATCTTTCGTCAGTTTGAATGCAGTTGTAGGCTATATAATTTATTAGTTTAGTCTACATAACTAGTCTCTAATATGTCAAGTTGTTGAGAAATATGGAGTGATATCACAAAATATATATATGCATGCAAAAGATTATGCATTTGGTTTACGTCCGTATATTGGATATTATTATTATTATTATTATTATTATTATTATTAACATCGGGGGCACGCCGCAGCATAGTGGTTGAGGCGCTGCGATACAAACAGGAAGGTCGCGGGTTCGATTCCCGATGAGGCCGTTGAATTTTTCAATTGGCCTAATCCTTCTGGTGGCACTTGGGGTCGACTCAGCCTCTAACAGAAGGGAGTACCAGGAGCAATCCTGGGGGTAAAGGCGGCCGGTGCGTAAGGCTGACAACCTTACCACCTTCATGTGCCGAATGTCCAAAAATCTGTGAGCCTCCACCTCCTGAAACCCTCTGGGCCTCCATGGCCTGTATAGGGGTCACTTTTATTATTAACATCACTATCATCATCATTGAAAAATTCAACTAATTATCTAATCTACTGATGATAAAGAATTGGAGACTTTAATAATGCAGCAATGAACATTATCCATCTCTTGCTGTTCCTACTTTCTCCTTTTCGAGCTGTTTATCCTCGGCCTTCATACAATCTCCCCTTATTTAAGTCTGCTTATCCTCTTTCCTGTACAAGATTTCCCATTAATAATATCTTGTAATCTGTTGTTCTCATTCGGGCTATATTTTCTCTAAGTCTGCAGGATTTCATAATGACAGAGACAATAACAATATGGCAATGATAATAGCTCTTCCAGTTTTGGCCTGAAAATCTTCATGAATATTTATTCCTCAAACGTACCTTGCATTCTTGCCGGTATTAATCTATTATTATTATTATTATTATTATTATTATTATTATTATTATTATTATTATTATTAGTATTATTGAATGAATAATCATTATTATTACTATTATTCTTTTTTTTTCTTTCTTTTCTTTTTCTTAGTTTTACCTCTCCCTTTTAGGATTTTTAAGCGACCCAAGCCGCCCGGGCCTTACAGGGCCGCGACCTGTCGGGAGAGGGATTACCATTGGATCACATACATACTTTTTTGACCAGACAAGGACATGGAGGGCCTCCCCGGATGAGTGATTAGCCCAATGCCGGGGCCACCTCCGAGACAACACAAACACCTAGGACGATACACACCATGCACACACACACACACTCACTCAGAACAAGGCGAGGATGAGGATGAAGATGATAACGATGGCCAGATGATATCCGGGGACCACAAGGGCCTAAAGTTATCTGAAATTTGTCTCATAGGTGAGGAAAAACCCCGGAAAAACCTCACCTAGGTAACTTGTCCCGACCAGGAATCGAACCCGGGCCCGCTGCGTGAGAGGCATCCCCTGAGCCACAGCGGTGGACTTATTACTATTATTAAGAAACTATATTATTAATATTATTATTATTATTATTATTATTATCATCATCATCATATTTAGAAAATAAGAGATGATTTAAATCCACTTGTATTCATCTGTATGTGGAGAACAATATGTTAAAATGGCATTATTGGAATAATAAAATACTAACTAGCGACTTCAGTTTGTGTGTCCTGGTCGACCTGTAGTCACCCTACTAGACCTACTCGATCCTGATTGGTTTCATGAGAGCGCCGCGAAACAGCGGCAACTTCATCGTCACGGCTGTGATGCGTGCAGTCTATGTGCAATTAGCTGCACGAAACTGCAGAAAAGAAGATTAAAATTGGATGAGTTCGGTCAAAACAATTATCTCAGATCACGCTGCCTGTTCTACCACTAAACTCTTCCTGTCCAGTCGCTTCAATATACTGTCAAATAAAACCCTATGCGAATATAATAAAAGTTAAGAGTTTACCATTATACAGTACCCCAAATATTGCACTACCACAAACGCAAGATTTATACTAAGTTGCAACTTGTTTTATAAAGTAAATCATGCCCCCCAAATTGTTTAAATCGTCTCACTAGAAAATTATTGAGGATATTCACTTCATTTTGTCTTTGTTCAAAGAAAAATTACAGGAAGTAATGATTCGTATCTTCATTGTCCTTTCTGCCCATACCACTGGTAGACTTACTATAGTTAGAGGAAATGCTGTGTTCCACCTGAAGTTGCATTTCGAATTTTCTGCAAAAACACATGTTTAACCTCTCCACTGCTACTGACGAAAAAATCCGTTCGCTAAAAAAAAATGCACATAAGCCGAGAATAACACAGACCACCAACCATTTTGGTGTCTTATAATTTATACTTATTCTTGGGTATATTTAGGTCGCTGATGCCAAATGTGCCATTAGTTTTGCCCTATCAGCTTTAGTTTTGTTATGGTATTACCATTATGCATTTCATCCCATTTTACGTATGATATAAATAAAAAAGTGCCTATTTTTAGCTTCTAAATCATGTGAAGAAAAAGCAACACACTAGCATTACACTAACAATATAACATGGGTTTTTTTTAAATTCATATATCACATATTGTACGGTCGTTTATGACTTATGAGCTGTCAATCTGAGAGCCAAAAAATAATCCAGCTTTTAGTTTTTCTGTACTTCGTACAGATTTCGTCCTACGTGTCCAAAGTATGGCCAAGAACCTTCACTAGCTGACAGCTGTATTATCAAGCAAGATTTTGTTTCGCTAGACTAAGAGTTCACGAATAAACTCTATATAAAAGTAGAGCTGGTAGAAAAAAACTGTTTAGCCTACATAATTATTTGGAATAAGCACACTAAGTATAGCCAAAAACTGGTAAAACATCTGAGACACGAAACAAAAAGTTATTTTTTGTTGGCTGTGTAATAATAAAATATTTTACATTAAATATAAGAATTTTTATCCACATGTTACGATTGACATTCACAGAAACCTACTGTTTTACTGAAATTTTCTTCACCGATTTTAAACTTAAAGCTCACTGACGATTTTACTTCACAATTTCTTATATTAACATGCAAATTCAGCTCTGGAAGGGTTATTGAATTTGGATCGTGTTCAAGCAGGGTTGCCATATGTACGACTATCGTCGTACACATACGACTATTTCATATATTTGTACGACGTACGACGCAACCATGAGTCGTATGCCTATTCGTACGACTATTTTTAACATAGTTTTATAGTTTTTAGTCGGTCTACTGTCGAATTTTAAATTTTGATATATATGTATTCATACAACTTCTGTTTTCTCATGCATGTAGCTAAAATCAATATGAATGGAAAGCAGTCCTGTTCCTTTTGCAATGATTACAACACTGTGGCAACTGCTGTTTATTTAATTTTATTGTATTTTATCAAATTAACACATCGGAAGATAATGAAACACGTCTAATCATTTACAAATAAGTTGATTTATTAAAAATTACATGACATATAGGCTATAAGGTGTAAAATACCGACTATGAATAATAATAATTATTATTAACGAAATATGTGGCTAATGATGTACATCAAATTGCCCCTGCATTAAATTAAAATAACGAAATACGTTCATTACACTGAAAAATCACAAAGTATACGACAGTTTTGACTAGAATGCGACGATTTTCGAATATTGGTACGACTGTTCTACGTTTCCGATCTGGCAACCCTGTGTTCAAAGTCCCCAGAGTCCAAAAAAACATTATTTGTGGAATGTGTAACGTAGAGCACAATTATTCGAAAATAAAAAATCGTATCGAAACATTTTATATTTGAGTTACTGGTAACTATCTTCCGGGTGAGATACGAAGCATATCACTTCATTCTTTAACTACTATCGTTTTACTGGAAGAAAATTGTTTTTAGATTTTTTTTCTAAAAATTATTGTCTACCTAGGTACAACGGTTTTGTCTGAATTTTTAACTATGTTTAGAGTATAGAAAGTTATTTGAAATTTTATCTAAGCTTTTATAGCATAAGAATACGGACCAAAGCGTTTCTTGTATCTTACGAGGATAGAAGCAGTCATAGTTTTATTCATTTACGTTACACAAAATTTGGATAGGGTAAGTGAAATAAGAGTAATTTTTCTAATCACATGTTTAAAATCAACTTGCTTATCAAGTTGTGTACTTTTTCTTCGGAAGATAATCCTTTGGCCTAATATGCTAAGCTATAAAATAAAATAAAACCTGCTTGAATAGATCCTGGTGTCTAAGCTTCTACATAAGGAAGTATAACTCGATCGGTAAGACCTGAGCCAAACACGCGCAGATAGCTTATCGTCCGGCGGTAGCGATGGAGTAAGAGCAGAAGAGAATGCATACACTGTACTTTTCTTTCTTAACTATGCGGTTCATAATAACCCGTAACTATTGAAAACAAAAATAAAGTGAATAAAGTATACATATATATATATATTTTTTTTTTAGTTATGTAATATTATTTAAGTAATAGTATGTAACTCACAGAATATCGCTGTTGGGTTTTCACTATTGAATGCTGTGAGGCTAACTAAGATGTTTTTAAACGGTCTCTACAGCAGGGAACATCACGTGAGATGAAGGTCAGGCAGGTCTAGATTACATCAACATAGACTACTGCGCAGCCATTTGTTTGGCTCAGGTCTTACCGATCGAGTTATAATCTGCTACGACTTTATCTTATAACTTGATATTTTCTTAATATAACATATTATACAGATTATAATATACATTCACATTTACATTTAAACAATTTTCTCAGAACAAAGTAAGTAGCCTATGCTAAGCTATTAGCAGTTTTTTTTTCAAATTAGTTAAAAACTAGGCTGTTCAAATTTGAACTTCGCTCTAAATTTTTGGTAATGCCTCCGTCAAGTTCAGCAGTTAGAATGGAATTAAAGGTCTATAAGGAAAAAAGGGTTATAATATGGTTTCCTGAAGGATTCTAATGATAATGGATGTACTGAAACCTTCGTAATGTTCACTTTTGAAGAGTTGGTAGAGTTGGTAGCAGAGGTTCTGTGAAATATAGATAGACCTATCTATATTTTTAAAACCACAATGGAAATGTGTTTTATAACCAGAGTTTCATCTCTTTATGGCATATGAAATGTTTCCCCACAGTTATGACCACAAAAACGATTGTGGATCCCGATCTGTGAGTGGCAAACAGGACTCATTTGAATTTGACGCACATTCTCCATCGAAGTCATAATTCCTGATACATACGCTTTCCATGTAGCAACTTAATATCATTGGTGAAAATGCAAACAGGAGTAATCTCTGTTACTGTAACGAGTAACTGACAGAAAACACTACTGAAATCGTTATTTGTAAAACGACTTCTGTACTCAGCCATCATTTCGTCAGCATTTTTATGGCAATGTGAAGTGTTGACAAAATCAAGAATTATTAAAACAGCGTTCTAAAAATAACAATTCATGGTTGTGATTGTGATTAACAATGCTGTCGATACACGTCAGATATTCAACAACTCTGGTTTTATTTAATTTGTAGATGACTAGAATGGTGATGCATTTTTAGCCTATTTACCACTAGTTCAGATAGTTGTACAATTCCAAAAACGTAAGAGAGTTAGGCCTATGAATTAACAGTGTATTTTCTATTTAACAATAGCATTACATATTATGATTTTGATTAAAAAAAAGTTAAAAACGCAAATGGAATATTACAAAGGTATATGTGTGAATACAATATTTCTGAATATAACATGACTATTAAAAATAATATAGGAAAGCCTGATAAAATTTATGGAAGTAGACCTATGCAATGATTATCAAACGTTAAAAATGTCTTCTTAAGTCTAATAGATAAAATAGATAAAGTAAAAAAATACATAGTAACTTACTAAGTTATTTTATGAGAATTAACAGGGTATGTATATTTAGCTTTAGCTAAATAAAAATATCTGCTTTCCTACTTTTTTAAAAATCGGAAAACTATATGCTTGAACTAGTGGCGAGTTCAGGCGGAAAACACATCACCCATTATAACTACAGTGAGTCCCACTCAAGAGTTGGCCAATGACGCGGGTTTCTGCGTCGCGGCTGGCACTGCTCGAACTCCCGAGCGATCGGGTGAAATATCTACGCAAATAATGCCGCGGTCGGTGTAATGATTCAGGTTCTCACATTTACAGTTAAAATTACAATTAAAATAACCACGTACCTCATCACAAGAGATGTTGGAAATGTTCTTCTATTGCATCCACACAATACTGGCACCTTTTTAGGAAATTTTGTTTCACGCGCATAAGTTCAGCTTCCGAGACAGAGTTACTTTTTCTTGTGATAGGCCTATGTGATATTGTCTTTAAGTTCTTCTAACAATATGTAAATATTATTTATGGGGAAACTTTAAAAATAACGTGTATAGGTCAATTTCCCATACATAAGAAGAACTTAAAGACAATATCACAAAAGAAATTAACCCTATCTCGGAAGCTGAACTTATGCGCGTGAAAGAAAATTTCCTAAAAAGGGACCAGTATTGTGTGGATGCAAAGGAGAACATTTCCAACACCTCTTGTGATGAGGTACGTGGTTATTTTCAATGTAATTTTAACTGTAAATGTGAGAACCTGAATAATCAAACCGGCCACGGCATTATTTGCGTAGATATTTCACCCGATCGCTCGGGAATTGGAGCTGTGCCAGCCGCGACGCAGAAACCCGCATCATTGGCCAACTCTTGCGTGGAACTCACTGTAATAATACCATACGGAAATGAAATACATCAATGCTGGGTTGAAATGTGTTTAAATTGAGAAGAGGTTAGAAAAATGCAAGTGGACAGAGTACCTACATAGAAGCAATGCCATAGTCATGGAGTTTGTAAAGAAATGAAGCTAATGCTACTGCAAGTAACGTATGAAATGAATTTTTAAGTCCATCCACTGTTATCTTATTAAACAATCCAAAAGAGGAAGATAGTTTTTTTATGAATACGGTTCTGAATAAGGTGAATCCTTGATTACTCGAACACCTATAGACTATCACGAAATTCGGATAATTCAGAGGACATAACAATTTACTCAGTAACACATCAGCCTATTTAGAAAAAATTCAGGTGACTCCATTGTTTATCTTATAGTCACCACCAGGAATCAAAGTTTCACTGCAACCGTCAATAATGTCAAATAATGAATTTATGGCACGTATTGTCTCTCAGTGAGCTCGACCAGTGGCGCCAACTTTTGAAAAACATTGGGTGGGCTCAAAGATTTTCAAATTTTCATACTCCCACCCCTTATTTGATTCTTGAAATGGACTTATATGGTAATTCGGATAAATATAGAATTGGGTAAGAAACGATGTTTTTGTTTGTAATAATGAATAACAATCAATTCAACCACCAGAAAAAGAATTATGTAGCCTAGTTAACGGAAATCCTTTAAAGTTAATAATGTTATATATTACAAACTTTTTTGTTTTAGGTATTTACTAAAACAAAATAATTATGTAGCACGGCGTTTTCCAAAATGTGTTTCTCCTGATTGGAGTAAACTATCTTCTTTGTCTCTCCTTACACGAGGAGTCTATTCTCCCCAATCACACTAAGTTATCCTTTTATGGTTTATTGTCCCTTGTTGACCTTTTTAATTCATTCTTTCTGCATGTTCCATCCACTCTTTCTTTCTAACCAGTTACCAATGTCCACATATCACAATTTTTTGCCTTGTCCATTGTTGGCCTTCCTGTGATTTTTTCTAACAAGCATCGTCTAGGTATACACTCTTTAGGCTAGAACAGCGGTGGCTGTGGAAACTGCACTGACAGACGTAGGCCTAAAAATGTAATGAATTGTGGAACGATTTCAAATTAACGTGATGGAATTGGAACAAGAAAAGGTGGTACTATATAAGTCTACAATAACCTGATTTTAGCTTTACAGCGATTCAACAAATAAACAAAATTTTGAACAATATCAATAAATAATTATGATAATAACACACGGCAAATTATTGGGTGGGCTTGAGCCCCACGGGCCCATATAAGTTGGCGCCACTGAGCTCGACAGTTAAGGGCGATCATGGGAAAGAGATCTGGCGCCATGAATAGAACTCTCGCTAGCTTAGTTGGCAGAGCATCACAACGGAAAGCTGAAGGTCGAATAAGTTACCGGTGACAGAGGAATTTTTCTTCTACAATACTGATAATGCAATCTCGTCGGAAATAGTAAGTTACTACATAATTTCTAAACACTCCTAAGCAAATGAGATTCTCAAAGCAAATAATTTTATTATTATTATTTTTATTTATTGTTTTTATTTATTATTTTTTTTTAATTTCTAACATCACCGCATTACTATAAATAGAGTATGAAGCTTACTGATTTGGACCTGAAATTAGATTTCGAGTTTTCAGCACTAATATAAGTTAATATATTTTCAGATCCCCTGAACCCAAAAATACAATTAAAAAACATGTTTCCAAAACGCGCATGATGGAGAATGAAAAATCCTATAAAAAATGTTATATTTGGGATAGAAATCTTCTGGGAATGTGACAAATAATTTCCGAAGACTTTCTTTAATTTTACTACCTTTTTTTACATTAAGAAATTTTCACTTTCAGCGATTTTCTCTGAAACGGCTCTAATGATTTTACTTTAATTTTGTTCATAAAATGTTTATACTAAGGGTTAAAATAATTAATTGAAACAGTTTTCGTAAGAATTTTCTGACTGATAGTTATAAGCCAGCCATCGTTTGTGCAAACTCAAGTTTTTGTCTTGCCTTTACATGTGGCTGGTAGAACTGAATAATGACTCCCTTCAATAAGGAATCTCATTCTTTATCAAAAAGCTAGATGAGAAAGATGTATTGATTTTATTAGCAAGTTATGTGACTCTTATCGTATTAGATTTTTTTATTATTAAATTCGGGTACTGAGATCTCTATACACTATCTTTAACACATGTTATTTTATAAATGATAACAATGTGAAAATTAATTAATTAATTGAAAAAGGACAGGCCATATACTGCAAAATAATCATCTTCTGAGTGGAGTGTTTTAGCTTATAATGCTCCTGGCGCAGTTGTGAACGAAAACATAATTCCGCCACTAGTCGAAAATATTTAATCCATTATCATGATGGAGAACTACAATAATATATAGGCCTATTGCCGTGACTGAACAACTTCAGAAGACATAGACTGGTGCAAACTGTTTAAGTTATAAAGAATAATTGACAGCTTACCTGGGCAAACGGTTGTGCAATCAGTCTTCTGCACGGAGGGTCCCTGACACGTAAGCCCTCCATTCAAAGGTGCCGGATTCGTGCACAGGCGACTTCTTTTCTGAACTCCTCTCCCACATCGTGTGCTGCAATCTGACCACTGGGACCAGGGTGACCAGCCACCATTAACTGAAACAAAAGAAAATTGTTATGAATATGGGAATGAATGATTTAAATATATGCTCTACACATGCGCAAAGTAGAATTGTGTGCCCCATGATCGTACACGTGACGAATTTAGTTAATAGGATATCTAGGTACAGTGCAATTTTAATCCATAATATTTTTATTTGTTCTACCTGTACCATAGGATGATCGTTCTGATTATTAAAATTTCTAATATTATATAGGCTGTATTGTATTCGATTCTGAAATTCCATTTCCAAGTTCCTTGAGTCTAAAGATGACTGTCTGGAAGACATCTATGCATGATGTGTGTGTGTGTGCGCGTAGGATAGGTCACAATGAAAAATTGAAATGTTTTATTCTGGATAAGTAACTTTCTGCGGATATGATACGAAGCATGCTCTGACTTTCTATTTCTCTTGACACTTTATTACATGCGGAATAATTTCACTTTTTAACATTTCCTTGAAAAAAGCTCGAAGGCTTCTGCTTAAATTATGTACGCCTACCTTAAAAGCTTTTGCTAAGACCAAAAATTTGTATTTGGAAATTACCTCAAGGGTAGTTAGAAACTCGGTTTAAAAGTTCTGTATCGATAATAACTGGCTATAGGCTGAGGCTGAGATATGTCACCGCAATGTGAACACTTGCTATGAGAAACAATAAAATAGCAATATGCATTCTAAGTAAAGGAAGTCCTGAGTTGTAAGTCTTTTCTTAAGTTATAAACCAAATGCCCACTTTAAGCTGCAGAAAATAGGTTTCGCTAATATAAACGTTAGATTTCTGCTAAAATAAATCCTTTATGGTAGGATTCGGAAGAACCTAAGAATCATCCTATGCAAGCTTTCCACTATTATCTTACCAACTTCTCAATGCGTAGATCTACAATACAGCAGAATTAAAGTAAAGTGCTACAAATTGTAAGAACTACAAAATATTTATAAAGACACATAATAACTGTCAGCATAAACTCTTAATCATAATAGGTCTAGTTGTGTTGGGAAAGGTGTCAAATAAGCAACTAAAGAGTTTAGGTTTCGATGTGTATTATTCAGACATCATATAACCAAATATATTATCTTTTTGTGAGACTCCTACCATGGTTCGCATTATGGAATTTAGAACCTGGGCATTGTATTACCACTTGTATTATGCATTTTCCTCCCGTAATAGTCTTATCTTTCAGCAAATGAAACTGGCACTAGTTTAAAATAAAAGATTAGAGAAGGTTTTGCACTGAATAATATACATATTTTCCGGGTTGGGGAATTTGTTCAATTAGCATACTGTGCCATTATTTAAATAATAATGCCACGAATTTGTCTCTCTCTTAGTAACGGCATCTTTAATGAAACTTAATTTGAGCGAGTAATAATGTATTGGTTTGAAAACGCGGTAGATTGGGCTCCTGAATACTGGTGTCTGTTCAAACTTAAGCTGTTCCCCTCTTGAGTTGACCTCGAGTTCTCCTCCCCTCTCTAGCCTGCCTGCATATCAAGAAGCACTCCAGGAGGCAGTGTGTCTCAGCTGTGCTTGCAAACTGCATCATCATTGCGTTCTTATAAAGATTCGCTTTTGTTTTTATGCATTGTAAAGGTATAGTTGATAGGTGCTTTAGTGCCGCAATGCGGAATAAAACAGAAGAGCATCAGCATGCAGTGCTATATAATCAGTTCAGAACCCCGGGAAATCCTCTTTCTTGGATGAGCGTCGGACCGTATAGGTCATGTTCTCTCGCGATGTTGTACAAAGCTTGTAAACAAAAAATGGCCTCGCATCTAACTTCTTACTAGGTGAGTGTTCTTAATCATCATTCATCTTGTGATAGTTTGTTAATTGCAGTGTTTTACTATGGCTTTATGATAATTCTTTAGCAAAGCTAATATGTGAAACAATTAGTTTTGGTTTAGGCCCTTGGGCTTGCTTTATTTTCTGGCGTGCCTTGTGCCATTGTTCTACGGTTAAAATAATGTGATTTTTGTCTTGAAAATAATTTTATAAACATGGATTGAGTTTAAATGCCCAAAGGTTAATAAGTATTAGGGGATGGTTTCTTAAATTTTATTTTCTTCATTAATTTTGTTTCTGTCTTGCGAACACTCATCTGCTTGAAATTAATTATTTCTGTTTTAAAATTTTATCTCATCCAAGGGAGACCGTTTCCTTCAGGGCCCGAAGGAAACGTATTTGAATGTTAGAGGAATAAGAGTGAGTATCTGGGGCCCCCAAATCAAGGTAAATATTAATCATTTATTTTAGCATGTATGGGTCTTAAATATGTATTTTAACTTCTGTAATTAAGCAAGGATGTATATTATGTTGACTCTGTTAGTATCAAATGTAAATTAAATCAGAGATCTGCAAATTAGATTCAATATTGTAGGTTATTTTAGTAACAAGGAAAATTATTATAATTTGTATTTATTCAAATGTGACTTTAACTTCTGTAATGTAAATTAGATAACAAACTTGTAGAAATTTCAAATCAGATTCAATATTGTTGGTTATTTTAGTAACAAGGAAAATTATTATCATTTTTATTTATTATAGCATGTGCAAAAGTGTACTTTTTATCTCATAGACTGAAATCAGAACATCTGTAAGATTGTTAGTAAATTAGAATCCAGAATAATTATTAATTTATCAAAATATTATATTTAGTTATGTAATGGTAAGTTTGAGAGTGCATGAGGCTATTTAATGAATTGTTGTATCAGAAACTTAAATGATGTGTCATTTTAACTTAATTGTTATTGTAGTATAATTGTTTAATATATCTTGTTTAGAAAATTTAAACTAATCTTTCTTATTTAGGTGTTTCCACTTGTTCGAAAAGGCTAGAAGGTATTCTAGGCTATTCGAAATATTTTGCTTTGTACCATCCCCAGTGCATTTATTCGTTTACAGAGCCTCTGGTGCCCAGCGATAACCTTCCACAATCCTTACCCAATTGTTGCGCTGTGGAGGTGGTGCAAAGTTAGTGATAGCTTTCGAGCGTGGTTCTTAACCAAATTGGTTAACCCACGATAGTAACTTTTGCATAAAATATAATGAAATAGTTTTTTTTGAAGTGGAAACATTCAAATATAATTTCAGGTTAGGAGTGCTTTCTGTTTAACAGGGTATTAATGTTTATTTTTTGCTAGTCTGTTCTCTTGGCTAATATTGTGTACTTTGCTTTTCATGTCACTTACAATGGAGCGTATAAGGGTAAAACCTGAACATCTACTGAAGTCAGACCTGTTGTACGAATTGAAATTAAGGGGACTCGAACCAGATGAAAACAGAGTAGTTCCTGAATTGCGCAGGGAGTTGACGGAAAATTTGGACAAACCAGTCGACTTGGATTATCTGGGTGAGTCACACATTTCCCTTTTGTTATCAGAAGTGCGCGATAGGTTAGAATTTCTTGATGATCAATTAGGTCATCAGAATCTTAGTAGTGCAAGTGTAGCAAAAGTAGTAGATAGGGCCCTTCACCTAAAAAACAGAGTTTGTGACATAAAGCAGTTAGTAGGAAAGACTCCTTATGAGCAAAAGTGGATCGATGCTGACAATAAACTTATGGACATACTAAGCAAACTAAACTTAACTGATACGGAGTTAGGTGCTGTGGTGAGCGCACAGCTTGATCGCGAAGTGAAAAATCCCTTACAGCCAGTGAATACTAGTCAAACTGCTAGGGACCACTTTATTGATTATGAATCCCCGATTAGACAAACCCGAACTGAGTTTTTGGACCATAGTCAGGCGTACCGAGCAGAAAGTAGTGGTTTTTCTTATCCTAGACCAGACGTTAAGCCAAATTTGTTTCCTCCTATGCACCGAGTATCTTTCGCCAATCTTCCTCACCCATTAGCTTCTCTTCTTGAAAATGGTTCTAAGTATTCTGATGAAACTGTGGAAAAGGTGTTAGAATTTATTGGTTATGTCTGCGATTTGAAAGAACAGGCTTCAGTTTTTGATTTTGATGACAGAGATATCTTGGCATATTTATTTTCTAAACTTTCAGGAGCTTGTCGCGATGTGGCATTAGAAGCCATTAATACTGGATTAGGTTTAAACCATTTTCATGAAAAGCTGCTAAATATTTATTTGCCTGTCCGTGCTAGAGCTACTCTAGTAAATAAGCATTTTTATCGCACGCAAGCAGGCGGTGAATCTCTTGCTGCATATGCTAGAAGCGTTAGGAGAAGTGCATGCATTTTCAAGCTTCGTCTGTCTGAGAAAGAGATTGTAGATACCATTGCCGAAGGTATGTCTCCTGAAACTAGGTCGAAGGTAGTTTTTGAGAGTAGGCCGGTGTCTTTTAAGGAATTGGAGAGTTTATGTGCCAGGGTAAATGCCATAAGCTACACCGATTCGTTGAGGTGTGAACAAGAAGTTCCCCCTCGTGCCGTTCAGCCCAAGCCCAGTGTTAGATTTGACAGTGCTACTAATAGGAAGTCAGTTACGTGTTTTAGATGTGGTAAAGCAGGACATGTAGTGAGGTTCTGCAAGGCTCCTGTTAATAGAAATGTGGAGAATAGTAATGCTCCCAGTCGCTCTGGAGAATGAGAATTGTTCCACTCTAGGTACCAGAGTGGTGACTCAGTGGTCAGTGCTAGTGTTTACAAAAGACTTAAGACGAGTGAGGTTAGGAAGACAAACGAGACGGACTTGCAGGACGAGCCTACTAGGGAATCGCGCGCCCCTAGTAAGCGGACCTTTTTGATTAACAGGACTCACGCTACAGACCTTAAATGCCAGACTCACCGTTCCTACCCGACAAGGACTTTTATTAACAGTGACTTGAGTAAACTGAACGCAGACTACATGACCACGCATGTAAATTCTCTCAGAAAAAACAGGAAAGTTAGTAGAAAAAAGTGTAAACATATTAATAATAAAACTGTGAATGCGGCTCACAGTATAAATTATGGCCCGGGTCCTAGCCGTGCAAATAAACCAAATAATGACTACCCTGATTGTGACAAAATGGAGGTACAGAGTACCGATAATCCACATCAAGTAGCTGCTATAGTAGATGCTAAGTTACCGATGCTTGGGGTTGAAATATGTCAATTCAAATTGTCCGCACTACTGGATAGTGGGGCAGCCGTGTCTTTACTCTCAAAAGACGCCTATAATAGGATGTGTCTTGCAAATAAACACATGCCTAGAATCGTTAAGGGAAATGCTAATTATAGGACGGCAGATGATCAGTTACTTTCATCGGTAGGTTCCGTGTCTTTAAAAATCAAAATTGGGAATTTCACTTGGAAGTGTCATTTTGTTGTTTGTGAGAATTTAGTGATGCCTGTCATTCTAGGCTATCCTTTTATGCAGAAGGCAGGTTTATTTTTAGATTTTGGCAGTAAGAAGTGTCATTTCAAATTTTCACCTGATTTAAAGTTTGATTTGTTTTTCGGTACTCCGTTCTGCAATTTAATGTCATCTGAGAGCAGTAAGTTAATAAATTTTCTAAATCCATCTGATTTATTACCTGAGAATGTCAGTTCTGTCTCTGTAGACTTGGCGCATTTGGGACCAGGTGACAAAAACCAAGTGACGCGTCTATTAGAGGAATTCCCAGATGTTTTGACACCGAAGTTAGGGTTGACTAATGTACTAGAATATGACATTGAGCTGCTCGATACTCAACCCGTTCGTAGACCTCCATACAGGCTGTCTCCGCCCCGAATGGCCATCTTGAAAGAACATATTAATACTATGGTCGAACAAGGAGTCCTCAGGGTTTCCAAGTCCGATTATAGTAGTCCGGTCTTTCTAGTACCGAAACCTGGAGGGAAGTTCAGACCGGTAATTGATTATCGACATCTCAATGCCAAGATCAAGATAGATTCAGTGCCTTTACCTGATATTCATTCAGCTTTCAGTTTTTTCTCCGGTGCCAAAATTTTCTCCTCGTTGGACCTTAACCAAGCCTATTACCAGATACCTCTTACAGAGCGATCTAAGCGCTATACAGCCATTATATGTGACTGGAATACCTATGAATTCTCTAGAATCCCTTTCGGCCTCGCCACTGGGGCTCAGGTCCTCACACGCTTGTTAGATCAAATATTTTCTGACGTTAAGTTTAAATATGTCTACCATTACCTAGACGATTTAGTAGTCTACTCAGATTCTTTTGAGGAGCACCTGGAGCATCTAAGGGAGGTATTTTCTCGATTAAGGAATGCTGGTCTAACCCTTAATCCTGAAAAAGTGAACATTGCTGCTCGGCGTCTTTCCTTTCTTGGTCATTTGGTGTCTGCCGATGGTGTCACCATTGACCCGGAACGGACTGAGGCTATTCAGAAATTTCCCCCTCCTAAAGATGTAAAAGGTGTAGCCAGATTCGTTGGTATGATTAATTTTTTTAGAAAATTTATTCCTAACATGGCAGAAATTTCAGCGCCTTTGAATAATTTGAGAAAAAAGAATGTCAAGTTTGTGTGGTCACCTGAGTGCCAGGAAGCTTTTGAAAAACTTAAAATGTTGATCATGTCTCCCCCTGTTTTGGCCATGCCGGACTTTTCCAAGAAATTCATCTTGCAGTGCGATGCTTCGCCTGTAGCTTTGGCATCTGTTCTCCTACAGGAATTCGAGGAGGGTAGAAGGCCTGTGGCGTATGCCTCTAGGACTTTGACCCCTCCGGAACGCGTGTATTCTATGTATGAGCTTGAGGCTCTCGCTGTACTCTTTGGAGTGGAGAAATTCAAGCTTTACATAGAACATGTAGAATTTTTGCTGGAAACCGATTGCCAAGCTTTGAGTTGGGTGCTGGCCAAGCCTCGTACCACAGGAAGAATTGCGAGGTGGGCAGTCAGGCTTTCCGCATTTAAATTTAAAGCTAAACATATTAGAGGGACTGACAATGTAGTAGCCGACGGCTTAAGCCGTATGTTTAGTCCAGAAGAAATATTACAAAGTCCAGAAAATGTATTGGAAGAGCCTAAAGAGCTATCTGGCATGATCGGAAACATTTTAGGCGATTTTCCTCTTGCTTTCACTTCTTTAACTGATCATCAGGCCAATGATGAAGAGTTAGCTCCCCTTATAGCCCGCCTTAAAGGTGGAGAAGACATACGCCACTATGTCTTTAGAAATAATGTATTATATAGTGCCCCAGCGCGTAGGTCACCCTCTAAAATTGTCTTACCAGCTGCATTAAGAGACATGGTATTCAAATATCACCATGAGTCTCCAGTGGGAGGACATTTAGGGTTCTACAAGACTCGGGCGAAAATTAAACAATCCTTTGTTTGGAAGGGTATGGATGGTTACATAAAAGCGAGGATAAAGGCATGCCAGCAGTGCGCCATATCCAAGCCTGCTCAATGTACCAAAATCGGATTTTTAGCTTCTAGTGTGCCTAACGCACCAATGGATAGGTTACATATTGACTTTGTTGGCAAATTACCCCGTTCAAGAAGCGGAAACGCTTATATTCTAGTTGCAGTAGATGCATTTTCTAAATTTGTGTGGCTATTTCCCTTGAGAGATGCTACAACTAATTCTACTATTCAAAGTTTAAAAAGAATCTTTTCTATGACAGGATTTCCGAAGTCTTTAGTTTCAGATAACGCTAGTTGCTTCATTTCTAAGTCCTTTAAGAAATTCCTATTCTCGTTAGGTATTCAGCATATCCGTACAGCTCCGTTTCACCCTTCTCCAAACTTTTCGGAGCGTTTTAACAGAAATCTGAAGGCAGCGCTTATTGCGTACCATTCAGACGAGCATGTCGCCTGGGACAAGGAACTGTTCTGGTTACAGTTTGCGTTTAACACCGCACGACATGAAGCTCACAAACAAACTCCATTTCAGTTAATGTTTGCTTTTCCGCCCAATAGTCCCCTTACCAATGCTTGGTCTTTAGCTGAGCTCTTGCCGGAAGAACAAGACGCAGGTAGAGTTAAAGAGATTTGGAAAAAGGCAACTGCCAATCTGCGACTTGCTCACCAAAAGACTCAAGAGAGATATGATGCTAATAGACAACCAGTAAATTTTGTGGTAGGCGACCGGGTATATTTGAAAAACTTTCCAAAGAGTAAGGCAGTGGACAGATTTTCTGCGAAGCTCGCTAGAAAGTTCAAAGGTCCTTACGACGTAATCAGGTTCTTAACCCCTGTGACTGTGCTTTTAAGAGATTGTGTATCAAATAAAACAGTCAAGGCACACGTCAGTCATGTTAAAAAGACCTGATCTTAAGTTTTTCCTAAGAGAACAGAATTTCAGAGTACCAGGAGGAAGATGGTTTGCTACACGACTTCAGATTCGACACCAGCCAGGGCGAGAGTTGGTGAAGACTAAGACAGAAGATACTGGATGTACCTATTCCCAGCAGTCGAAAGAGTTGAGGGGATCTCAAGTCGAGTGGGACTCCGATCTAAGGAAAGCATGGTGAAATACGGTCTCTGTATTCATTCTCAAGTCAGCTATCTTTCCCAGAACTTTAATTTATATAAGAAGAGAAAGCCAAGGTGTCAGATAACATTAATTTGTGTTAATAGTGTAATATACTTATAAAGATTAAGGGTATAATTTAAATTGTAAATATAGTGATGTAGTGTGTTTTAATTTCAATGTTATGTAGGGCTGCATCCTGATGATTTAACTTCAATAGTAATTTTGTAAAATCTTTTCTAATATCTTTGAAATATTCAATTAAATACAACTTAATTCCCCAATTTCAATTTAGGAGAGTAGATTTTTATTTAAATGGAGACATTAAATTTAAAATTTCTATGCAGGAGGGTAAAATGTTTTCTTGTATCTTGCCTTGTATTACTGTCATCTGCCGCTAGCCTTGTAATTTCAGGAGGTCTTGATTTGAGTGGGAGATGCGGAGTCACTGGGAGATCAAGACGGAGTGGGCAACTTCCTGAACTCGGTTCCTGAAATGCTGGACAGTCTCACTGTAGGAGAACTGAAGACGTCGTCTCGCCTATAATGTCTCTTCTCCGTGAAAATACAGTGCCTGCCAGCGAGCACCGACATGGACGATAGTGAAAAGGGTTGGATACCTAGTTTGTAAGAATGGACTCCAAAACAAGGTAAAATCCTCCCAAATAATTAAGTGCTCTTGTCGGATCCGGTTCTTGGCGAAGTGCTCACACGCCTTGAGACTCTTTCTGTGAACTTTTGAATTTCTTCCCACTTGTTTATTAAGAAAATTTTTTCTCATGAGAGATTACCTGTCATGGTTTGGAATATATTCCAGTATATATTCCAAGTCATGGAGGGGGTGTTTGTGCCATTATTTAAATAATAATGCCACGAATTTGTCTCTCTCTTAGTAACGGCATCTTTAATGAAACTTAATTTGAGCGAGTAATAATGTATTGGTTTGAAAACGCGGTAGATTGGGCTCCTGAATACTGGTGTCTGTTCAAACTTAAGCTGTTCCCCTCTTGAGTTGACCTCGAGTTCTCCTCCCCTCTCTAGCCTGCCTGCATATCAAGAAGCACTCCAGGAGGCAGTGTGTCTCAGCTGTGCTTGCAAACTGCATCATCATTGCGTTCTTATAAAGATTCGCTTTTGTTTTTATGCATTGTAAAGGTATAGTTGATAGGTGCTTTAGTGCCGCAATGCGGAATAAAACAGAAGAGCATCAGCATGCAGTGCTATATAATCAGTTCAGAACCCCGGGAAATCCTCTTTCTTGGATGAGCGTCGGACCGTATAGGTCATGTTCTCTCGCGATGTTGTACAAAGCTTGTAAACAAAAAATGGCCTCGCATCTAACTTCTTACTAGGTGAGTGTTCTTAATCATCATTCATCTTGTGATAGTTTGTTAATTGCAGTGTTTTACTATGGCTTTATGATAATTCTTTAGCAAAGCTAATATGTGAAACACTTAGTTTTGGTTTAGGCCCTTGGGCTTGCTTTATTTTCTGGCGTGCCTTGTGCCATTGTTCTACGGTTAAAATAATGTGATTTTTGTCTTGAAAATAATTTTATAAACATGGATTGAGTTTAAATGCCCAAAGGTTAATAAGTATTAGGGGATGGTTTCTTAAATTTTATTTTCTTCATTAATTTTGTTTCTGTCTTGCGAACACTCATCTGCTTGAAATTAATTATTTCTGTTTTAAAATTTTATCTCATCCAAGGGAGACCGTTTCCTTCAGGGCCCGAAGGAAACGTATTTGAATGTTAGAGGAATAAGAGTGAGTATCTGGGGCCCCCAAATCAAGGTAAATATTAATCATTTATTTTAGCATGTATGGGTCTTAAATATGTATTTTAACTTCTGTAATTAAGCAAGGATGTATATTATGTTGACTCTGTTAGTATCAAATGTAAATTAAATCAGAGATCTGCAAATTAGATTCAATATTGTAGGTTATTTTAGTAACAAGGAAAATTATTATAATTTGTATTTATTCAAATGTGACTTTAACTTCTGTAATGTAAATTAGATAACAAACTTGTAGAAATTTCAAATCAGATTCAATATTGTTGGTTATTTTAGTAACAAGGAAAATTATTATCATTTTTATTTATTATAGCATGTGCAAAAGTGTACTTTTTATCTCATAGACTGAAATCAGAACATCTGTAAGATTGTTAGTAAATTAGAATCCAGAATAATTATTAATTTATCAAAATATTATATTTAGTTATGTAATGGTAAGTTTGAGAGTGCATGAGGCTATTTAATGAATTGTTGTATCAGAAACTTAAATGATGTGTCATTTTAACTTAATTGTTATTGTAGTATAATTGTTTAATATATCTTGTTTAGAAAATTTAAACTAATCTTTCTTATTTAGGTGTTTCCACTTGTTCGAAAAGGCTAGAAGGTATTCTAGGCTATTCGAAATATTTTGCTTTGTACCATCCCCAGTGCATTTATTCGTTTACAGAGCCTCTGGTGCCCAGCGATAACCTTCCACAATCCTTACCCAATTGTTGCGCTGTGGAGGTGGTGCTATACCAATTTCCAAACGTTTCGTTCCAGCTCTATCAACAACATTTCTTTATAAACGTTTTGTTAAGGCGTCATTCCATGTCTTTGGAAGGATCAGTCCTTTCTTTCTGTTGAAAATGTTTGGGCATTTGAAAATTTTAATGGATACTTTGCTGAGACGGGCTTGATAGTGTGATGTTCCAGCCAAAACTATCCTGAAATACGTTACGGTCCAACATAAGAATTTTCACAGGAACACTGTATTAGTAGGTACATCTCGCACGCATGTACTAGATAGTGTCTCTGACGAGTCCTAAAATTTCCTCAGTATTTCTTTAATTTTCTTTGTAAACCTGACAATTTTCTTTATTTAGTGATAAACCAACTTCGATCGAAAGATTTATCGTTCATCACCGTAAGCTCTAAAGACACAGATAAAAGCTGCCTCATTTCTTAATAAAAACTTGGCTATCGTTTTCAAGCCTGCAGTAATAAGTAGCAATGAAGCCGTCACCACATTAGTTTGAATTTGAACTAGACCAAGTGAAGTAGGAGCCGGCATCGCATTAATCCAGGCAGTTGCTAATGAATCACGTGTTCTAACTCTGCTTTAGCACTTGAGTTCGCATAATTTGCATAATCCCAGGTGAGCTCGAATATCCACAGAGGTGGAAGGATGCACTTCAGTTTTAAAATATCCGAGCATACACTTCAGTTTTAAAGCAGATGAACTTATTCTGTCATGTTGCATAAAGCAAAAAGAAATAAAGTTAAAAACAATAAAAGAATAGAGTGCTATTGCTTGCAAATCTATGATCATCGAAAGATAATATTCTTTCTAGAATAAAACGGCGTTTAGACGAAATATTTGGAAACTAATTATGTAGGCCTACAGAGAGGCAGAAATCTTCAAGCCAATTACTATCGTCACATTTCTTATCGGGTGATTCGCCTATAATTTCTAATAAAACTTTAGTTTTTTTTTCTCGAGGGGCCAAAAGCAACAAGGAATCCAGCGAACTTCTTGATACAAGCTCTCAAATTCACATCCTCTTATCACTAATCAAAGTACGAAACTAATGTTGATATTTGTATTCTTTACGAATTAAAAAAATGTCCATTTTTATTGTTTTGTTCCTGGTGAACAATGCATTGCACAGGCACTGCACTATATAGTATAGCTCGAACGATATTTTATGAGACACTTGTCTTCTGTGCTGATAAAAAATCACGTTTTGTTAAGTGCCAGAATGGTACTTTCTGAGATTGTGTGGTTGACGGGAAAATGTATGTCCGTATGTCTGTACGCGGGATAACTCAAATACGGCTTTAACGGATTTTCACGAAACTGGGTATACGCATTCATAACGTAGCCTACATGGGAAGAAGTCTATTGATTTTGGACCAAATTGGTTGACCGGTACCGAAGCAATGCTCAATTTAGTGCCTATGGCAATACACTAGAAAGAATTGATAAAATGCGAATCATTTCTCATGCCAACATATTGTTTTACAGTGTTCATATACGGCTTTGGAAGTTGCAATACAGTTAGCTTTGACAAATAACACTACCCACACATTCCTTCACATATGCTTATCAAACTAGACCTTTGTTCTTCCGTAAGCCCTGCTTAATTAATCGATCTGGAGCTTGTCTTGGAAATCTTATTTTCCGCATATCATACTTGCAATTATCACTGAATAAACAAAAGCATTCTGGCACTTTGTTGCATCATTATTGATTTTATTTTACATTAAACTTTTTAGGGTATACTTTTTTTATAAATTTTATTTAAAACTTAAAGGGGCCATATTTCGTGATTCAGGGGGCCGCATGCAGCCCGGCCTGACACATCTGGTCTAGAAAAATCTTCCGACATGAAATTAAGCACTGATAGCTGCTGGTTTCTAACTTTGTTTATACTGTATATTAGGGGATGTGCCCTCTTCCTTCAAGACGCAAAACAATAAATAAATTCAAGTTGAACTGTCAGTATAAAGCTAGGGAAGTGTCTCAGAATTGTCGCAAATACTAAACAGATAATAGATCTGAGTCCCCTGTGTGGAGCAGGGGTGCGGCCACCAGATCTTCACGTCTCCAGCATTTGCCCGGTATTTGTCACTGACAACCTCCCTACATGGCTGCGTTCCAATACTCCCTCCTGCGGCTGACAAAAACACTGCTCTCCTATTAGTTCGACATGGGAAGAGTACTTTGATATACGGGATCATGTATTTCATCATTCAATGGCGTGAATTACTATCGCTGATGAGGGGGAAATTTGTAGTTTAAATTTGTGCCTTGACTTCTCAACCAAGGGTGGTTAATGTTGTACACATCATTAACTAAAACGATGGACTCTTCAACCTTCTTGAGGAATAGTAACATATTATAAATTCCTTCGAAAAACATGCTTCTTTTATTCTTCTTAATTGGTTCTCCAATTTGTTGTAAACTTAGAAATACCATCAAAAGATACTTAAAAAATAAAATCAGGCAAACTGATGTAACAAAGTGCCAGAATGCTTTTGTTTAATCAGTGATAAATGCAATTATGTTATGCAGAATATGTTATTTTTCAAATCGATTTCGAGTAAAGCTCCAGATCGATTCATTAAGCAGGGCTTAAGGAAGAACAAAGTTCTAAAGTTTGATAAGCATATGTGAAGGAATATGTGGGTAGTGTTATTTGTCAAAGCTACCTGCATTGCAACTTCATGTAGGAACACTGTAAAACAATATGTTGTCAATGAGAACTGATGTGCATTTGAAAATTCTTTATAATATATTACCATAAAATAGGCACTAAATTGGGCATTACTCCAGTATCGGTCAAGCGATTTGGTCCAATATCAATAGGCGTCTTCCCATGGACGTTATAAATGCGTAAACGAAGTTTCATGAAAATCCGATAAAGCGTATTTGAGTTATCGCGCGTACAGACACACGGACAGACGAACAGACGGATGGAAAGACAGACAAACGGACAGACATTTTCCATCCCCCACAAAATCTCATAAAGTACCATTCTGGCACTGTAAACATAAAACAGAAGAAAATTGGAATTAAAACGACGTGATAGAAAGAATGTGTTTCTGACGCTGGTAGTGGCATAGGTGAATGATGGCCATTATGATGACGATTTCGATAATGACCAATAATGATAATGACTGGTTGATACAGATGACTGTGAAGATTGAAGGAAATCAAATTATGGTAAAGATTATGAGTGTGGCAGTGCGATGACAATTATAATGAATGACATGGTGACTGATATTTACTGACGCCGTTGATTTATGAGTACGATGTTATGAGATAATGGTGATTGTGATAGATGGACACGAATGACGTATACGTCGATGAAAATGAACATGAAGATAATCACGATAATGATGAAACTGTAGTTGGAAATTCTTTGAGAGTTCTGAAAAATGTGTACCTAGAAGTGTATAAAACGGATATATCAAAGCTCAAAGTTGTTACATCAGACTACTTTCTGATGTTCAATATTTGCAAGGTTTATATCTTTCTAAGCATGCTTCAAAGTATACTATCACTACACAATATAGAGGAATACTTCGGTATGACCTATATTTTGAAATATAAACAGTATATCTAGGTCACTTCAGGTTCACAATGGACAGAGAATGGACAGGGAAGTCAATATTTAATAAATACTCACTGAAAATACCTTTTGTTCCTTATTTACGAAGTTCAAAATTCTTATTCCCTTCCGTCTATATTTAGATTCTAGTACATGCATAAATTTAAAGACTGTTCGAATTGGAAAGTGGTATGACAGCATAGCCACTCGAACGCCTCAAACAGGTGATTTTCAGGAACTAAGAACAGTATGAATGCGAAGTTGAAGCCCAAGCAAACGGAATAGCGGTTATTCCTGTTTATATCAATACATATTCGTGAAAGGGTTTGTGTATTCATGAATGAGACCATCGCGGTGTGAATAGTGTACGACCCCCCCTAAACGTAACATGAGATGCTTGCACACTGGCACAATTTACTGCATAGAAACCAGTACCCATTCAGTATTATGTTATTGTGCTGAGTCACATACAAATACCTACAATCCTTTATATGCCCCTTTCCTATCAAAGCGATCGCCGTTTATTCAGGTATGAGGTTTGAATTATCATATATATCTTGGTATCTAAATGGATTAGATTAGTCCATTTTACGACAAACTGTTCGTTACACACACTAATGTCTTACCACAAGGTTGGTACACATTTACCAAGTACTGAAGGCTAGTTAAAATATTATTTTTATTCTAAATCTTTCAACTGTCTTCACTATTTACATCAAAGTACTGAACTCTCAGCTTACGATCAATAAAGTATTGTTGTCCCTGTCTCCGCTGGAATAACTGTTTTGAAATTCACCATGCATCACCTAAAGCAGAGCTAACGTTTAGGCGAGCGAGTCAAAATAAAATAGAAATACATGAGACAGGCAACTATAGTTGACTCAACAGGTACAATTATATATTTTAACAAAACGTTCGGCTTAAAATGCTGTTCAAATTCACGGAGAAGTGTCAAAATGCTGGCCTGATAGTTCATAAATCATAAGGATCTGACTTCATATAAGTATATTTTCCGCAGTCAATTTTTGTTTTGTTTTATTTTATTTTATTTATTTCGCCTTTGTGTGCATACACTACACTACTATTTTTTGTTGGGTTTCTGTTTTGCTGCAGAGTAATTTTTTATCAAATTTACAGAAGTATGTAACAAATAGGAACCTAAAAATATACAAAACAAAAGAAGCAAACAACACAAGACAACAAAACAACAAGAAACACTAGCTACATTTTTTCTTTATATTTATTGAAGCACCTAACTCGGATCACGGCTTTCTTCTGTTTTGGCTAGCCATGTTTTTAAACTATAAAAAAGCATTTTCCCTAATTTTTAAAACAATGCTTTGTATTCATATTTAATAATGTTCCGCATAGAAGACACATTCCTTTAGGCACATTATTCTTCTTCTGTTTTGAAATTTCCACACATCTTGTCTCCACCATTTCCTCCTTAATAAAAAAATTCATTAAATGTTTGTATTCCCCAGTAAGCAAGCGCTCAAGCGTTTTATACCGATAAGAAATTCAGTTTCTTGCAGAGATAAAGTACTGATCTATGACTTCAAATAACTATTTTTGTATTTTTGAACAAATTCAATACTTTAATATTGATTTAGGAAATTACAACATGACATCTCTTATGCATTCAACTAGAAAGAGCTAACTCATAATTCGTATTAAAAAAATACATATGATTATGAAAGGCACTATCATATCTCTGAAATATTATAATAATCTTACGAATTTATTTTAAAATAGGATAAAACGGTATTTCAAGAGAGCATTCCTAACATTTTCCCAACGCTACCTGAAAGAGTTTAGCAATATATCCTATTAACAAATGTAGGCCTAAGCATGTGAATATTTTCAGCAACACACCATAATACAATTAGTCGTATTAAATGAAGGGTATAATTACATTTAATAGTTTTATGTTTCTAATAGATCTGGGGAGATCCTACGGTTAAATTCATTATTTGTTTTCGTGACTAAAACTTCATGACTGGTTTTAATCAGTTAAACATTAATTGCCAATGAAGAAAGAATTCTTTCAAGTTCATATAATTCTCAGCGTTCACGATTTATCAAAATATTATAGAATAGCAAGTTCAAACGCTTGACCTCGTTGAGAATCATGAATGCTATGAAAACAAATACCGGTGCACAAACATTGCGGTATAAATGCTGTACAAGAAAGAATATCATCCTTAACTCTTACAAATAACAAAATACAGGCAAAGATTTTAAACTACTCTATTAATCGTTCATTTCATGCATAGTTAAATGGAAATCTATACAAAGAGCTTGATAGAGGCCTGACAGAAAGTTTTATGTGTGAAAGAGAAAAGCAGAGAGAAAGAGAGCGAGAAAGGAGAGTGAGAGATAATTAATAAAGCTGTATTTTTTTGATGTTTCCTTGTCAGTTTACATAATTTTTATTATTATATTCCCTTTTCTTGGTAGGCTATTCTTTAGCAGCATTTAACCTCACGGCCCAGTGTTTAGGGTAGCTGAGCATGGATCTGAAAGTACGGGTTCGATCCCCGTTATTAATTTGAATGATTTGAGGCAGTGAAATCTGGGCACAATGAAACTTCGAGCAGCGACAATCGACATGTGGAACAAGAGCCTCCAGTCTACCAGTGAATTAAAAATATAGTGGTAAAACTACGCAGTATTTTGGAATGATAATTCTTTCACACTGGCCGTGTCGGCACAGAGAGCCGAAGATCCTGGTTCAAATCCCGGCTATGGCACTGAATTTTTCAGTCTGACTTCACCTTTTCTACGCAGTATTTTGTTAGGCAGGCAATATCCCACATGGTGGATGCAGTGCAAATTAGTGTGAAACAACTTTGTAGTTAACAGACTTACAAAGAATGTAACACATAACTAGAGAATAAAGGAAACTGAAATGTTGTGAATTTAAAACGAAACATGCATTAATAGTGGCCCCATTATTTTACAAGCACGAACTATTCGATACGTTATATCGCCTAAAATATCAAAAGCATAAGGACAAGAATTTATGTTACTAACGACAGAAATAACTCAAATTTCGAATCAATTTAGGAAACATTAAAAGATTAAACATATAATTATAGACTATTATTATTGTTTTTATTATTATTAACTTAACGTTACTAGAGAACAAGAATCAAATAGAAAGACAAGAGATAAGAAGACAGACGTATATTGTAGAAAAAGAAAGCACAAGAGTGTAGGATGGAGGGAAGAGAGAGAGAGTCTACTAGAATGATTCACTATTTCAATTTAGGAAATAAAAGATTAAACATATAATAAAGACTATTATTATCATCATTATTATTAACTTAATGTTATCATCAGAGAACAAGAAAGAAATAGAAAGACGAGAGATAAAACACAGACACATACTGGAGAAAGAGTGTAGGATGGCAGGAAGGTGAAGAGTGCTTGTGTGCTAGAATGATTCGCTGTATGTTTACACTGGGTTGGTACTGGACAGGTAAAAAAAAAAAAAAAGTTTTCTTCATGACGTGTAAAATACATGTAAAAACTTCGTGATTCAAGTATTACATGTAAAATACATTTAAAAAAATAAAGTTCGTTCCATTTTTTTTATTTTACACACAGAATTGTAACCCGCTTGTGCCCAACAACAATAAAAGTCAAACGCGTGCAAAACTAATGGAAATATCTATATTTGAAATGCAAAGCAGTATAAATACGAGCTAGCAACACTATATGGATTCAGTGATTTAACAGAAGCATAAGCTTGAGAAGTATGCAGTCAAGTTATATTTACTAATTCCACATCAAACGACTTTATACTTATGATATATTAATGATCAAAGAATAATAATTTGTGTTGCTTCAATTCTATTCAATTCAATCCAATAGCTGTGATAATGTAATTGAATTCAATTTGCAGTCACTGGATATTTTGTGCATTTAAACATTGATAGAATATTAAATAAACATAAAAAATTAATAATTTGTGTGCATAAACACTGATAGAATTTAAAATACAAATAATAAAGTAACGAGTGTTTATATTTAAAAATAAACTAAATGGTAGTTTATTACATCACGTATATAAAACTGCCTTTTGCATTATGTATTTTACATGACTTTTTCGTGTAAAGTGCCTCGTGATTCAAACTGAGGAGCTACTTGATGGAGAAGCTGACCACATGCCCTCCCCCAATCCTGCCATCTGCCTAAGGTAGATGACGCAGCGGTCGGGTGGTAGACCAAACCCCTCCAGGAATGTAGCGCCACGGAGTTTAGTTTAGTTTATTTCGTGTAAAATACTTATAGGTAAGTTACTCGCCCAATACTAGTACTGTAATTTATTCACTCCAAACCTTTAAAACAATCTCTAGTTGAATAATAAACCAATAGACCCTATACTAAAATGTTCGGTACATTAAACAAACAAAAAACTTACTAAAATCAGAAGAATTGTGAAGAATCTGGTTACAGAACAAGTAACCGGATCGCAGATCAAACGAACATTATTCAGCTTCTCAACAGGATATATATCTGCTCGGTTAAATCGGAAGTATCAAATTCATGCGAAACTTAATACGACCCACATTTTGCACGATACTGGGTGTTTCGGTAGTAGACTTCCCTATAGGATTTCAGATGCTATAATGCGGCATAATTCGACATCCGAAAGTAGAAAATAACACCTCAACATATTTTAATTTAATTATCTTAACCCTTATCTTTCTGGCTAAGTACAGTGAATCTACTGTTACCGAGAAACGTTAAGGATTCCTCAGAGCTCAGAAAATATAATACAGCTCAATAAAAATTATAAGTAGACCCTTCTTACTTTGGGGTTTCGGAAGGTTAGGCTACGACAAGTTGGCCGGCGTACTGATAGAGGCAGAGAGACCAGAAATTTTTCCTTGTAGCCTTGTAAACCCCCCACCCCAGGAATGAGTCTATAAGAAAATTCATTTGGACAGGAATTAAGTCTATTCTAGCCAGCTCTGAACATCAAGACAAAAAATAGCTGAAAAATATATAAATTTTATACTGTACAGTACATAATTTAAGACGTTCTGTATTCCTACGGACTTTTCACAGAATGAACGCTATTCGATTTTCCCTGCTAAAATTAACCATCTCTTGCATTCAGCGCCCTAGAACTTATCCAATCCCATTCTACATGTATCACTACTTACTAGAGTAGGGTCGATACCAGATTTTCTCGATACTCGATACCGATACATGATTTTTCCTCGATACTCGATACTTCGATACTAGATACCTTCAACATTTCCAGTTTCAATAAATAGGTACATTAAAAATTAAAATTTGAGAGAACTGTGTAATACCAACTAAATTAATTAAGTCTGCATATTTAATGAGACAAAATTTAATATCATCATTAGCCTATAATTATTTTTAAACTCTACATTAAAACTAAAATTAGTTTTTTTAAACAGTCCACTTACAAGTGTTTGTTAAAAAATATTCGCATTATCATTTAATTGCAGAATTACAAAAGTATCGAAAAAGTATCGAGCGAGTTTTCTGAAGTATCGTTCGATGCCGATACCATGCAAGTATCGCAAGTATCGAGGACCCATCCCTACTACTTACGCTAGTACTTCTGTAATTTAGCGGTGATACATCCACCTCCGATGTTAATTATTAGGGCTGTAACTTCAAGCAAGACTTAATTCTGTAGGGATCTAGTGGAATTGGAAATTAGACTGTGTAAGTTCTTAAGAAGAAGAGGGGTTTTTGTATCACTTCACTCAGCTAAAAGCCAGGTTCGATCCCGCACAAGACAAATTTTCTTGTAAATATTATATTATAAATGCCTGCAGTTAGACAAAACTGAATAATTTCAACAAAAATACATTTTGTTCAAAATTTCAAGATTTTCTTGGGATACGAATGTGAAAGAAAAATTGATGGGCTTACCTGTTAACGATGGGCTCACCAGTTCTGACAGATGCTAATGTGATTTAAGGATCCTATCTACGAGTACGTTCCTAATCCGACTAAGCTTTTAATAGCTCTATGATGTATTCAGAAGCTACCACTTTACTCGAGGATGCGTAAAGCTCCAACCCATAGATCTACCTGATAGCAAGTCTACTTCTGTGTAAGAGTTTCTACTACAGTTTTTACGAAGAGATTTATTATTCTTTTAATGGGGGACATACAACTTTGAAGGCCAAAAAAGTAAGTTTTCCATTTCTTTCTTTCTCATTTTGATGTGAGTGGCAGAATTATCAGAAAATGCACATTATTTTCGGAATTATGGACAAGAATGAATAAGCGTGAGCTTACTTTGCTTAAAATTTGATGCTGACACGCACCTCTCATCAATTATTGTTACACTGTCCCTTCTATTTATAAATTCAAGAACCCCACAGCGTATATCTTCCCCTTGTAACTCCACTATATTTCCTCTTACTTCCACCTTTATTCATAAAAATGACCCAATAAGAGTGGACACATTTGCAAACGTATCAACTGCATATCGAATACCATGGATCCAGATGATTATTTCGAATACAAAAGAGGAATCCATGAAAACCAAAGAGGAGAGTACAGTTTGTCAAGGCACATTTCAATCGTTAATTGTTCATTTTCCATGACATTAAAAAAAAAATTGTTTCAAAACATTTAAGTTGCTTAGCCTATATGGGCGTCGTTTGGCGTCTGTCTTGAAAAACAATTGGTTCCAATACTTCATTGCACTGACTTCAGAAAGCTGTAACCATGGGTAAAATTAAGAAAAGTAGATTCGCAAACAAAAACAATTTTGTTAACAATACGTAGAAACTGTAACAATGTTTCCTAAGAAATCGCCACGAAATAAATGCGTAACATCAAAATTCGATCATAGGCACCTGCCAACCAACCGGCTGTTACAGACTATCTATCGGCCTCTTTATTCAATAACAAGATCCTTATTACTATTCAGCGAAAAATCTTGACAATTCACAAACCCTTCTAGTTCAGCAAAACTGACGCTTGAAGCAGGAAATGTATTGACTTAATATAGGCCTATTATGTAATTTTAATCCCTGTGCGTAAGACACCTCTTACAATAATGTAAATTTGTTATGAAGGGAATAGGTTTGTTCAAACTTCAAGTAAAGTAGGTCTCCTTACGTAATAAACATCCTACGTACAAATAGAAAGGAGAATTTATACTTTCGCGGTTTTCTGCATATCATGACAGTTTCTCAATCCATCTGATCTTTTAATAGGCGTTTTATTAATGTAACACAATCAGAAATCGTGAAGTGTTTAGACATGACATTAGAACCCGACCCTACAAAGGCATGCAATGCATCTCAGCACTATGTATCCCCTGCTGCAGTGCACGCCCTTAACGACAGCGCATCCTTTTGTTGGAGGGCACAGGAAGGATATGAAGAGAGATTCTAAGCAACATCTCCTTCACTTCACCAAGCACTTCCTCCAAACTTCTCTCCATTCCAGCTTTTTATACTCACTTTCTCACTACATAGGCCTACCTATATAGGTGTTATGGTCCGCTAACTGAAATCTGATCTTCAGCTTTGTACTGTCCAAGATATACTTCTGTGTGTTTGTTTTCATGGGACGAACAGCTTCATCTTATACAGAGTGATAGTGAGTGCCATAAGTTGTGAGGCTTGTGACGTAGTTACTTAAAGGAATAAAAGTCTTACAAAACTTTTGGGTTGAAATTAACTGTTCCGGCATTTAAAAAATATCTATTATTGAATCTTTTATGTGTGTTTACTCATATATATTTCTTGAAAATGCATATCATAAGAAACAGAGTTTTATTAATAATTGTACAAATTCATCTTACAGTTTAGGGAAAACTAAATAAAATTAGGGGCTCAAATTCGTGAATAATACCGTGATCAGGGAATAACAACATTGCGCCTGTTAGGGTAGTGTACAGCTGGACAATGTAAACAAATTCAACCTTAGGAAGTGTATCTCCCGCAAGTAGGAATGCTGTATGTAACTACAGTAGCCTACAAGCATATCGCGATATTGCTACGATTCCAAGAGAAAAACTGTGGTTATAAGAACTGTATGTTTTGCTCCATATAATCTAATAATATGCACGATAAGTATTGTCACTCAAATCACTAACACCCGGTATAAATTCCAGGGTGCGCGGGCAAAGAGAGTTAAGTCCACTTTCTTGTTACTGAGAATTAGAGTGATTTAACACTCTATACCAGTGACCGGCATGTTCCGTGCTCTGTGACGTCATACTACAGAGCAACCGCGCTCTTTGCTCGGCAATATCTCCGTACTGAGCGTGGAGGAAGGGTTCAACTGGCCAGTGGCGGAACGACGCCTATGCATTGACAGAGTGCGCTCCGATCTTCGTAGATAGTATGGGAATAGCACAATTACAATGCATTTGTACGAAAACAAAATAGTACAACTGTGATAAATCAATGTAACAGAACAGTTTTGTTTGTAATGAAATTTAATATAGGCCCTACTTACACTAATCTGAAATGCATCCAGGTGCGGATGCGTCAGGTTATTTAAATGAGGCTCCGAAACTACTATAAACATACAAATACATAAAACATAAGAATACTTTAAGGAGTACTGCAAAACTTTGTCTACTCGGAAACTGAAAAATGTTAAAGTATACAAAATATACAAAATACACAAAATATACAAATTAAACTATACACCTTTGTGAGCACTATGCCAAGTATAGCCCTATTCAGACTTTTGATACACACCCTTACTTTGTGTCACTATCGTGCCCAAGCTCAAGGCATTGTCGAGATTTTTTCCCTCTTTTCTCGCGCACTAATTTTGCAATATTAGGAGACATAGTCTGGCTAACACACAAACGAGAACATTTTTCATGTTCTGATCAGATAGGCGGTTTCCATGTTGTGGTTTGCAGATCTTCATACAAGAAAAGAACTATTCACATACATACGTCGATACAAATATACTCAACATTCTAGCAGCAAATATATTATGTAGTTGCCTGAGGAAATCTTCTATAAAATATAGATAGATCCTTTTTGTTTTGAAAGCGGTCCTTCATTTCAATATTCTTTTGCAAATCAATGACTTCTAGTTGCAATGACGTTGGAACACTGTCAACATCCACAGAAAATGGTGTCGCAAATATGCAAATATCGGATTGGAGTTTTGCAAAATCTTGAAATCTGTAATAAAATATCCTGATCCAGTTCTTCTAATTTTTGTACATAATTATTAATGTCTGTAATTGAATGACATACTGTAGACAACTTTGGAAAATGTGGCGTGTCTCCGAGGGTGACCTGACGTTTCCGTAAGTCTAGTATTAATCTGAATGCACTAAATTTACCATACATTTCACTGATTAACTGACCTCTGCACCCTTGCCATGGTTAATGCACGCAATTCAATGTACCATCACGGCTCACCTTAACCCTACTGCTGCACTGAACGCCACTGCGCTAGTGCGTATTAACAGGAATGCATCTCAACTGCTCGCTCTCTCAAGCTCTTGCGAGATGATCGGCTCTTACGTCACAACTGCAGCATCTGCCGGACACTGCTCTATACCAACCCAACATAGCTGTAGAGATGGATAAACCCATGAGACACACATCCATAACTACCGCACAGTTTTGAATATGACTTACTGGACTTAACACAAATGTAGAGAACATTTTTATCTATAACTCTATGGACATAAGTCAGTTTTTTTAGGATGGTGGACTTAACTCTCTTTGCCCGCGCACCCGCGAATTATTCTCGTATACTGTAATAAAAGCACGGCATTAAACAGAATTCAGTCGCAAAAAAAATGTAGGAAGGCCACTAAAGTGTTCCATCTATGTGCTTCAATGAATCAAATCGAAAGTTTATCGAATTAGAAATCGAAAGCTTTTAAAAATAAGTCAATAAGAGTGGACATACAAACTTATCAACAGCATATCGTCTGCTGGCCACTTGATATACAACAATAAAGGCGCTGATTCATGGAAACATTCCCTGGAGTTAACAAAAGAAGCTGGATTGTCAATTTAATGATTTATCAACAAGAATAACTTGCATAATTTTTGGATGGAAGAGGAAAATTCACGAAAGAAAATCTGAAACTGTAACCCTGAACATAAGCTTACCTATCTAATTAGGCTATATTTTAAAACCTTCAGTGAGAACCCATATGTTTTTGACAGTAAGGATTGTTGTTTTATACCCTTCTGTAAGAGCATATTCTGGCTCATTGTTAACTGACTATATTGACTTTAAAATATTTTACTTCGACACGTAAAAGAACATTTCGTTGTCTGTGCGTTTAACTTAAGTACATTTGGTAAAAATAAGACTGCATACGTAAACATCTATACTTTACATTAACTTTGAATGCAGTTTATTAAAAACATACGTTATAGTTTATATAAAGTTTAGTAAATTAGTTTATTACTTCTGTGAGATAAATTTTACCCAAGGTTCTCTAAGTTGTTAGAAAAATTAGCACAGACCTCAAAACCACTAGCAGCCTAGTAAGTTGCCAACAATATCAACATTAAAATTATTCTTCATGGAATTTTTCATAAAAATAATGCTATTAATATTTGCGAAACCTTTAATAACTTAAACGTTTTTACATAATTTCAGTTTTGGTGAACTGGTGTTTGAAATTCTCAACGGGACTTTATGGGCAAAATTTTAACTTATTAATTACTTTTTTAGGTCACAAGCAATGATTAACATGACAAAAGCTGAAACAATACCACGAACATTGTGTGTTTTTCCTGGAGAAAACCACGAGCTCGAACATGGAAAGAGCTAAACAGACTTACAATTTTACGAAAATATACAATTTGAATGACGCTTAGACTTTTATGTGCCTAAATTAGGTATATTTCAATAACTGCGATTAACACATGGATTGTGCACTTGCTGATAACGGTTTATATCTCCTGCTATGGCAGTTTTCTTTTCTCCCATAAATTGTAGCACACTTAGGAACATGGAAGTGACCGTCTGATGGTCCAGGGAGGATGTTCGCATCGAGATACAGTCCCAGATAGCAGAGATGGCTATGATTGGTTCTTTTCTTGCTGGACTGTCACCCACTCTCACACTCTTTCTCACACTCAACCACAGTCACATGCCATTCCTCTCTGTTATCCAGAAAGTATTACTGCGTTTTATGCTCCCAATCTCATACGCTTGGAATCACGCACTAAAATACCAATTTTCTTCGCAATCGCAACAGACTATTAATGGGAAAGAGAGAGTTTTACATCTACTTTTACCACTTTCGACACGAGATGGGACCGTCTGTAAATGTCCTTGCCGAATGAAGCAATATAGGCAGTTACGGAAATTGTCAGTAGCAGTCCATGAAAACCGGAAATTCAAGTACGTAATAGCAATTTCTGCAGAAAAACTCTGAAGAAATAAAATACCGGTTAAATCATATTACAAAATGTCATAAATGTAAAGATTGCTGAGATTTCATCTAATAGTTATATTCGAAGAGAACAGACTATTTTTTTTAATTCATCTAACCTCGCCATTATTATATTGGAGCATAAAATTTCATCTCCAGTTTTCATCAATAAATGGTCTCTGTAAGGTTTCCTCGTTCCAAGAATACCATTTCCGAAGGGGAAAAAGATTTGTTAATGTGTATGCTTTTGAGTACGTACGTGTGTACGTGTGTACGTGTATGTGTGAGAGAGAGAGAGAGAGAGAGGGAGAGAGAAGAGAGAGAGAGAGAGAAGAGAGAGAGAGAGAGAGAGAGAGAGAGAGAGAGAGAGAGAGAGAGAGAGAGAGAGAGAGAGGTGGGAAACTGCAAATTGATTGTTAGCAGTTTGAAAACTAAAAAATTATAAAAATCATATTTGAGTTAGACATCTAAGGAAGATGTCCAAACATTCCGTTGCCCTTGCTACTTTTTTTTTTGGAGGGGGGCTATCCATTTAGTTCAGCTGTTGTGTAAACACTTGTATTAAGTTACTGAAACAGTGATTCGCAGGAATTGTCTGAAGGGTAGTTAACTTACAAACTAGACCTATCTGCATTGATCATTGATCATTGACCATTTGAGGGTTCGGTTTCGTCACAGGTCAAAGGCATATAATTATTTGCGCGTAAATGCGACAGTCTGTAGATTTCAAATCATGTAAAAATAACTTCCAGTACATAGGTGACTGTTACAGACCAATAACAGTAACATCAGTCATTAAACAACCATAGTAAACAAAATTTGACACACAACGCTCCACTTTGCCAGGAACACTGTATTGCGTCAATTAATGACTGAACAAAGGTAAATTTTTCACCTCTGGTTCCCTTCAGGGTATTAACTTTTTACGTTAAATGGAGTGTTACATCAAGAACTTATTTCACTGTACACTGAGTTATAAGGGTTAAACACGTTAAAAATACAAAGGTACGAACTAAGCATAAAACTAATGCATTAAAATATTAACATTTTCACTGCTACTGACTTATCAATGCGTCACATAAAAAATGTATAAAGGCAGAGATATAAGATAAATACAGTGATGCTTAATGTAAAATATGAGGATGTCTGTGAACAAATTACTATTGTCATTTATGAAAGGACTAGACCTAATTTTTCCTCAAATTTTCCTAATTTATTTCATACTTAGAGTCCACTGAAGATTTCACATGAAGATTGCTTATGTTACCACATAAATCCAGCTCTAAAAAGAATAAAAGTATTTATTACCAAAAATTATTAAAACAAAATAATAGACCTATAGTTTATGTGTACTCATTTTTAGCATTCTGATATCACAAGAGGTACAATTATTCATTATATCATGTTCTTCAACCGCGGCCCGGGGCTTAGTTTTTGGAGGCCCGAAAACAAATAACTTACTGGTTTGAACTAAAATGCCAATATTGACAATTTAGTGACAAAAACAGTGTCAGATCTCACATTAAATTTAAGAATGTTGTTTTAGTGTTATTCATTGTCATTGTATAGTGGAAGACAAATATAAAACACATACATGTAGCCTATAAAGTTAAGTAATCCCTACAGATATTATAATATAATTGGTATAGCCTATATGTGTCACGTAAATATCAAGTCATAATAACACTGTGCATCACGAAATTTGCCCATTTAATGAAAATATGTGTATTAGGTTGACTGTTTTATGTAAAAAAACATATTTGTAATTCGATTTTGTCTATTACGTAGCCCATAGATTTTTTTTCAAAAATAATTTTTTAAAATTTTCTTTATGACATCAATTTAACATGGCCAATTAATAGAATCTTCCGATTTCCACATCAGTTTTATTTTCATTATATCTCTAGAGACGTGTCGACACCCACAAGGTCACCATAAACGCAAACAATCAAGAAAGACACTTTAATTTTGTGTTCTTTGCTATTGTTGTGTTTGTTATTCTATCAAACTTAAACATGTAAAACTACTAGCACAAAAAAAACTGGTAGGCCTTTGTGTTAGAAAATTTTCAATTTCATAAATTAATTCAGCACATCCCATTTAGTTAATATCACATGATTTTCTCTAAATGACGGGAAAAAGGGTTAGTACAAGACAACTTTTGTGTTGTCATTATAACAAATGTAGCTACAAAGTGAAAAAAAAAAAACAAACAAACAAACAAACAAAAAACCATGGATGTCAGAAAATTTTGGATTTCAGAAAATTCATCGCATCTCATTAAGTTCTCTTGTTTTCATCTAAAGGGGAGAAAAAAAGTGTAAAATTGTTGCACAGTGTAATAATCAATAAATCAATGTGGCCGGCTGGTTTTGCACTTAAAAATTGCCCTTTAGTTAAAAAATGTTGAATACCATTGCTGGTCCTATGGGCAATCCCTCGTTAGGGGAAGTAGGTTAAATTATTCTGTAATAAGACATTAATACTCTTCAGTATAGCTTATAAACGCCTTTAAACATTCTTTCCATAAAATGGATCTTACTATCTTAAGAAAGTGAAATTTGAATTTCTCTTTTTAATTTAATTCTTTTTTATAATTTTTCGTCGACATGAATGTGTATAAGGTTACATAAGCGATCCCTCGGTGTGGTTCGAGATCTGCATGAGCCAACAGCAGAACGCGAAAAAGAAAAAAAGCTATATAATATACCTTACCATATATCACCACACTGTTCGACCCATACGACCTCTCTGACTACGACCCTGGTCCTGTGGGCAATCCCTAGATAGGGGAAGTAGGTTAAATTATGCTGTAATAAGACATTAATACTCTTCAGTATAGCTTATAAACGCCATTATACATTCTTTCCATAAAATGGATCTTACTATCACTTTCTACGTACATCATAATAATACCATTCATAAATATATTTTTTAATAGTCTGAATACATTTTACAGTCGATCGAGTAGTAGTAGTAATAAAGTACGAACCATTTTGTAAAATTTATGGATATTCTTGTCGTACAGCACATTACAAGCTGGATGACAGAACAACACTTCGTATCTTTATAAGTTACAGCTGTAATATTTTTAAGTACTGATAAAGAGTCTGTAAAATCATAATAAACGTGTGATTCATGTTCTACAAGGCACCGTAACTTCTTAGTGTGTCGAGACGGTAGATGAATTATAGGATATTGCTTCATATCGTACCGAATATACTACAGCAGTTGCGAAAATATAGATGTGATAAACATTTTAAGGATCATCAAAGGAATCGTAACTTCTTTTCTTGCAGAAAATATTAGTAGGCATAGTATTATTGCGAAGTTTCTTGAGGCAGGGGTATACAAACACGAATTCTCAAGACACGCGTCGACCTGGGTGGCGCAGTCAGTATCGGGTTGGCTTTTTGTGCCCAACATTGCGGGTTCGATCCTGACCCCAGCCTATAAAATCAGAGGATGTTTCATAAATCAAAGAAATAACCTTTATGTACTGTACAGCAGCACAAATGGCAGGCTAGCAATTATTATAAATTATCGTGTTACCAAAATGATTCAAAGAACACCAATATTATTATTATTATTCCTATACCATTCGTTTTTATAATCATAGCAGGCCATGCTTGAAAGAGGTAGTAACAAACACGTTTAAAGAAATGGATAGAAAAATAAATAAGTTGAAACGTAAAAAATTTCATAAACAGCGTTATCTACTGTAATGAATATTAACTGACCTAGCTGAAAGAGTATTTTACATGAATATCTGACATGAAAGAGAAAACACGATAAAATTTGAAATATTTAATCAGTTAATAACAAGCACTTTATGGGCAGCAGGTGATGTTCATATAGAGTTCAACGTAAAGGGTATTTAGCTTGATGAAGCTTCATAAATTTACTTTTAATCCCTGTATATTATGACAGCGAGGATTAATGAAAACGTTGGCAGGTTCCTGGCCACCTATAGAGTTTTAGTAACCAGTGATAAAGTCATGAAACCTTTAAAAATACAAAAGAAACTTTACACAGAAAGCTATCAAAATTCCTCTCAACGTTCCGTAAATTACTTTCCACGTCATCACTGAAATAAAACCTGTTACTGGTTGACGGGTATTTTGTCAAAACGAATTGTTACCGATACGTTAATAAAGATGAAATGTACCTAAAAATAATACCAGCAACTAAAAGATGGAGACAGATGGATGCTTCCTTTTGACGTTGACAAGGAGGTCTCAATATATTCCCGTCAAGTACGCCAAAAAGACAGGTCAGTGACCTTAAAAATATTTCAGATTGGAGAGATTTTTATCTCTCACACAACTTTTAATACTTGAAGATGTGACAGTTGGCCAGAAGAGACTATATTTACCAATAAACATTTCCCAATACTGTACGAGTACTTATGTGCAAATTACCAAATAATAATAATAATAATAATAATAATAATAATAATAATAATAATTTATTTTTCCTGGCAAAGTTAAGGCCATAGGGCTTTATCTTCCATTCAACCATGATAAATAGGCTACAAAATATATATTAAATGAATATCTTGAAAAATACAACAAATACATTAATACTACATGCCATAGGCGTAACCAGGCCGACCATATGGGGGGGTTATAATATCCGGGGGGTCTGGAGGGTATGGAATACTCCCCAGGGAGAGGGGGCCTCGGGGGTCCTCCCCCGGAAAATTTTAAAAATTAAGGTGCACAGTAACGAGTTTTAAGCTTCCCACGCTTTATACTCGTATTAAGTAATTTATAAGCAGACTTTAAAAAAAATGTAAGTTTTTCCTTTTTTTAAATCAAACCTTCAAACCCTCAGACCCCCCCCCCCTCGTTACGCCTCTGCTACATGCAATATAAAATATAAAAAAATACATGCATACGCATAGGATTAAAGAATAACAAACCAGAATGTATAAACACGTTCAAACAATAAACTTAGACACGCCTAGTAACAATATCACTACCAAAATTGGTTAAATAACACGTAAATGAACACTTATATTAATAAAAATATTATAATACACATTATTGTAATCTTAAAAAAACGTCTGAACTGGATAAGTGATACGCTAAAACCTAAAGGATTATTATTTTTTTATTTTACTTTGAGTGAAAAGTAAGATATGGTTACCAGTATATGGAACTGCCGAAAGTTCCGTATTCCATCTTTCTACCCTACTGAATCTCCCGGCGAGTTATTCCTTGTACATTCTAATTGATATTGGGAAATTATGAAAATAGGAAGAGAAACAGAGAAATGGTTCTTTAAATAAAAAAAGACCCCTCGTGCTTGAGAAGGCAACAAAGTACATATATAACAGTTACAATTACAATTACAATTACAATTTATTACTCCAAAGTACACGAAAAATATATACAAAAGTTGATACGCCCCCCGAAGAAGCAGAGCTTGTGTTCGGGGGTGGTTCAGTTATATATTCGGCTATATTTGCTATAAGTTGGAGTTGTAACATCAGTAAACCATGAGTCATGACGCCGCCTCTTGCTGAGACATTTACACCGCCCCCATTCATTTATATAACGACACTCCCCAGCCTGCGAAGACTACACATTATTGCGAAATATGTGATGGGTAAGGGAAAATAAAACTTGACAAACAAACTTGAAGACAACAAAAATGTAGAAGGATAACAATTTCGTGTCATTCTTTTCTTTCCCTTCGTTAATAAGTGTCTCTTTCTATGTGACTGTCGCTATTTCTTTCTGGGGGAGATGTTAAGTGAAGTGAGCGAAAATGCTTGCCATTTCGAATCGCACTCCACCCCGCGCTACCATAGCCATCAAACTTCAGACTTCAGACCACCCCCGCATTCCCTGTCCTTCACTGGTTATTAAGGAACGGCCTAATGCACAAGGAAGAACAGTGAGAAGAAACGTCAATCAAAGAAATGCACTTGTCATCAATTCGTTCCAATGTCGCACTTCAAAAATCATTAAAATGAATGCACCCTACAATTGAACAGAGATGAATAACATTATCTGGTTTGTACTGGAATACAAGCAAGCAGAATATTCCTATTTGTGTTTCTAAGTAATATATAGGGACGCATAGGCGTAACGACGGGTGGGGGTTTGGGGGTTTGAACCCCCCCCCCATTGATTAAAAAAAGGAAAATTGTATAATTTTTTTAAGTCTGCTCATAAATTACTTAATACAAGTATAAAGTGTGGGAAGCTTAAAACTCGTTATTTTGCGTGTTAATTTTAAAAATTTTCCGGGGATGGACCCCGGAAGCTTAAAACTCGTTATTTTGCGTCTTAATTTTTAAAATTTTCCGGGGGGACCCCCGGAAGCTTAAATCTCGTTATTTTGCATCTTAATTTTTTAAATTTTCCGGGGGAGGACCCCCGGACCCCCCTCTCCCTGGGGGATATTCCATACCCCCCAGATGTTATAACCCCCCCCATATGGTCGGCCTGGTTACGCCTATGTAGGGATGCATTCATGAACCACAGATTATTGTCTCTGTTGGGCATTACATGAGAATATTATAGAAGAAAAATTCCTCTAACACTGGGATTTGAGCCCAGGATCTTTGGCTATCCATGCCACTGCTCTACCAACTGAGCTAAGCCAGAGTTCACTTCACAGTGCCAGATTCTCTCCTATACCGGTAATATTCTTTCTTAGTAATTTTCAAGACGTGTTCTCATCAGTATACGGAAACCATCAGACAAAACTGACTTTACGGATTATATTCAAACAAGATAACGACTAAGTATACCTAATTCGTACTAAGCATCTCCTTTAGTTCAACCTTTGGTGAGAATATGCTTTACTTAATATTAATTCATTACTGCACTGCTATTCTACAGCTCCATAAAAAGTAGTCAAAAGGATAAATTTGTCACAGCTTGCTTCAGGTGTCTGTAGGCCTACTGTAGGTTCCTACAAATTTAAACCCATGTTACCGATGAAATCTTCCTCATGAACATGACCCACAAGATGTTAAGAAAGCAAAAATCGGTATTACTGGCATAATCGACAAAGTCTGCAAAAACGTTTTTATCGCAATTCAGGAATACGAATATGGAATGTGGTTTTGGTCACAATCATTTCGTCAATATTCCAGAGCTGTAATTTAAAAATGTTAAGCTGTTTATTTCTCGCAGCTAATTATAACAGTCTTTTTAGTCATCTCGTTAGCGTGACATCGGACAACACAACCGAAAAGAGAAGGCTACATGATAACCATCCCTAGAAATGTATAACTTACATAGTAAGTCCTAGTATAAATTTTAGTGGTGCGTTTTACAAAGTAATACGATATTCTTAAGTAAGTTTTTTTTATGATTTCTTAATTACGTGGCATTTACCACAAACTTAATAATTCTTCAAATTGCGCAACAAATTATAGCACAACAACGGTTTAAAATTAGGGTAAGCCTATTCCAAACCCACGTTAAAGAAGTCTCATTTAATATCAATTCTTCCAGGAGTACAACATACCGGTACAAAAAAATGACACTTTATGATCAAGATAACAGAAAATATTTTCATTTACAGACTTCGGATCTAGCCTACCTGGTTCTGGTGTGATTGCACGCATAATACTTCAATGTTTAGCCTATCACAGGTTCAAACAGCAAGGTTAGAAATTTCGCTATAAGTATACACACACACTCACTTTATTTTTATTTTTTTTCAAATTATCAGAACCTACATTACATAAAGTATATTAGGGCTGGGGTTTGAAACCATATGAGCATGACCTACTTCAACGAATATAAAATACAATTACAAGTTACTACTGATGTGGTGAATCAATTTCATGAAAAGTTCTTAACGGTGTTTTCTTACTAGTCTATGTAATGGCTTGTTGTATGCAATGCTACATTGATATGTAAGCTAAACATTTCTGAAATTAAAGAGCCGGTAAGAAAGAAAGAAAATAACTTTCGAAGCTTAGCAATAAGTAATGCCATGGAAAGTATACAGTATATCCTACACGTGCAGAGAAAACTAGACTATATTGAGGAAAGAAAATGCTTTTGATCAACCGTTATGTTGAAATGTAAAGCACATAAAAACCAGAGCCAAGGAACTTCTGTCAAAAATTCTTTAGCCATCTCTTTTAAAGAATACATTCTTACCCTCACTGAATCCCTCTGTGAGTTATGCCTGTTCTTTTCCCTTCCCTCCCCCTATTCAAACTCATCGATACTGTTTCTTTTATAACGGAGGAGAAACTTGTAAAATATTAACTTTCTTTTCAGAAAAATCTTTCTCCGGTTTGTATTGGAAGGAACTGATCTCTGGTGATTGATCTGTTCAGATAGGAATACGCGAGAAGACAGACGTACAATTACCTACTATGCTGGTATAAAGAGTAGAAAATATTTGTAGATATTTTTTACGTTGTGTACTTTTAAGTTAATTGAGTAGCAGAGAACGATAGTGGAAATTAAAACAACTAAGACTTACAGTAAAACTTATTAGAAAATAAATAAATATTTTAGATCTACCGAGAAAATTAAAGCATCCGCAATAACGGATCTTGTTCGAGTCTCTACGGAATTTTACCCTTTTATAATCTACTGGTAGAAGAAACTTACTGGAAGAGTCAAGTTAGTAGTATAACGCAGCTAGCTTGTGAATTCAATTGTATGAAGACAATATGCTATTCACAGCATATAATATTTTATTATTATTACCGGTAATTTATAAGTTTGCAAATTTATTATTATTGGAATCTTGTCACTGGTGTAAAAGTAAAGTTTTCTCATTTTCGCAGACATGGGCTTTAACCTGGAGCGTACGTTTCATCAATATTCTTCTTCTTCTTCTTCTTATTATTATTATTATTATTATTATTATTAGTATTAGATAGAATTTATAGGTAGTACCGTAAAATAGTCCGTGATTAATTGGTTATGTTTATGCATGTCTGTGAGTGCATTGCACTGCTATTGACGTATATATGCGTCACCGCAAAAAAATTGCATAAAATCAGATAGGCCTATATAGAATTTATAAAGTAATGCTTTATTGCAAAATATGAGGAATTTTCATAATTGATTTCAAACTTAAAAACCCACTATTATCACAATGAAATAAATGTTTTCCGTCAGATTTAATAAGTGCGAAACGAATAATACACATGGACCGACTATCTTGATATTTACTGTAACATTTTAAGTATTAAATTTCTCAATCAACCTTCACCTTGCAATAAAAGTAGCATATGAACTAAAACCTGTGATAATTTTAAACATGACATAAGAAACATGTTAAAATGACAGAAAACAGGACTACAAATCACAACTGACAATAGGCCTATACCTTCCCAAAGACAAGGCTTACAAAAACTGTTACAGCGTTGTAGCTACATTTAAAGAACAGATGGATAGGATCTTCTCGTCTGGGAGAGAGAAAAACAAACAAACTCACAAACACATACAAACACACAAAGATATATATTTAACCGCAATTAATTAGTCTACATGCATACTCTACTCCCTGGTTAGTTGCCCCAGTCACATAGTAACAGTCGTAAATAACAGAAACAAAAGACCACACCCAATTCTTTATTGTCAGATGCTACCCAAATTTGGCATTATCTTTTACAACGGACATCTGTTTTAAAACTACATTTTTAAGAACGATACAGTTTCGAAAATCAACGACAGGTGGCCTAGATATATTTACATGTAAAAAAAAAAAAAAAAAAAAAAACTCGTCATTTCGGGAGCTTTTGTTTCCAACTGTAGAACTCTTTGATCTCGAGCAAACTAAAACGTGAAGAAAAAACTCTATAGGCCGTACAGTAGACGGGATACACCACTGGAGTTTCCTCTTAATGCTTTTCTTCTTTCCTTTTAGCCCACATCTTTTTTGGTGAACTCTTGTGTGTTGTGCGATTGTTTACTGTGATAAACGACCATGTAAATAGTTTTTGACAATAAGTTGCATGTCTGTTTTTTTGTTCTCGGGGAGTTACTTTAGGAATCCAGCCTTTCTTTCGCCATATAGAAATGCTGGAACTGTTTCATTCTCTTTCTTTTCCCGCTTCCTCTCAGAGGAGGAGGAGGGAGATGGCCTCCCTGCCCGAACATAGAAAGCAAGCATTCGCTGGGTGTCACCGAATAAGATCGATTTACTTAGTTCCGCATTCAGTCCACAACTCAGAAACTTAGAAATTTTCCAACCTCTCAATTTAAACCTCGGTGTCAATAAAATAAGGCTGTCCAGAAAAGCAGGTGCCATATGAGTCCTATAGGATAACCACTATATAGATAATTCCATTTACATTCGTTTCCTTTAACACAGAAAAATAAAAGTTAGTAATTTGTCAACATTATTTTATTTTATATCACTGAGTACTGTCTTTTAAGCAATCTTCTACTTCAATTTAGGAATTCTGATCATAAATTTGAAGTCTTCAATTACATTTCGATTCCCTTATCAGTTTTTAAGTTTAACAAACTACGCTATTTAACATCTGTAACAAGACTTTTAAAAAGTTTCGGAATTGTGTTGAACGCTATAATAATACTTATTCTTATAAGTAATTCTAGCACACTCTGGTGAGAAATACTCCAGAAATTTCTCGTGGAATTCAATCAAATTCCATCCTTCCACAATCCAATTTTAGCCAATTCCTGCAGCTCACCTACAGTCGGGCAACTAGAGTTTGAAAAATGTTTCTTTCGATCAGGTTAGTTTACAAGGAGTAGGGTTTAACACGTAGGCCTATAGGGAACTTCCTTATTTAAATAAGTACCAAATTAATCAGATCGGCAGTTCAAAAACTATTAACTGGACCAATAAGACCTTGCGCAAAAGCGGTTTTTTTCCCCCCTTGGGTGGAAAGTGCGAAAGTCCACCGCTGTGGCGCTGTTCGCTCCTCTCACGCAGCGGGCTCGGGTTCGTTTCCTGGTCAGGACAAGATACCTAGATGAGGGTTTTCCTCACCTGTAAGACGAGTGTCGAATAACGTTAGGCCCTTCTGTCCCTGGATATCACCTGGCCGTCAGTATCTTCTTAATCTCATCCGCGCTTTGTTCAGAGTGAGTGTATGAGCGACTGGTGTGTCTCGTCCTTAGTGTTGTCTCAGAGGTGGCCCTTGCTTGGGCTGATCACTCATCCGGGTAGGCCCGTACGTCCTTGTCTGGACAAAAAGTATGTATGTGACCAACGATAATCCCTCCTGTAAGGCCAGAACGGCGTGGGTCTTAAAGATGTCCCTAGTGTAACGGAAGGAAAGTGCAAAATATCGGCCAAGCACGAGTAAACCTCTGTAAGCGGAGTGCGGTGAGAGGGGTTGGTTCACAAGCAGGTGGATACTAGCGTTCTGATTGGGCAGAGAAAAGACGAGCCTCTCTGTTGTAAGCGAGTTGTAAACATTTGCCTCCAGTGTGCAGTGTGTTCCAAGCTGCAAGGTGACAGTGCTTTCTTAGTGAATAGTAGCATGGTATGACGTCACGTACCGCTCCTCGTTCTGCTCAGAGTTTTTCTCGTGCTTGGTCGATGGAGCTGGCAGATTATGTTTAGCAAATGACTACGCAGGAAATCAGACTATACCTATATTATACTGTATCCCTTGGGTGGTAAATTTATTTCTACAGCTGTAGAATCTGAAGTTATTTATTCATGGAGCGCTGGTGTTAGTAACATGATGGTCTGAGTATGATGATGTCTTATTTGCTTATAAAACATGTAAAAGGATGTGGATGTGCAACACATAGTCTATTACCTTTGATTCGGTTCAGCGATGGACACAAGCCAGAGACTGATGTACATTTGTAAAACCAAACATCCTTGAAGTATATAAACTGTATTAAGCAGCCGCAATGAAGTGGGATATAAATAAAACCTAGAGATTTTAAACAAAATCAGAATTCTTTCGAAACATGTTTTATAAACTGACAGATTCCAAGAAATGCGTTTCTTAATTTATTAAAAAAAGATACTCCTAATTTCACAGTGGTATATCACATTAAAATACTGTAGATATAAGTTGTTTACGTTTATATCACATTCGCGTTTTCTATAGAATTATCCGAAATAATTTTGTCCTTTTTATGTACTTCTTACATAGTTTTAAGATTTTTTAAAACTATGCATTATCTGAACTAGAAAAAGAGTTAATACTGTAAGAATATACTGTATAAATAAATTAGTTCATTATATACACTTTCTAGTACTAACTTTTCAAAAGAAATTGCCTTATGATAGCAAATTAGAAACAAGAGGAGCCTACAATATATGTGTTAGTTATTTTTTTTATTTTATTTTACTGAAACGTTTCATTTTTCTTTAGTTGAAGACTTTCTCTACCCTACGCAATTTTTTGGCCCATAACTCGAAAAATTTTAAGATTATTGTCTTATAACTACCCTTCATAGAAAGTCTACGAAGAAATTTAAAGTTGTGGGCAAGAAGTTATAAATAAATAGAGAATCTAAAATCGATAAAATTGGGATATTTTAAAAAGGGTCATTCCATATTAAATCAACAAATGGGCGTTGCCGCACCATTTTTGATTTTGATGAAATTTGGTAGGTGATGTGTACCAGTCTTCTGAACCCCAAAACAAATCTTGTTATACCTCTAAAAAATTTTACTCCTGAGATATAGGCATTTGTTTGGAGCACGAACAAGCAAAAAATGTAATTTCAGACCTGTTTTCTGAAAGCCGTAGAATTTCTATTTGAATCAATAGGATGATCAGATAGGGCTCATTGGAAAGCTTAAAGAATGGACTTTCATTTGTGCATACTAAATTGGATTTAAGTTAAGTCTAAACAGACGTTTTTAGGGCTCTAATCTTCGTTCGTGAACTGTCGTTTTGCGTAATTTTAGGCATTAAAAAAACAACGAAGGACTTGGAGTAACAGGCCAATTTTTTTTCCTGTTACACTTATGTATGAGGAGTATGTGTAGGAAAAAAACTGAGCTGTTACTGGTGGTCCTTCACCCTGAAAAATTTGCTTAAACTTTGAAAAAAGTGTAAATCGTGCTTTTTCTCGGTCCCAAAAAGTAATGTGGGACAGGTGATAAAAATCTGAAAATGCCAGGATGAGAAGCCCTTAGAGTGTACTTTAAAATAAAAACAAAATCATTCTGTGACTGGAAGGGATAGAGGAGCTACAAGCCTTTGAAATATCAAGAAAACAGCACTTGACCGCTACTGAAAATAGGCTAAGCAGATAGAATAATTACCACAAAATTTAATTTAAATTTACATAAAATACAAAACATTTATTTATAAATGAGAATTTTCCTCAGTTATACAAATTTCTGATTTTTTGTAATTTTTCTAGCAAATTTTCACATTTGACTTCTTTTTAAGCTACATTGATGGCAATTTCAAGTAGGCCTACTGTATTTTCAACTATTTTATTTAGATACCATTCTTATCCTGGTTTTTTGGATGTAGGTAATGCATTAAACACTAAAAGCTGCATAAAGCTCTTTAAGGTTACATCAAATTAACCTTTTCTGTATGTTAACCTTTTTCTCCATTAGGTCCTCTAACAGACACACATTATCTTTTCCTTGGCATCATTCTGCTGTACTCATCATTTTCGTAGAAGTCTTGTACAGTTTTGACTGAAACTTCATCAAGTTTATTCCTAGTCCTGTTCTCCCTATTCTGTGGCAAAATCCCGTTCTTTTTCACTAAATTTCTTGACTGGTGGGCTAAGTATTGGCTGACATTTAACTCACTCTGAACTATACTAATACTCCAACTACTAGGAGCTAAACTTACAATATTCTATCATATTTTTAAATTTAAGCTTGTGAATTAGTTGCTTGTACTCATTCGCTAAACTGGCAGGCTGCATGTCCATTGAAAATTCCTCATTATCAGTTGAAATGTTCAAATCAAAAGACTTGCTTAACTTTCCTGTTATAGATTTGACTATCTTACTAACTTTATTTGTTAACACTGAGGGTCTAGCTTCAACTGACAGCTTCTACACTTTAACAGGAGAAATACCAAGGACTGAACAAGCATCATTAACTGTTTCAACAAGAATGGTTTCAGGTTCATAAATGTCTGGGCATTCATCTTCACTGTCAATACCGGTCTCTGTGCCTTGATTTGGATTTTTAATTTTTTTAACATTTTGTGCACAGTAATATGCTGGTAACAATTTCAATAGCATGTATTCAGCACAAAATAACAATAGTAATAAGTAAAAAAATAAACTAATCAAAAGATAATGAAGCACAAACACAACCTGCATGCTGTGAGTCAGCTCAATAAGTGAATAGTGGACAGCATTCAACAGAGGGGCTGGATCATATTATGAAGCTATGCATATTCAAACATGACTTGGTCAGCAACCAGACTCCAATGAACAGTGCGTGTCCATAACTTATAAGTTATCAGTTAATATATATTTCAATATACTGTATAGAAGAGTTTAATCCAGTACCTACACCTAATAAACCAGGATAAGAATGGCTTCTAAATACAGCACTTGAAATTGCCATCAATGTAGCTTAAAAAGAAATCAAATATGGAAATTTGCTAGAAAAATTACAAAAAATCAGAAAGTTGTATAACTGAGGAAAATTCTCATTTGTAAATAAATGTTTTGTATTTTATGTAAATTTAAATTAAATTTTGTGGTAATTATCCTATCTGCTTAGCCTATTTTCAGTAGCGGTCAAGTGCTGTTTTCTTGATATTTCAAAGGCTTGTAGCTCCTCTATCCCTTCCAGTCACAGAATGATTTTGTTTTAATTTTAAAGTACACTCTAAGGGCTTCTCATCCTGGCATTTTCAGATTTTTATCACCTGTCCCACATTACTTTTTGGGACCGAGAAAAAGCACGATTTACACTTTTTTCGAAGTTTAAGCAAATTTTTCAGGGTGAAGGACCACCAGTAACAGCTCAGTTTTTTTCCTACACATACTCCTCATACATGAGAGTAACAGGAAAAAAAATTGGCCTGTTACTCCAAGTCCTTCGTTGTTTTTTTAATGCCTAAAATTACGCAAAACGACAGTTCACGAACGAAGATTAGAGCCCTAAAAACGTCTGTTTAGACTTAACTTAAATCTAATTTAGTATGCACAAATGAAAGTCCATTCTTTAAGCTTACCAATGAGCCCTATCTGATCATCCTATTGATTCAAATAGAAATTCTACGGCTTTCAGAAAACAGGTCTGAAATTACATTTTTGCTTGTTCGTGCTCCAAACAAATGCCTATATCTCAGGAGTAAAATTTTTTAGAGGTATAACGAGATTTGTTTTGGGGTTCAGAAGACTGGTACACATCACCTACCAAATTTTATCAAAATCAAAAATGGTGTGGCAAAAAAATTTCTTAAAATTTGTTGATTTAATATGGAATGACCCAAAAGTAAAACGATATTGAGAAGATGATGGCAGTATGCTTCTTGTCATATCCTTTGAAAAGTCTATTCCAATATAACACTTCCTTCCCACATAATTTTTTTTTTTTTTCGTTTTCTAGGTAAGGTGACATATCCTACATCTTTTCTTGAGCTGTATTTTTGGACTTAGGCAGAGGAAATGCCGTATCGAATTCCTGGATTGAGTACAAAACTTGTTCTATCTTATGTATGTAGAGAAAGTAAAAACAGATATAACATAAAATAAGCAGGAAAATGTAAGCTATATAGGTTAACCTGTATCCAATAAATCCTTTCTTACATTTACACAATGAGAGAAGCTATATAACATTTTCGTACTTACTACACCACAGCTGCGAAGGTGCAATAATTTACGCTAGAAGAAAATATAACAATGGATAGAAATAAAACCGATATTTCGGATAAAGGATGTTATTATCACACGCACACTTAAGGCACTTTGAATTATGCCTCACCTTATACCTCACAGGGGATCTCATGTTTGAATGGGGGGGGGGGGTGTACATACTGGAGTAATTTGCATGGGCAGTTTGTTTCCATGTATATGTACATTCAATCCGTTAATGGGGCCACATTATCCTCATAGCGCATCTGACTCGTTTGCGAATATTACATCTGCTCTCTCGTCTAGCTACATACAGCCGCTTGCTGCTATTGTATGTCCCTTGATCATCCTTTTACAATGTATCTGTACAAGGAAATATGCAGGGGTGACAGTAATTTCACAGAGCATGTTCTTTTGCTAGAATAAATAATTATTCCCATAAACTACATAATTAAATGTTATTTGGTAAACTAGTTCGTGGTTAAGCATGCGCAGCATGGAAAGGAAGGATTCCAATATTTCTCTAATAGGAAATAATAATAATAATAATAATAATAATAATAATAATAATAATAATAATAATAATAATAATAATAATCGTCTGTTTAAGTATAAAAACCATAGGAGTGTGCACTAAAACTAAAATTATCTAAGATAATATATTAATAATTTGCGGCCTACGCGTGCCTGATTGATGTTGCATGGACATAATATAATTTAAATGTTTTTAATACGTCTTTTAAAAACTTCCAGGTCACTAATAACTCTGAAACCAACAGACAGATCATTGTACATCTTCAAATCATGTATCATGATATATTTGTTAAAATTGTTAAAATTACACTGAGGCATGATAAACTTATTTCTATCTCGAGTGTTGAAAGAATGAAAATCACTATTGCAACTAAAGTAATTCCTATGAATGTACGAATAGTTTGAAGATGTACAGCCACAGGCTGTTGGAATCTTAAAATGTATAAAACAGTCTCTACATGAAGATCAACTGGCAATACCCGCAATAATTCTGACAATAAGCTTCTGTGTAATGAACACATTATTCATCTTAGTAGATGAATCCCAGTAACAAATGACGATTAGAAAATCCATCTAATATATTTAAAATTGCATTGTTTCCATCCGCTATCAGAATATAAACAGAGCAGTGCTGACTCTGGAGGAAGAGTTAGGCAAGATGATTGATGCCTTCAAATATTCCCTTTTGATTAGAATACATTAACATTTAAGAAAACAATATAACTGTTAACACACTATTCTGCGCTGCCAGTTATGATGGAAATTGATTTGTTTGTTAAAATTATAGTCCAGATGATATGCGGATGAAGTATCTTCTAGTTTACTGGGAATCCAATCCCGATAAAATCAGACGCAGACTTTTAAGCTATCAACCATAATTTTCATCTGTGAACTAGTCGTGCTCTGCATACCACACTACTTCCGTGGTACGCATTCCACATTAACCTGTAGGTGCGACTTGTTGGAGGAAATCTTTACTGGTCCTTAACCCAAGACAGGATACGCTAGTGCGTAGACTAAGCAAAGCAATCATCATGACCATCCTTCGGAAAAGGCAAAATAGTTATTACTATTTAAAAATATACTAAAAATTCCTCTACTAGAGATAAACAAACACAAGCTGTCATTGTTGTTGTTATCATAATATTATAATTATATTATAATAAATATTATATTATAATAAATCACAAATCCTACCCTATCTGTGCCAATGTTAACGGTGTGCACTCATTTATTTAATTAGGCCTATTTTTAACTTGTTCTCGACATATTTTAGCTTTAATTATATTCTTCAAGTCAGAATGGTAATAATAACTTTATAACAGGACAAATACACAAATAAATGGATAAATGGATAACATAAATAATTAATATTCTTCTTTAAAACTTCCCTGTAGACATTTTGCTGAGACAGAATCATGGAAACTTATTATCTCTTTACTAAATTAGAGGAAGCCTAAAAGATCGCTCACTAAAAGATCGTAGAAAAAAAATAGTTTCCCCATTGGATCTCGTATGCACTACATCAACCCATCTGTCTATCTTATTGTTTGAGGCTGCTTCCGAGTTCGACACCCCTGCGCTCACTGTCAGTTGCGGTTTGTTGAAAACTTTAAGGGTCATTTTCGCATAAAGCAGAGGACGCTCTTTCGAAAAGAAATCTCCATCTAAATAATAAAAAAGGCAGTTCTATCGCCACAGATGTTTCATTAGCATATTACATGGGCTGGAGTTCTTGCAGACGGGCAATCCTTTTATTGGAAACAACCGGTCTGGTTTCAGAGGACCATGTTTCCTGCTTTTTACTTTTTCGCATTCTCTTTCCAAAGTACCTCTGACGTACATGAGACAAGACTTACTTGTACCAAATAGCATAAAGTTCGATCGATAGCAAAGCCACTAGCAATGCAAGCCTCCAGTTCCATGCTCGGGAAGGTTATTTTATAGTACATGCAATACGAACATGCAATCAAATTTAATTCTAATTAAATGCAAGACAAATACATTCTGAACATCTCGTGTAAATTCAGCAGTTTCTTTACGATTTTTTTTATTACAACCGTCTTTTCAGCCACGAACTCTCATGTTATGTCGAGATTTATTTGGCATAAATTAAGAAACGTACAACAAATTGAAAAAAATTATGATCGAGCTGAAAGTTATTTTCCGCATACTTCTAATGTGACCTCGTAACCGAGGCAATTCTACTCCCTCAAATTTTGTTTTCGGTGTGGGATGGAAAGATCTCACGGTAGCAAAAAAGAAAGTGGGTTTAAAACGCTGGAATTTTTTCCAAACAGTGTTTTCGAACTGACATTTAACAATCTAAATACAGAAAGATGCTCTGAATATTTTTCCATGCTGCTTATTTGGTTTTTCTTTTCACAAAATGGCCTCGTAAAATACCACTTGCGGAAATCACCAGTGTAACCAATCCATGGGAACCACAGCACAAGCTTCTAGCAAAACTACCAAAATTTCCTTATAGCGATGACGACAAGCACTTGCGACTGTACAACTATAGAGTGAGCAGTAATACTATAAAGTAATAATTTGAAAGTATACGGTGCCTTATCTATTTCGTAATACAATACACAATCAGGGACGTAGCCAGGAAGGAGGCTCCCCTATTGAAAAAAAATAATTAAATTAAAAACGTAGGCCTACTTCTCATTTAATAATCAACAAATATTTTATTACCCTCATGGCATTTATTTAAACTCATACTTATTGAAAGTTGTAAAATTAAATTACTTCAAATTACTTTGTAAACCTTTTTAACAATATACTATTTTGTAACTGTAAAAAGTGTTGTATGTATTTTAAAAAACAATTTTGTTCGTAACTGGAAAAAGATGTTAAAAATAATTTGAAGGCTTAATTTTACCAGAAAAGATCGGGGATAACGTCCAGACCCCTTTAGTGGGCTCCTCCATCACCAAAATCCGGGTTAGGTCCCTGTGCGTTATATAGGCCCAACTAATTATTGTAAACGAGCAACTTTGATACTGAGCTCTAGGGTTAATGTTAAAATTATTTCAATTTCCGAATTTCTTTAAAATAAATTTGCAGTCAAACTTCGATACCTTATAGAATACTTTTCATACTTTTTCCATCGACAGTTTTAAGACCTTTTGCTCAAACTCAGCACCGCAACTATGCAGTTGATAGAGTAGATCAGCAAAATGTAAACAATAACCAAAAAAGGAATCTTTTAACCTTATGTTAGGAAATTTGTTTAATGCTATGCATAATATACCTATAGCCTATCACAGTACCCACTACATTTGAGAAGAGTTAACCCTACTTTCCCTAACTAAAGTTTTCTTCCTGAGGAAAATATTTTATTCAAAATGAAATTGATATAGGGCAAAAATTCCTATTTCACAGTACCTATAATTTCGTAATCTCTTTATTATTTTATTTACTGAAAAATTGGGAACAGAAATGAAGGAAGGAAAAAATAATAATCTGTAAGATACGGGTAGAGGAGAAGCTACCCTCTATGATCAATAAAACGAACTATATCCCTTACTGTTCCCAACTTCGCAATAAATGAAATAAGTAACTGCGAAATTAAGAACGCCTGCTATAATATTAGAAATACTGAGTTTGAACACTGATTATTCTTTCAAAGTAGAGAAACCATAAACCAAAAAGGATTGGGTATGAGATTATTTGCATCCCCACAGAAACTAACAGTGTAAAATAAGTCTCTTTTCCAATGGAGTTTCAAGAATTATGAATGGTCAGTAGGTAAGCTACACACCGATTATGTTTAGCTGGACGCTATTAATTATTTTATACGGAGGTGTCGTGTAGGCAGCATGGTGGAAGGAGTTCCTCCACAACCACCACCACCAGTTGTAACACGATCCGGAAACATCACACAGACATACTGTACAGAGTGTACACACAAGAGAGGTCTAGTCGTATAAATATTCCAAGCAACATGATGCAAGCGTAACACATGTACGGCATGCATCATTGCTTTCCAGCTCGCAGCCTCTGAGCGTATCCTGAGCTTCAAGCTATTATTAAACCTCAGCGGTAAGCTCTGCGAATCGATTTTAAAGAAGCGAAGATGTTTCATAGGTATTGACAACACTTCAACTCACGTGAATATGTGTGTGTGTGTGGAGTAAGAGGATTTTAAAATCCTTCTCCTCCATGAAAAATTCATTCTCGCTCTTTTCATGCTAAAACCCTTTACCTCCGTTAAAAAAAGACGTAATCCCTAGAACTAGAAAGAGGTGCAGAACAGATGTAGAAGCATGCTCTTACAATCTTGAAAAAGGATCAAGCTCCCTATGTAAAATTCTTTAATAATCTTTTTCACTCGCAAATAAAAATAGTTAGAAATTGGTCAACCATAATGCTTTTATATTTTTTATAACCATCTTGTAATCGTTAAGGGAAGAGGACGGTATAATTTGGTAAAAAATGAGGAAATTGTGGGGGGGGGGATACTTTAAAATATTCTCTGAAATGTGTAGAATACATTGCATAACAATCCATGCGTATTTGTTCCCTTATGAGGTGCTGATATGCTATTTTTTAAAGATCCTGCACCTCCTTTTTGCAATGCTGCTTATGAAAGTCGCTGAAAATTACTAATCCATTAATCTGGTTTACGGAGAAATCGAAATAAAAAGGAAGAATGCATAAACCATGTTGCCAAAGTGAAATATGAGAGCGTAAAGGACAACAGCTTAGAAGGAAAATCTTACGGAAGTCTCAAAGCAGGATTCCTTAAATGAATTACTTATTACACTCTGATTGCTGTTTGCTGTAACTTCATTTTTCTGTAACATAAGTTGATCTACTGAACAATTAAAGATCCGGTACGGGATGAAATTTGGCATACACAATCTCTGGACTATTAGGAAGCTTGTCCCTTGAACAGAATTTTGTTAATTGATTTTATTAAAAAAAAATATGTACGTTAAAGAGGGATGTGAAAAAAGTGTTCTTAAAATTGGATTGTTTGTTTTAGAAATATAGGGACTAACATAAATTCTGTTGGAAACACTTCGTAGAGTGCGTTATTGTAAGTAAAATGTAAAAAAGTGTTTGAATTTATTTTTGAAAATGGCTTAGACATAGGCCTACTGATTTTAGTAAAACCCTGTTTAACCGTGTTTAAACATATGTGCACAAAAATTATTTTTTTCAAGATGTTTTGTTAAATTGCTATAGCTATGAGCTCTGGGCCTATATATACAGAAAATAATATTTTTACACCACATAATAAAAAAATTAAAGTCCACCATCCTCTCCCCTAAACCATTTCCAATTGCAAGCATATCGATTGACCTGCAAGATGTAAAATGCCGAACCTTCATAAACAAACCAAAAGGAATTTGGATCTAGGCCTATCATTGGTTAATAATATTCATGAGAGAAGCCATTAAAAGGGTTACTTATGTCAAAAATAAGAAAAGAAGATTTATTTATTATTTTGTTTTCATTGTGCCTAAATGTCCTACTATTATATTAGCTTTTCATTTACTTTTATCAGCAATTTAAAAGATTTTAACGAGACATTTTAAATGACCGTACATATGTATGTGTCCACCTTTACTAAACTCTAAACTTCATTTTCTCTACATTAATTTCGCTATATTTTTGACCATTCAAAATGCTGCTTGCTTCAAAGCTTTTTATGTACGGACTTGAAATTTCAGTGCTTACTAGTACATAATGGGTACAAAAATGTTACCAGTAGTTTACAGTAGCTTTGCAAGTGATTAGTTTTAATATCATTGATACTGAAATAAATGGGAGCATATATTATTTGTAAAAAAAATACAAATTTTCCCCTCAGTAATTTGTTTGGTATTCATAAAAAACTTGATTTTAAAAAAATTCCTAGAAGGAATTAAAACGTTTGTGCAAGAAAATATTTTGACTACTAAAAATAATAAAACGAAAACAATTTTAAAATAACTGTTGCCTTGTCTTTTATACTAGATCTAACGTATTTTTAGTCCCTAGATGAAAAAGTACGGATACAAGACATTAATTCTGACTAGTAGATAATCTAAAAATAATACTACGGAAATACATACTAATGAAACAATATTATAAAAAACACAATTCACTATTTGCATATTAAAATATTTAAACGAGTGGTTTGATATCATTTATACCATCAAATACTTCCTGCATGGTAAAATTAATAATCAAATTTGGCCGATAGTTTTCTAGAACCTGGAATAATCCTTTAAAAATGGTCCTTCACTCTTAGTTCGTACTGTATAAACCCAGATCATAAATTTATACTAATAAACAATGTTAAGTAATACTTAATCAAGAAAACCAATAATCTGACTAAAATATTAATCCCTTTCACAAGTAAAGGAATACTAAAATATTATCCTTTTCTTATTAGGTCCCATGAATAAGCAAATAAAGACTTCTTTACGGGGGATTTTTAAATAGCATTGATTTTTAACTAAATATGAAACTACCGGTACTTCATTCAAGAAGAACATGGTAAACTTTGTTTTTCGGATAAACGAAGAAAGCTACACTGCAATTACATGGCCTTGGTTTAAAGAACACAATGACGAGACTGTGGTGAGAGAATCTCATTGCTATTCGACGCTAGTTCTTTAGCCTGATAAAATATAGATTTCACGAAAATACGTATTTAAAAAAAAAATCTACCTGCATTCGTAATTGTTTTTTGTAAATAAATTCATCGAATTGAACACTCAACATGGTTTTCCAATTTCCATCATAACCCTCCTACAGGCTTTTAGCTGAGGAATATTTTAACGACCTTTCCCCATCATCCTTAATAAAAACTAAGATGAGCTCACAAAAAATAAAGAAAGCAGGATAGGGGGGTGCTCGTCATCATTATTCATGTCGGATGTTTGAGGGGCATCATTTTTACTTCTCTCCCCAGTCACTTAGGTAACTATACATAGCAGAGCTTTCATATCCGCTACACCACACAGTCCATTCCAGTTCTATATCGTGATATTTTACTTCTGCATTGACGGGAATAGGTGAATTAACACAATAATGTATTCATCAACCGTACAATTCTTGATGAATATTAATATAATATAAAGAATATAGGCTGTAATCAGGGACCTAACCAGGAAGGGGGGCCCGAGGGGTCCGTGCCCCCAAAATAAGAGACTTAGGAACGTAAGCATTTGAATACGGTAAATATTTAAGTACTAAAATAGGATTATCAAGTTAAAAAATTATACAGTAGGCCTACATTCAGTACATTGAGTTTTCATACACTAAAAGCTTTTTTTTTTGTCTTTTTAGTTCTTTTTAACCTTAACGACAGTTCTATTAGTATTTTTTGGGTTAAAAGTATTATTAGTTAATCCCATTATGCAAGTTATTTTTAAAATAAGGTTATTTTGCCAAATTAAATTGCAGTTTTAACTGACAATTTTTGTACTGTTTTGTATGAGATAATTTTAGACATGTAAATATTTTGAAATAGTAAAGAGTTAGTATTATTTAGTCACTATGAATACATTGTTTCACTTTTAAATATTATCACTTAAGCTAAATGTACAATAATGCATAACTGTATAACCCTTTCCCATTTCACTAAATTAAAATGTACTTCTCATTTAGTAGGTATTCTTTAAAAAAAATGTGTTTTATTACCCTTATGGAGTATTATTTTAGATTCAGATCTCATTTTAATGCATTTTTTAAATGTTATCATTTTGGAACAGTAAAAAGTGTAATAGGCCTATGCGTTTAAAAAAATCTATTTTGTTTGAGACTAAATTAAACTTTAAAATGAAAATCGTGTTTACGTATGCAATAAAGAGGGTTCAACGTCGTTCTCATTTTACAACATTCCCTTGACGGAAGCAAGGCAAGCCTTCAAGAATGTAATATTTTCTATTATTTTGTACTTTATAAATTTTTTACATAGCATATTTGGATGTTATTCTCTGGTGTAAAGAGTCGCCAAAAGAAATAATGTTAACATACAAATATATAACATATATACATATATAACATATTATATAACATATCGGTACGTATTTTATCTGCAATCATTAGTTACCTCAAACCAAAATACTGACGTTGAAATGCAAAAGTTAAAGAGCCATAGGTCAACATAATGATAGTAGGCAAAAAGGTAGAAGTACCGTAGTTGATTCCATAGGGAATTAGTAGAGTGGCGTGAGGATCCGTGGATCATTTGTAGGAACTCTTTGTTAGCTATTCCGAAGAAAGGCTTCACAAGTAAAACAAAGGCGTGTATTGTGATGCTTTCGATCAGAGAGACCAAAGCACTTGTTCGGAAAGATGATGTTCAACATTTTTCTTCTTCATACAAACAACTTGGAATCTAAGTGCAGTCCAAGAGTAGGAAAACACATGTCGCTCCTGGGTAAACAATGTGCAGCACAGTGTCTTGCGGGGGCTTTCAGTCCAGTGTGGACACAAGGATGGACCTAACTCGGCGAAAGTGAGAGTGTGGGTGTGATACAATAGTTAATAGTTTACTTATGCTGGCTTTGTTTAAATATTGTAGTTGTTTGTTTCTCCTGAATCCGACTGTCCTAACACCTACTTGGCGGATCACAAATCTTCTCGTGCGGGATGTTACGAAACAATAACTTTCGTCTTATCACTGAATTTGACACAAAGAACCAAACTGAAGATTCCTGTTGAAAAACGCATTGCAATTATAAACCTAAACAAATCACTAAGAATGAGATGAGAGTAATCAGAATCACAAGATGAATAAATAAACACATGAAATAATTAAATAAATATCATACTCATGATGAGAGGATTTTTTAAATTCATTGTATTTTTCATCTAAGGTTTACTCGGAATAATAATGCATACGGTCATACAGCACAATAAACAAGCCAGAGGACCAGAAGTTCGAAAGCAGGAGAAATCATTCGAGTTTTCAAATTAGCCATAGGCGCCGACTTAGGGGGGGGCAAGGTACTTTCTTAGGGGGGCCAAGACTTAAGATTGTATCATGTAAGGCCTATGTATAACTACTGAAAATCCAGTTCTTGCCCCCCCAGAAATATTTCCAAGTCAGCGCCTCTGAAATTAGCTAGGGCCTAATTGTTTTGTCGGCAATAAGGCACTGTGGTCTTCTCAGCCTGTATCACATACTTTACTAACGTGTGAAATGGTGGCCGATCTGCAGAAAAACTAAGGATTAATATGAAAATATTGCTTATTTTACTCATTTTCATAAGGGTTCGATTTTATCAATTTTATCAAGATCGTTTTACTAAATGTCACTCAATATTAAGAATGCATTCTTAATTACTAAGCCTACTACTGTATCATGAACTCCATAATCCATCATGCATAGGACTATTGCCTTTAGAAAGTATGCTACGTTACCATGCTGCAAATCCACAACGTGTTCTTACCTGAAACAAAAATAAATATGTTATAAATTATAATAATTATAATAATGCAATCCAAATTCACAAAAATTACAGTATTAAGATTCTAAAAATTTAAAGTTTTTTTCAAAATGCTATTGCGATCAAATACAAACTATATTAATTATAACATTAAACTTATAGCAAAGTGTTAACCACACATAAATTGTTAGCAATACACTTAATTTTAATTTGTTTCTATTAGTATTAGGGAACCTTGACTCTGGTCATACATTGTATGTCTTCTACAATATAGCTTAGGCATTTTATTATTATTACTATTATTATTATTATTATAATTATTATTGGTATTAGTAAGTGAAATAACGAATTAATCAGTCTTCATGTAAAAAGTTGATTCTAGACTCTAACGTCAAAGATAATTATTAATGAGCATAGGAATGTATTAAATATTGTACTTTCAATTTTATCAACACACCATTATATTAAACTATGCAATAGCCACAATGAAAGTTGGATAAAATAGAATATCACATTATTAATATTTATTTCGTCGTTAAAATTCCTCGTAGACTACTTTTGAAGATTGACAGGAAGCAATCTGGACAACAGACAGCTACTTTATTTCATCATAGAACTAGTGAATATAAAGATGTAGATAACATTTTAACAGCTCTATCTCTACGATACAGATTCATCTGGGCTGGTTCCTTCAATATGAAAGACCGGCCAATTACAAGTTAGGGAACATGTTTAATAGTATCAGAGCACGGTTATAATTACAGTGGCCCGGCCACGCGAAGGCGTATTCAGCCTGAATATTGCCGACATGAGACAAACCACATTAATAATTCATAATTACACGAAGGAGATGCAGCAGCATTTCCTCTGTAGCAACTTAGCTGACCGACACCCGGAAATTTCATGAAACTACATCTTAAAACCAAAAAAATAGTGTAGACCTTACTCCTTGACTTCAGATGTTAGTAATATCGTTTCGTAAGTGAAATAAAGAAAGCTGGTGTTTTCAGCGAGACAGACATGAGCAACATGAACAATGCAACAATAATAACACTGATGACGATAATAATAATAATAATAATAATAATAATAATAACAAAGTATTTAATAGTAAGCTCAGAGATAATAAAAAAAAAACTGCAGATAAGAGCCCTAGAATCACTCTTTGGTGCCCAAAAATGTTTTAATTTGCAGGATAAATTCTAGAGTGATAGGGAAAAAGCGAATAAGTCAAAATACCAAAGTTTTAGGAGAGACAAATAAAGATTTATTTTCACAGTATTTTTAGAATATTTAGATCAGTCCACCCAGATATTTTTACATAGTATAAGATACTGTGTAAAAATATTTGGTGAACTGAACTAAATAGTGTAACAATGCTTTGGAAATAATTTTTTTTTTGTCATTTCTGAAAATTGGGAATTTTGACTTATTCGCCTTTTCCCTATCACTCTAGAATTATGTAAAATAAGCACATGACTAATATTAAAATAACCAATTTTCTGTATCAGGAACACTTTGAAAGATGATAATTTTAATTTTCCAGCAAATTTATTCATTTCTTTTAAATGTTTATTTCAATTCAAGCTTTTACGCAGAAACTTCCAGAGGTAGAGAAATGTTGTTCGTTGTATCACAGTTCTGCATAGGTCTATTTTAGCAGAGATTTGGATGCATGTGTTTGTATGCGATGCATTATGTTATAGCTTAAACTAAACTCCATGGCGCTACATCCTTTGAAGGGATTAGGCCTGCCATCCGACTGCTGCGTCATATACCATAGATAGATGGCCGATTTGTGGGCATGTGGTCAGCATTCGAACGCCTATGGCCGTTACTGAAAACTTATTGAACCAAAAGCCGCTACTTCTTTTTCAGATTGTGACACAGTTTGTGTCATAAGGTTCAATGCATCCCTTTCCAGACCTCTCTATCTGAGAAAAACCCAAGGATATACCGGGGATCGAACCCAGACATGCGGATCTGTAGTCAGCAATGCTAACCATTAGACTATTCAGGCAGTCACATTATATTATAAGCCTAATTATATTTGCTTATTAGAAATTTGAGTCTAGAAAATTATATTCTTAAAATAATTTGTTTTAAAGTGAAGGAATAAAAGATCAAAAAGTTGTATAAATTCATTAATAAATACTGATCTCTGCCTAGAACAAGTAAGTGAAGTATGTATTAAACCTACAAAATAATCATTCCTACAGGGAAAAAAAAATAGATAAACCAAATTTGACATGGCAAGGATAAGTTGGGCGCGGTTCCTTATAGAATCTACAATGGCATTTCTTGTTAGCACATTGTCATAGGGCCCCCTTTCGAGCACTAGCTGCAATGAATTGCAAGTTATGCAAACCAATTCATATCCATATGCAAAACAACTCTGCGAACAACTTTTTGTTGCTATCGTCTCCTTGTTCTTGTATTATAGTGATGTACGCCTATCTGCATAAACATCAATGACATCATTTGCCTAGCATATTGTCTTATCTGATGCAGCATAACAACATTCTAACAAATAAAACAAATTCTAGCCCAATTTGAGACGTCTACTTAGCAAAGGAAATGATTAAATAAGTACAATTAGAAAGAGTAGAACGAATGAAAGAAAACAATCATTCAAACTTGTTGGAATGATTAGGCCTACCTAGGTTCAACATAGTTAAAAAGGTACAGATTTTCTAGGCCGTAAAGAAACTGAAAAATACTAAGAAAGTTAGATTGTAACAAAAAACAAAATAAATCTAGGTCACTTTTGTCTTCTTACATGTGAGTTTAACCTTTGCTGTGGGCATGGCCACGAGGAAAATTTTCTTTACGTGCCCGCATAGACCTTTATGTTAAAAAGTGCAGATTATTAGACCCACAGTCAGATCACAGTAAACAAAAGAAGCGTTTTACTGGAAGCCTATTATTCGTTTTCTGTTTTCTTGATTTAGCAACAACGAATTTGCACAGAAGTTTTAGCAACAACGAATTTGCACAGAAGTATCTCGTGTGGGCACTTCCTGAGCACTATTTTCGAAAGTATAAAAATATATAGAATGATCCATTTAAAATAATAGAGTTGGTGTTACTTCCGGTGAAACTGGAAGTTCGCAAAATTAGGTAATAACGTTTCTGAATTCTCTATAAACGGTTATCCCAACACACCGAGTTTCATGTCACTGAACCACACGCTTCAGAAGTTATTTAGGTGGTGCTAATTAGCTAAATCTCTAATCTCCCTGACAAAAGTAGCGGAATGCGAAAGTTTCGCATTTGTTTACAAGTGAAGATTCATACCCCAAACACTACCAAATAATTTGGTTACCTAAGCGTCAAATAACATTATACCATAATCGAATTGTAAAGCGATGTGTATTTTAATTTGCAGTTTGTTTTTTACAAAATGTATATTTATCGTTACAAGAACACTTTAAAAGTAAAAGCATCCGAAAAACTTCTATGTACTTTACAAGATTCTAAAAATGCTTTGCTTTCCGCCGTAGTGTTTTACCTGTGGTTGAGCTTGTTAGCAGATTAGCCAGTTCGGCGGCCCGCGGAGAAAGCAAACTGATGACTACTGGAGCCCGGATTTGTATGCATAATCAAATAATAAAATATGAATGCAAGTATGCATGGATAATTTTTAAAATATGTACCATTATATGCAAAAATAAATGAACAATAATCAAATGAACAATTTCGGGGGGTAGGCTATAATGTTACCTTATTCGTAGCTGTTACAGTAAATAAGGGAAGTACCCTGAGGTTTTCACGTGTGAAGCTCCTATGTCTGTCAGTGAAAACGATTTTATACAGTGAAAATGTCCTTTCTACATCGCATGATGTCACAGGTGCATATGAAAAACACGACAACTCTTCTTCAGTGAATTCCTTTTCTGTTATAGCTTTTTCACTATCACCAGACAACATTTTGCTGACTTGACAGATTGTTTTGGAACCAGGATTTTTACTTGATACCTGACTAAGCTTATCGAATGCAATTTTAGCAACACCGTGATTTTCTGAAGACAGTACTTTTGAAATTTGATCTATCAAAGAAAGTGAATACTCAAAAGAATTATTTCGAGCCCCCAACTATGTTATAATTTCAGGTAATTTGGAGAAGCGGCTATGAATATACTGGATCTTTTTCTCATTGCCATCTTCAGTGAAACATTCCTGAACTATCGTAATGCTAGCTGCATCATCCGCATGTAAGGAATCTAACACTGTTATAACTTCACTGAAATCTTCCGCATAGTATGACACAGCCTGTAACCACGTAGGCCTACCTCAGCAAGAAAAAACTGGCTCAGGGGGTAAAGGCAGAGTTGGAAATAGTTCACGAAAGTTTTGAACTCTTAGTGGCGCCTTCACAAACACTTTTATAACATTGAGGGCAAGTAAGTCCACTTCTTTATAAGTTATTTGGCTCTAATAGTTTGAGCGACAAGATGTAGGCCTAAACATATATACATATATATATATATATATATATATATATATATATATATATATTGCAGACACTTTATTAAGTACCAGTAACTATTAACTATCTAAAGGGGAAAATACGGATTTTTCTGAGATAGGGAAGTCTGGTACTCAGCCTCGTGATTCCAATTGAGGAGCTACTTGATAGAGAAGTAGCGGCTCCGGTCCTGCAAACCACCATTAACAGCCGTGGGTGTCGGCATGCTGACCACATGCCCCCAATCCTGCCATCTGCCTGTGGTAGATGACGCAGCGGTCGGGTGGTTGGCCAAGTCCCTCCAGGGATGTAGCGCCACGGTGTTTAGTTTTAAAGGGGAAAATATAATTTATTACCACATTTAAGAGTAAAACTTGCACATTTTCATTCAAATCTTAAAAATATGAAATCCTCCGAAATATGTATTTATATGCATTAACAAATACTGGTCAAATTGTCTGGAAAAGTGTAACTTACAAAATATATCATTTACATATACTTTTAAATATATAAAAAAGAACATGCATTTTGCATACAAATCCGGGCTCTACTGATAACACTACATATTGCTATCCCGTATTGCACACATAACCTAAAAGTTGAATATTAGTACTAGGATGCTTCCTATTTGTTTTTCTTCTGCAGTGTTATAAAACGAATTTAAAACGTTAATAAACAACGAAATTGGATACAGGTTTTTACAGATAAGTCTACTTATGAACTATCCTTTTTCATTCTTGAATCTTGTTCATGACTAGGAATGAACAAAAACTTATATTAGTTTTGTTTATGTTTGTGTTTTATGAGGGGTCATAAATGTAAATATGAATAGCATATATACGTATTCCTCCCATTTCTAGGTCTATATAAACGTCTAGATTATAAATAAACCGTTAAATGGCATTCGACCTGCTTCTTGTGTTGTGGCCGGAGTCCTTGAGTTGGCTACCCAGGAACACCTGATACTTCGTCAACAGTAAATAAAATGCGGTCTTAAAAGTTCTTTTGAAACATAAAACATCAGAATATTTCTCAGTCAGCGTTTTACGACCTACTACAGTGGCAGCGAAGACAGGTAACATATTCTAGGGTTGGTCAAAACCAAAATGTTGTTACCACAATCCACTCCCACATTCCGGTATACAATTATTACAACTTTAATGTCAAACAAAAGTTTAGTTTCTGCAATACCTTCTGGTTGTATCAAACAGAAACTTATTGCAATATCCTTACGCTTAAAGGTGGTCAGACGCCAACCACTCGTTGAACAAACATATTATCCTTTCATAGTTAAATTAATACACTTGTAATAAGGCATTTATCAACTGATATCATCAGCGGATACTAAGTCTGAAATCGATGGGAAACATTTCCGTACAATAGCTGTTTTCCGTAGCCTAAATGAAAATTGTAACACATAAATAAAAATCCTCACAATTTGCATAAAGCAGTATGCTATTCATTATAATCTCTGCTTTTGGACAAGTTTTGAGGCTTGCGTCAGTAGCATTGAAAAGGTTAAACCAACATATTTTCAGCATTATTTTATGAGAATTTTTAATTTTTTGTTTATATTAAATTAATTTCTTGTTATACTGTACTAGCATGTGCCCGCGGCTTCGCCCGCGATAATTATTTCAAACATTAAAAATTAAGAGCATAATAGTAAAATCATAATATTTATTAACTCCTAAAACACGTGGACTACATACCACGATTAGATAGCATCGTCTGGTAAAAGCGACCTCAGATTCGAGTTTCTTGGCCAAGAAAACCTCTGTATAGTGAGATTCGTCCAAATAAAACAACGTTTGACCATATTTAGGGTTTACAACATTCAAGCGATCGCGAAAGTTTTATTTTCAAGGTGTGACAAAAATAGACAAAGCCAACTGTAATTGATTTGACATTGAAATGTATAACTGAAAACTTATGTTTTGAAAACGCAAAAAATGCACGTTTTTTGCCCTTTTTCACTCATAACTCACGAACGAAAACTAAAATTAAAATTCCGGCTTCGCGGTGCATTTTCCGACCCTTCAGCCCACCTATGTTTAAAATTTCAGATCTCTGCGTTTAGTAGATTTCCCTGGACATCGAGGACAGTTCCTTTTATTAATATAGATAATATGAATTATAATGATACCTTCTCTAATTTGTCAAACATCCATTTAATTTAATCCAAACCCACCTATACCATTGGCAACAATATGTTCTGTGAATTTGTTTCGATAATTCTATGCAAAAAGGGATTAAGTATTTTCAAAAACATTTAATTTTTGGCATTTAGAATCAGAATTTTTCAAAATCCCTTCTTAGTGAGCACCTACATTATGAAACGAATTTACTGTCAAAATTCCAAGTCTCTACCTGTTATAGTTTAGGCTCTACGTTGATTCCTGTCAGTCAGGACAAAGCCTTTTATATATATAGAAGACTAGCTTAAAAGGCCCGGCGTCGCCCGGGTTTCTTATTTTGTAATTGGAAATTAACTTATGAAGGACTTTAGATTTATAAATTCTAGGTCCTTATATAGGTATTTATAATTTGAAGTAGAAAGAACGACTTATCACACTCAAACTATCCCCTAAGAAAATGTTTGAAATAGCTTTTATGGCTATATGTAGAATTTTGCATCCCATCGCTTGTACAGTACACAGTAAGCCCGGGAGGGGTTCTAATAAGAAGAAACCGAAATTCCGGTAACATAAAATTGTATTATCGTGGCTGAAAATTTTGTTTCTCACTGTCATAGTGTCATGTTACCATAAAACCGTTTTCGGAATGAAATTAAACAGAAATACAATATCACTTTCATACATCTCTTCCCAAAACATATTACCTTACCTCGTATTGTTTTCTCTATTTCCAGGCTAGAGGAAGCAATGTGACTGCATTATTTTCGTGAATTTCATTCTGTGATATAATAATATATATATTACCATACCTCGTATTGTTTTCTCTATGTCCAGGGTAAAGAAAGTTATGTGACTGCATTATTTTCGTGGATATTGATAGTTCTCTCATTTGTCAAATTTATTCTACTTTCATTTTTTTTTCCAAGGCCCGCTGGTAACAATATGTTTTAATGTCAAATGTGATTCGGATTCGATAATTCTGTGTAAGAAGGGATTAAGTATTCTCAAAAACATTTGATTTTTGGCATTTAGAATCTGAATTTTTCAAAATCCTTTCTTAGTGAGCACCTACATTATGAAACGAAGGTACTGTCAAAATTCCAAGTCTCTACCTGTTATAGTTTAGGCTGTACGTTGATTCCTGTCATTCAGTCAGTCAGGACAAAGCCTTTTATATATATAGAGACTAGCTTAAAAGACCCGGCGTCGCCCGGGTTTTGTATTTTGTAATTGGAAATTAGCTTATGAAGGATTTTAAATTTTAAATTCTAGGTCCTTATATAGGCATTTATAATTTGAAATAGGAAGAACGACTTATTACACTCAAACTATTCCCTCAGAAAACGCTTGATATAGTTTTTATGACTCATAGAGGATCTAGAATTTTGCATCCCATCGCTTGTACAGTGCACAGCAAGCCTGGTAGAGGTTTAAATAAGAAGAAACAGAAATTCCTGTAACATAAAATTGTAATATCGAGGCGGGAAATTTCCCACTCTTATGTTACCATAAAGCATTATCACTTTCATACTTTTCTCTCCAAAAACCTGCGATATAATATAATAATATACACATTACCATACCTCGTTTTGTTTTCTCTATGTCCAGGGTAGAGAAAGTTATGTGATTCCATTATTTTAGTGGATTTCACTCTGTAATATTTATTTATAACATGAACTATTTTGATAACTTCTCTTATTTGTCAAAAGTGCATTTCAATTGTTTCTTCCAAGCCCACCTGATACCATTTGTGCAACAATATATTCTGTGAATTTGTTTTGATAATTCTATGTAAAAATGGATTAAGTATTTTCAAAAACATTAAATTTTTGGCATTTAGAATCAGAATTTTTCAAAATCCTTTCTTAGTGAGCACCTACATTATGAAGCGAAGGTACTGTCAAAATTCCAAGTCTCTACCTGTTATAGTTTAGGCTGTACGTTGATTCCTGTCATTCATTCAGTCAGTCAGTCAGTCAATCAATCATTCATTCAGTCAGTCAGGACAAAGCCTTTTATATAGATAGAGACTAGCTTAAAAGACCCGGCGTCGCCCGGGTTTTGTATTTTGTAATTGGAAATTAGCTTATGAAGGATTTTAAATTTTAAATTCTAGGTCCTTATATAGGCATTTATAATTTGAAATAGGAAGAACGACTTATTACACTCAAACTATTCCCTCAGAAAACGCTTGATATAGTTTTTATGGCTCATAGAGGATCTAGAATTTTGCATCCCATCGCTTGTACAGTGCACAGCAAGCCTGGTAGAGGTTTAAATAAGAAGAAACAGAAATTCCTGTAACATAAAATTGTAATATCGAGGCGGGAAATTTCCCACTCTTATGTTACCATAAAGCATTATCACTTTCATACTTTTCTCTCCAAAAACCTGCGATATAATATAATAATATACACATTACCATACCTCGTTTTGTTTTCTCTATGTCCAGGGTAGAGAAAGTTATGTGATTCCATTATTTTAGTGGATTTCACTCTGTAATATTTATTTATAACATGAACTATTTTGATAACTTCTCTTATTTGTCAAAAGTGCATTTCAATTGTTTCTTCCAAGCCCACCTGATACCATTTGTGCAACAATATATTCTGTGAATTTGTTTTGATAATTCTATGTAAAAATGGATTAAGTATTTTCAAAAACATTAAATTTTTGGCATTTAGAATCAGAATTTTTCAAAATCCTTTCTTAGTGAGCACCTACATTATGAAGCGAAGGTACTGTCAAAATTCCAAGTCTCTACCTGTTATAGTTTAGGCTGTACGTTGATTCCTGTCATTCATTCAGTCAGTCAGTCAGTCAATCAATCATTCATTCAGTCAGTCAGGACAAAGCCTTTTATATAGATAGAGATATACTGAGGTACTCATGATAGCCTAGCTCTCAAATATTATGTGCCACAAATTGTATGAAATTTGCAGAAACGATCTGCAATCTGTATGTAATTTCCAATATCACTTTAGTGAACTGTAACAGTTTTAACTCTATGAAAAATCAGACTAGTTACATTGTTAACAACTTTTTTTAAAAATTACACTTTTTAAGCTAATTAGTTTAGTTCATGTACTTTGGATAATGCAACAATGTATTTAGGCCTACCTTTAATTTAAAAAAAGAGCTTGCAAATATCTTTATTCTTTCAGAAGTTATCGTTGTTTGAAATACATTAAATGCAAGGAAAATTACTTTGCGGTAAACCGCATGCAAATATTTTAGGCTCTACACGCAAAATTGGATTGAGCAGTGAAGCCCCGGAATAGTTTTTAATCAACATAAGTACTAACAGGTGCTACTATTCGATTAAAAGTATGTATAATAGGTCGAACCACGTAACTACAACAAAAATTAACATAACCTCAGAAATATGGAATATTTTGTTCAGGAAAAGTTTATATTTCTTTAATAATCAAAGCCTCTCTGCAGAAAAAAAAATACGTGTGAATATTAGATTTTCGTGCATAAAACTACATGAAATTTCCTATAAGCAAACATTTTAAAAAATACCACCTTAATCGGCTTGGTATGGAACAAATCTTTTTTGAGGAATACATTTTTTACTTGAATTTTTCTTTAGTTCCTTGAAACATTATTATTTTTAAATAACCGATGAGTTACGATTTAAAATATATTGAAATTAGCTTTCCACCCCCTTTTTGTCACATCACTTTCTACTCATTTATAAAAATCAGTTCGAAAATAGCTTCAAGAAAACTGAACAATTTTTACCATTCATTATTTGAGTGCTGTTTGTAACAAGGAAGATAGCTGGACAATTTCCCATAATCGTCACGCAAACTGAATACCACTATTAAATTTATGCCACTGTTGTCGATCTGCCATGAATGTGCTACGAGACCCACATACGTTGTACAAAGAATCAGATAGGTCTACCGTAAGTTTCTTAAAATACTGGGTCTACTGTACCGGAAGATGATCAACACAGAATCAATATATTGTGCAAGAAAATCTCTTAAACATCGTAAGCGTAATGCAGATTAAATAAAAATCGTCCTAAAGAAGGGGATCATATGGAGAAAAAATACAAAAAGAAAGAAACGAAAATAGATGTTCAAAAAAGGCAATAAAACACAAAAATGAATAAATCAAATAATGGGATAGAGAAAGCCAATGTGGGGTGTGTGGTGAGCGAACTGAAAGGATGTTGATGATGGCCTGGGCCTACATTTTATCCGAACGAAAAGAAACTACATTTACTTGACACAAAAAATGATCCTGCATGTGGAATATGTAGATAATGTTCATGTAAACAACACCAAATAATTAATTTTGTAATCGAATGAAAGGGGATTCGTCTATAGTGGAACAAAGACAATGGATACTCTATCAGCTGTATTTGATGTGCATATCAGTTTCCATTTAAAAGCTATCAGCAAATACGCTTTGTAATTAATAAACTAATATTATGCTATACAAAGAATATTACTCATTGATACTCTCATTGATTCTACGGTTCAATGTACTGGCAGTCAATCTGGCTCAAAACTATCAAAATAAAAGTTCAATAATTGTTTATTCGGAAAAAAAGGGTTGATTTCCGCTTGCTACAAAATCTACTGGAAGTGTACCGTACGTCATTTAATACTTCTGTTAACTAATACACAAAAATGTTACTTATCTACTAAGGATCAAATTCTGAAGCTTTCTAATCAAATCACGATACTATTTGTACCCATCCAAACTAAACTGTAACATTAGGCCTACCTTCGAAGGTTTGTGAATACACAGAATTTTTTCGACATTATGAAATAGATTACATTCTAGTATATTTTAAATAATTATATCGCCCACGCTGTATTTCAAAGCCATACATCAAATTTTTGTAAATCGTTAGAAAAGTTTGATACACGTGCGCAAAGCATCCTAGATATCCTAGGTTCAGCTTAGATTTCACCTAAATGATTAATACGTAATTCTTACCAGTGTGAAAAAAAAACTAAAATATGGCGGCGGCGACGACGATAATAATAATAATAATAATAATAATAATAAAAATAATAATAATACACGTCGCATTATTTACATTAAAATTGGTGGTCACTGCCCGAGTTGCTAAGTGCATTTGTGTCACCCCTGGCAGACAAAGGAATCTTCTTATTTCAGAAACCGGTTCTTATTTAACACACGATCATCAAAAGACGGTCAAAATCTTCTCCACCCACCCACGTGTGAAGATAGAAACTCCCTTTCATACGGCTTAAGAGAAGGAGAGAGAGAGTGCATCATTAAATGCAGATAAACTTGTGCAGTCATTCTTATCCAAAGACGTCATAATGTTTATCAAGGCATTCATATATTATCATCACCCATCACAGCGATGAGCTTAAGCAGATAGGGATCTCCATCCACTGTCACACATGAGTTCCACGCCCCAAATCCGTGGCGCATTATCAGGATTTAGATGTCCTGCCCCAGATAGCGTAATTAAGACATGAAGTGAATTATTTGAGTCGTCGCAGGCAGTGGATATCCATAAGGGAAGCAATGTTTCCAGCACCGTTATTGTCAGTAAAGGAGCCTAAAGATCAATTCGTTATACTGTATTCCTTAATTGTTTAAATAAATACCGTAAACAATAATCAGATCCATTACTTTTATCTAAGTTTGTATACAGGGAGTTTTATTGTGTTCATTAAGATTTCTTTTATTATTAGAGTACAATTTGTCATGAACGAGGGATGGATCCCGCTCCTTCTGAAGGAGGCTGTGGGTTCGATACCCGCCTCGGGCATGGGTGCTGTAATAGGAGAAAATGGAAAACAAAACTGTAAACAAGATAAATAATTTAGGAAGCAATGGCCTGCTAAATTTTATATTTTAAAAAATCTCCTTCAGCCTCCTCTACACCACTTTCTCATACTTCAAGTGGAACTAGTACAAAGTAGTAATGGGATATCGGAAGCAAAATATCGATATGAATATTGTTTACCAATATCGTTTGCAGTATCATATAGGTAAGAAAATATCGATATTCGAGAAAATGGGAAGTTTTACTAAGAAGTTTGTTTCTACAGCACTCATAAACCGTTAATACATAGTTCACGCATCCGCACATTGACAATTTCACTGCTCAACGTATGATATTGTGCTCTGGTATTGTGCGCTTGCGTGAACTATGTGTTCATGGTTTCGGAGTGCACTGGGTGGGGGGGGGGGGACTTGCTGTCGTTTAATGCAAATTTGTTAATCCTGCATGTTTTGCAGCTAACTAAGAAGCTGTCCCCTTCCCATAGAGCCCCCCAGTGATAGCAGGCTATACGTATTTCAAAACATGTCTTGGATTAGGAAAATAAAAACTGGGAGATATTCACCTTTAACTATATGAAAAGCATCCTTTACAAATGGTGGATTTCAAGCACAAGCAAGCCCAAGTTTGGCAATGTGTAATTTTTTATCAATCCGCACAGTTTATGGAAATACGAACAAATGTTTCAATTATTTCTAAGTTTACCAATAATAAAAATAATAATATCAGTTTTCTTTTGGGTAGTCTCCATTTAAATCTTTGCAAGATTTTTTACTGAAATCCTTACAATTCATCTCATAGGTTTTATCCAAATTGGCTATAAAGAAAAGTTTATTTTCAATGTTATTGAAAAAATAATGCATGCTAGTAGCTTCCAAGAGGAAGGCTGAAAATATTCAAGAATATCCGCTTGAAAACAGATGCGAGAGGAATCGATGTGATACCTGAGTGGGGAAACCACTGGCTTCCCACCGGAGCGCCGCGGTTTCGGTTCCCGATCTCGATATGGAGACACGCGGTGATTGAATCCAGTTCTGAGGCTTCCCCTAGCATGACTAACATTTCACTCCACTGACTGACTGCTCGACATATGTATTAGTACCTGTTCACTAGATAGAGTGGGAGGAGAACATGCGAATGTTATATAGTACAGCATTGGTAACGTACATTCCTGAAACCTATAGTTTAACAAGTTAGGCTACAGCAAGCAATTCATTTTATTGACAGACCTATGATGTGTGATTTCAAATTCGGTTTGACATTTTTGCACGACGTAACTAATTAGTGGTACTTACGAATATTGTTGCCGTGGATCGTAACTTGACATTCCCGCACGCAATCTAGTTGCTATGAAAACAAAAGAAATCTCCATGCGGTAAAAATTACAAAAAGCACAAGTGCCGTAAGTAAAATTATCATAATAGAAGCCTTTATGGAAGACCGGAACCAAGGCTCCCCAGTTTGTGGCGATTTTAACAGGACAAATAATCGGTCCCCATAACAACCAACACATGAGAATCACTTTCTGAAATAAAACATCCATCTTCAATAGTGTATATACATAATATTTTCAGCTAATATCTCAATTAATATAAATAAATTGATATAAATATTCATCGTGCAAAAAATAGCATGCAATACTCGTGCCGTAAGCGCATAACGGATCTCGGAAATTGAAAAAACTCTTTCCTCGATTCGTATGCACCGCTTACGGCACTTGTATCGCAATAAACTATTCCCTGCAATGAAATAAAGCACCAGGCATTTCTAGGATGGGAAGAAAAACCTTTGGTCCCGTGTCTTTCATGAATGGCACATTTGTTAAAATAAACCTACAGGCCTGTGGTGGATGGGTTCTTTGGAAAAATTGCAATCGCACTTAAGTTAATCTTTTTCTTCCTATCCTAAGGGCCTGTATGACGACCTCCTGCTATCGTATTTATCTACCAGATAGAGAACCTATCTGGAAGTTGGCCAAGAATTGCGTATTATGGTCTCCTGACAAAATCTGTCTGGGAAGACAACTTCCAGATAAGCTAGCAGGAGGATGGAGTGGCTGACAAAGTACCAACTGCTAGTTAGGGATCTTGGTTGAAACAAGATGGCAGGACGCGGAACCTTTCTGGCCACCTTATTTTCAGAATTGATGCTGGAAGATTTAATTTACACAAAAATGTCATTTTATGCTCACATATGAATGAAATAGAAGTGCACAAATCGATTAATGCACTTAAAACGATGTGTTATCATGTGATTTAATTGTACAAATACAAATCCGAGCTGCCGCACCTAGCGGAGGACTACCGAACTACAACAAACACACCTCTTTGCTCAATCAGCTAAGGACCATTTTACAAATTTTTACTGCGTTCTTGCCGGTAGCAGTTCAGAGGTGGTATTACAAGGCATCTTCCAGTTAAGCTATCTGGAAGTCACGTATCGGGAGGAATTGTCGACAGGTGGTAATACAGGCCCTAAGAATCACAAAGATGAAATACTTTGAAGGTATAAAGGAACTGTTATTACCTCTGGTTGAATGGCTCTCAATGAAGCTTGAGGGACACTGCGCAAGTTGTTGGTTGGTTGATGGTTATTTAACGATGGGGATGTACTGCAACTTAGGCCTGTGACCGTCGCCGGTGTGCCAGAATTTTGTCCCGCAGGAGTTCACTTAGGCCGGGCGCAAGTTGAGACGCAGTTTGGTGACGTGAGGTAGAGGTTACTCACCGTAAGTTTAACATAGAGTTAAATACAACAACGAAGGTTCGCACGCAGGGTGAAGTGAAGCAGATTCAACGAGTCACGAGCTGCGGACGTTTGTGATCGTGCCACAGTTTCTCACTAGTGACTTCTCACTGCGCGTGAAAAGTTGTTTGTCCACCATGGACATTGAGAAGAAATTAATTGAGGATAAATTAATTATGGCAGGTCGAGGGAGAAAAAATTGTACGACACGTCAAATTAAAATTTCAGATTTGGGAAGAAATTGCGAAGGGCATTGGAAAGAAATGTGATAAAGTTGTTTATAATGTTTTTATACTGAAATAAGATGGATTTATTTGAAGGGAACAAGGGAAAAGCTATAGTAGTGTCCGTTTTTATGGACTTTGAGATAATAATGCCTTCTAATAGTGAATTTGGAATTTTGGAATTAGTTTAGGCAGAAAGCGGTAATATTATAGGGGAAAAAGGATCGTACTCCATGCAGTTTGAAAGATTGATGTCCGCTCTGAAAGTAAACAAACCCTCTTCAACTCTTCATATTTATTGTTTATCAGTTTGTTGCTATGCTCTTTTCAATCAAAAGCGTTTCTTGAATTAATTTCTATACAATGTGTTCAATTTTTTATCCTTTTTCGTTTTCCGCTGTACCCTTCATTTGTTTTAGATAACATTTTATATGCAGTAGATTTTCGACGAAAAGAAAAAGTTGCATAAGCAGGCATAAAAGTGTATATTTTCTATACAGATGTATATCATAACTAGTATAAACCATAAGAATTAATTAGTTGGGAAGTTTCAGATTTGTAATTAAAAATAAAATGAAGGAGTCATCTTGAAATTTATTTTCAACTTACTTTCATAAATGTTTTATAATTATGTACAGTAAAATTGCTCCATGTTCCTTAACAAACGTTTCTGAAATGAAACATTTTCTCAAAATGATTTTACCAATTAGTTCCGTTTCGCTTTATAATGTTTTCCCATTCAGAGTTAAACTTAGTATCTCACCGGAATTTGAAAAGTAACCTTAATTTAAATTGAATTGAATGATTGAGTGTTATAGTGACATTAAAAATAAGAAATTAAAGGGTATTATATTTATTAAAAATTATATATTTATTATGTCTTAATGATGAATTTTCGTATCATAATTATTAATTATATGTATATATGATCGCTGAATGTAAGTATTCGCAACATTACATTAAAAAAAATTAAATTTGTAGGAAATTAATACATTCTTCCCAGTGTCGACTCGTAGCTAAAATTAGTGCGATTGCTGCTTCATAAAATGTTTAGCCTTCGTTTTGAATATTGTGCAAAAGGAAATATACATATTTAAAAAGAAAATTGATTCAGAAACTTGAAAAGACCCTAAAAGAACAAAATCAAACTTTTTTACTTACTGTAATTTAAATTGTTACAGCTCAAGCATGATCTATTCGTTTAAAAATTAAATCGATTATTCTTGTTTTAATTTCCGCGAAAAGATCAATAATTTTCTCATTATTATTGATAAACTTCATTATGCAGCTTAGTGTATGAATTCAACTAGTATAAGATAATTCAAGTTTTGGTAAGAAATTCAACCTGTATACTAGTAGTCTTAATAAACACCATATATTGTTTCGAATCCGATTGTGAATAAAAATTTTGGATTATATACATTCATTTTATTAAAGTATGTCTATATACAATTGTCAAATACTAAGTTGATTTTATTTATTATACACATGAACATTTATTGAACATTGTATCTCTTTTTGTTTGTCAGTTGGTAATATTTGATAATTCTTTGTATAATAATAATAATGACACCTTAATTAAAATTTGACTTCTTTTCTTGCAGTATTGTTATTTGACGTATTGAAAAGTAATAAGTTAGGTTAGAAGTCACTCTGCGTCACCTCACGTCACCAAACTGCGTCTCAACTTGCGCCCGGCCTTACATGCCAGTAAATCTATTGACATGGGCCAGTCACATTTATACACACATAAATGCCATCCACCTGGGCCGGAATCGAAGCCTATTCTTGGGCACATTATTGACTGCTCCACCCAGACGGCGCAAGTTAATGAAAATCACTGTAATGTGTAATGAAAATAAAACTAACTTACCTACAGAAATATAGTCTATACATAAAAGTAATAAGATTAAGTATCTCAGTATGTTCCTTGATAGAAAGCATAGTTCTCCCGGCGGCAGTATTACTCAAGATAGGAGACATTAGGCATAAATGCAAATGAAGCATATTATGTCTGCATTTGGACATTAAGAGGGCTCTTAAAATGGGTGTGGCGCCCACTCTTAGTGAAGCACTGAATGTAGCAAAGTGATCTTTGGCAAACTATCAGAATACAGCTACAGCATTCGCTATGTTGGATGACGTTGATCTGGTTCATAAATCTGCAATGAAAGATTATTGAAGGCGAATTACATTTTCTTAAGGAAACCAATTATTGAACCTGCTCTACATCTTCGTATTTATTACATTTATTCTTTTATGAACTAAAACTGCAATTACCCACCGTTCAGAGAAATTACACACATTATAAGGAAGGGTTTTAAAATATTTATTTACGCACACATTGTTCAAATGCCACGTCTTAAAAATATCGTGTATATTAAATGTGACATGTCCCGCATTTTGCACAAGCAGTTAAGACGACAGCTGTTTCCTTATGAAATATAATATACAATTAAAATGAATTAAAATTGACTTTGTAATATATATATTTCGATTATATGCAGAGTACTGAGTTCGAAGCAATGACCAGGAATGATTTTATATTATACTTACGAAGAACACACTCCATTAATACTGATAAAAATAACCTTTATTTAGTGGGTGTATATTGGTACATCCACTTCTATAGAATTTCACAATTTAAAAAAAGGGCCTGTCCATTTATGCATACTCATAAAATACTCTATATAGAGTTATTGATTTATTACAAAGCTGGCCAAATGTTCTATCGAAGGTGGGATGCGGAAATTTCATTACAAATAAATTTTGAACTAGATCTTGCACCTCTATTATTCGGTATTGACAAAAAATTATTGTAGAACTGTTGAGGACAACATTCTATCACTTAGAACCGTTTCCATATAGACCATAAGCAAGAGAGCTAACACAAGATCCAGCATAACACCTACAACATTCAACTCTGTGCAGTATTTCCCGATATAAAATATATCATATCAATATAGCACATGTTCTTGTAAGAGTTATAAAGGCGACTTGCATAAAGGCATAAAGGAAAAAGAAAAATCCAAGGGGTTTGTCATCTAGCCGCTGTTGTTACTGTTTCGGAACTTAGGTTTCCCATACAAAGTTATAGATCTTATCCCAGTAAACGACATACCTCAAATAGTTTAATAATAATGACTACCATAGAGAGTTGACTAAAATTTCTTGAATAACGTTACATCTCTACATTATCAGTCAAATGAAAGCTTTTAACAGTATAACTTTAATTTTACACTAATCGTTTCATCATCATGGTAAAGCTCGGCTGGTTCATATGACTGTATAAAAATCATCTCAATCTAATTCTCCTTGTACTCAAGAAGCATACGTTTTCTGTGAGAGGGATTTTGTAATGCCATTTTCAAATCCAGTTAAAATTCAAGCCACAGGAACCAAGTCGGTGTGCTTGTTAGCTGAGATGCGAAAATCGTATAATCAGTATCAAACAAACCCTCTCTTGCCAACATAAGCTGCGTTAGCTGTAAAGTGAAGATTCAGAGAAAAATATCTCCATTCTTAATGGTCTAGAGATTATTATTTTATTTAGCTCGGGAACTTTCTAAGAGAATTCTTGAAGATGATACATCCCCTAAAATTAATTTTTACTCACGTTAAAGAATGCAACGTCGCGTTTTTAGATTATACGGAAATGTTTCTTACGTGGTTTATGCCGTGTTCTGTGAGGTCTTTGATGTGTAGGTTTAAAATTGAATGTATTCCCTTGAGTAGTACTATAGAAATCGCTGTATTACGGGAGCAAGGAATACATTAGCATTACTCAATTAAGCCTACTTTCTATGTTATTCCCAGAGACTATTAAGCAGAACTCAGAGGGCGAATTTACATTTTAAAGAGGCATGGGATGGTCATTTATAAAATGTAGTCAGAATATAGAAATTCAGCAGGAATCTAATTAATTAAATGGGAGCTTTCTGTGTTTTTCTTTTTCCTTATTCATGACATCTAGTGGATACTACCTGAATTAAAAAGGCCAATTTGTATAAAATCCTTTTAACAAGATTTGATGAGATACTTGAATGTAAGTTTCCTGTACCGGTATATATTACATAAGTATCAAATTAATAAAATTATGTCCTAGGATTAGACTCAAGAGAAATAATTATAATACTATATGTTTACTTTCTTTACCTATAGGAAGTAGGCTAATACGTTCGACCCTGAAATTCGATGTAACGTTTTCAATTAATAGACCTAAAAGTTTCTAAACATCGGGTCCGAAAATACACATCTGTGTGTGTCTGCCTGAATAGCAAAGGCTTAAACAAATAAATAAAAACGAAACTATTTTTTTTCTATGACATGCAGCATATTGCCGACTTTCTCTTATTCCTATTCCTATTTTTAATTTTAATCGTGTGGTAATTTTATCGCAAATGGCTGAAATGATTTTATTTAAAATGTGAAAAGGGAATGTACTTAGACCAAAACTGTTATTTGAAAGAAGAAAAAATCCCCTGCTTTCCACAAACTGCGACTTCTTGCCTCGAGTTTGAATACGCAATCCCGCAATGAGGGACAGTTACTTTATTGTAAAGTGAACTGGGGAGAGAGAATTTGAGTTTAGAGGTCCTTCAACATCCAAGATTACTGGGCCCTATTGAAGTTGCGGCGATAAAATTTTAAGCCAGGGCAATGGCGCCCAGGATACGAAATAGGTTGCACTTAAAGGGGGCGTGCAGAAAAAGAGAATCACAATGAGAACAAGTAGGCTAAGTCAGAAAAAGAGGGGAAATCCACAGTCGCAAAAGTAGAAAAGACGTTGGATAGTTGCCCAAGAGGGGGAGTTTTACAAGAAAAATAAACAAAGACAGCAGCACTTACGCTAAGAATAAAGGTAATAACAAAAACTCACCCCGGCGTTCAGTTGACGAAACAGAGTTTCTGCCATCGATTGAAATACGGGAGGGGTACCAAAAACAAAAAAAAAGGTCTCATGCGGGTTATGGGCAAAGAGACCACACAATTATTATGTGTGAAAGACGCTGGAGGCATATCCCAAAGGGTCTAATCACGAAGGATTACTGCAGCGTTCGGGATACGCTCAAATTGAAATATGTAACGATAGATTATGCGACAACGCAGTTATTCTCGGGACACGGATACTTCACAGCATACCGAAATGGGTTCAATTTAGCAGAGGACTACCTCTGTTCCTGTGAAGACTGTGATCCCGACACAATATACCATGCACATGCGCAAAATATAGTTCAATATATTTCCCTATTGATTTAGGACATACAAGAATGGAAAATTGAGCAATAGAGCAAATGGGCCGAAAAGTTGTTGGAACCGGAGAATGACTTATGGTTGAGGGCTCCGGGAGTCGTAGAGGGCCAACAAACAAAAAAAGTGAAAATCTCCGGAAAGCAAACCTATCGGCATAAGGAGATAAGGAAAACGAAAGAACGTAAAAGATGGGAGAAAGAGCGCAAAAGATAACTACGAGGAAAGGAAATGAGGAATGAGATAATATGTGAATTGCGGGGAAAACTGTTAGGTCTTAGATCCATTATCACTCAAGGTCACGACTCTTGTAAATGCGGTGGAGTCGTTACGCAGAATTTCGGGCAAATATATTCCCTGAAGATGTTTCGTCTGAGATCGTTAGTAGACAGTAAACTCGATCGGGATATGTCGAACAGTAAAGAGGCCATCACATCACGGGCAGATATGTAGAGGTTCACGCTGGAGAGAAAAACGCGTGTTTCAGATGTCTGTAATCAGAATGTAATCGAAATTGCATTCCAGTGAAAATCGGAGAAAAATACAAACAACGTTGTCCGTTACTGAAGGAGCCATGGAACGTGAACTAGAAAATTCGCAATGTCCATACTGAAGGTAGAATAAGTTACGATACTGTAGGAGCTATTGTTGCAATTGTGTAAGACTATTCTCTAGTACTAATAAGTTAAATAGGTGAAGATCTATCTAAATTCTCAACAACAAAGTATCGGAAATGGCGTTTTCAAATACGGTACGTACGCTAACCTGAAGTTAAACAGTTTTAAATCTTGGAAAGGTGAAGTCAGAATGAAAAATTCAATGCCATAGCCGGGATTTGAACCAGGATCTTCGGCTCTCCGTGCCGATGCTCTAACCAACTGAGCTACCATGGCAACGTGTCGGTACAACATTAAATTCTCCAACTGACTCACAATCCCAGCCTATCTTAGCCTACACACGGCTAGTGTGAAAGAATTATCATTCCAGTTTTAAATCTTTTTAAAAGGTTATATATACACTTATGGAAATATTTCCTACACATAAATAGAAAATTAGTACAGCCTATAAAGAAGTAGGCTATTTTCCACCAGTATTATTATTCAAATACTTTAAATTGATCCCCATAAATAAAATAAAAAATCCCACTAATACGAAGCTAATATAATTTTATTACATGAAAGACTGACGTTAAAAATACACGTCAGTTCTTATGCAGGCCAGGATAATTTCCCTGTGTGCTGAAATCTATATGACGTAAGCAATTGTAAAAGAAGGAGAACTTCAAGAGGTAGATCCTGTTATTAAATATTTCAATGCTAGGGGAAAGGAATTAACGTAGTCAGAGGGTTAAAACCAGCCGCCTATAAAACCCGAGAAATTGAGTTTTCTTGACGCAGAACCGAATCAGCTCTCGCATGAACTCTTTTTTACCATTAGATTAAAGATGGCAAAGAATTCAAACGGACTATAAGACTTCTTGCGGTCTTTCACAGAATTTTCATCAAAGAGATGAGGAGCAGAATTAACTAAATGTAATTAGCAAATGAAGGAATGGCCTCCCTGAATAAGCTTATATTCAACTTTTAAGCAGATGCGTGGCACTTGTTTCTGTCTCGAAATTTTAGCTATAGGTTGTTTCAGAAAGGCAAATGCATTTTCTAAAGCAACATCCGGGAAAACTCTACAGGAATTTTACCACAGGTAATCCCACGAGAGATTACGAGTTTATTAATAGATTTATCTGATGACTTAGTTTTGAGTGGGATTTATTTAGGCCCTGTATGACGACCACCTGATATCATATTTATCTACCAGATCTGGAAGATCTACCTATCTGGAAGTTGCCAAAGAATTGCGTATTATGGTCTCCTGACAAAATCTGTCTGGCAAGACCACTTCCAGATCAGCTAGCAGGAGGATCGAGTGGCTGACAAAGTACCAACTGCTAGTTAGGGAATCTTGGTTCAAACAAGATTGCAGCAGCCCGAAGCTTCCTGGCCACCTGATTTTCAGAATTGATGCTGGAAGATTTAATTTACACAAAAATGACATTTTAGGCTCACATATGAATGAAATAGAATTGCACGAATCGATCAATGCACTTAAAACGATGTGTTATTATGTAATTTAATTGTACAAATACAAATCCGAGCTTCCGCACCTAGCGGAGGACTACCGAACTACAACAAACACACCTCTCTGCTCAACGAGGTAAGGACCATTTTACAAATTTTTACTGCGGTAGTAGTTCAGCGGTGGGATTACAAGGCATCTTCCAGTTAAGCTATCTGGAAGTCACGTATCGGGAGGAATTGTCGGCAGGTGGTAATACAGGCCCTAATAATAACCATTTTCTTAATGTTATTTAATCAATATCCTGTCAGCTGTGAGATTACCGCATACTATAAATGAACAATCGATGAATTTACTTGAGTTACCAGATTATAAACAATGCTACCAATAGTGCTTATGAAAAAAATAGTTAACTTACTTCAGATAAGCTAATTTTTTCAGAAGAGAATAAAAGCACACAAACTGGCTTCCACCGATTAGAAATAGTGATTTTATTAAATGCATATTTATATTATTTAAACTTTCAAACAAGGTTTTGTACAAAAAAAATGTGCTTTATACTGTTCGTTGGCAGCATGTGATATTTTAATCACTGCGTACTGATACCTTTCGTTTCCAGTAACGAGCTGACATTTTATCAGATGAAATCGCATTCTTGTATTCCTAACTAGCATATTATACGATAAAAGACCTTGATTGGTCGATATCCGAGGGAATGCTAAACGTTATTGGTCTATGTCAAATACGCGTCGTATGAATGGAATAGTCATGCCAAAATATCCTTAGAGAGAGTTTTGGAAAAGTGAAGAGTCCATTTTTCTTACACTAAGCTTGTGTATATTACGTTCGGAATAGATGACGATGATACTACATTATATGCTTTAAGCTGGTGATTCCCCGCAAGTAAGAAAGTATGGGAACAGAATAGAAAATTCCCAGTCACTATCGATTCTATGGATGGATACGGACACTGTCTTACTAATAATTAATCTATATGTAACACTTGTACCAGAACTTTACACAGGCGATGGAAAGAATGTAACTAATAATCCCTATTATTGGCAGTTGTACACACTTTACACGATCTGACAGCCTTGTATAAAGTTTACGTAAATAATAAAGATGGCCGATATCTGTAACAGCTGGTCGTTTGGCAGATGTCTGAGATTGAATTCTGAGGTCATGCACCCATTCTTAAGGCCATTTGCTATGCAACATTCTCAGATGCTTGTAGGGTATTGTTTACATTGTTCCTTGTATGTGGCTCATTTTCTTCATTTAACCACGATTATAACTTTCTAAGAAATACTGAAACTACATTTTTCTTCACAACAGACGATAAACTGTTTGGATAGATGGCGACACTAGCGGAATGCAGTCACATTCTTCTTTTATTGCCACGGGCGAGGAACTCATTCCATGATGACCGTGTATTGATGACGTTATAGGGATATTAGCGACAGAGCTTTATGTAGAATTTGCGCAGTCAACAAACAAACATCAATTCAATGCTCAAGAAAGCAAGTTCTATTAATAAGGATTTGTATAATATATTTGTGTATGTTTGTAACTCGTTTTCGCAATAGAAATATGTCATAAGAATTCCTGCAAAATAAAGTTACATTACTTAAGGAGTAAGTTGTATGATTGTAGAATGCGCAAGTGATCTATAAACACACGGTTACGAAAATACCTTGTCGCCAAATCGCTGGTCTGTCAACCTGGTTGTGGATTTGCTGAGTTCTCCCTGCTCACGAAGGCGAGTTCTAGATTGGAATTTATTTACCGTTTAATTTAGGAAATACGTTTTATAGTGAATGCAAGTCAGGATGAAATGGAATATATATTTTATAATGAGGTCGAAAGTAGAGTCGAATTAATTAACACTGTCCCTAGAATTCTAAACATTAATAAGAAACTCGTAAACTGAACGTCAATAATGCAAACATATCTTAGAATTATGAAATATGTAACTTGCCAATAATAATAATATATATATTTTTTTAAATACAGAAATAGCCATTAGGAAAGGTTTGCTGGGAAGAGAGTACGAAAATCGTGTTCGTACAAGATACTGATTGGATATGAGCGCAGAGGTTCCAATAAGCACAGTCTATACTTTGCAATATTCGACTTAATATGTTTGACAATTAGGAAGAAATTGCTATAATATAAAGTTTTCTTAGGATTCTTAGAGTTATGTACAGTCGAGTGCATGGAAACTTTCCGATATTTCTGGGTTTTCTTTACTCTTAAAGTTGTAGACCATGGGCTACCAATAGCAAACCCTCCCCCCCCGTGGGATTTTCTGACACACATATTTTCTTGTTGGTATTGTCGTCTAGTTTAAGATTTTACTTGTTTGCCCCTTATCAATTACAGCATTTACCCGGAAACCCCGGAAAACTACGGAAATCCGGAGAAAATGAGTTTGTTTTAATTTTTTATTGTTTTTGCCCCTCATATTCCCAGGGAATTTCTGACTCACACATTTTTGTTCGTATTGCCATCTAGTTTAAGGTTTCAGTGGTTTGCCCCTTACAAATTACAACATGTCACCGGAAAACCCGGAAAACCACGTATATACGGAGAAAATAACTATGTTTTATTTTTTAAATCTTTGTTCTTTGCTCCTAATATTCAAAAGGAATTTCTGACTCATATGTTTTTTGTTGGCATTACCATCTAGATTAAAATTTCAGTTGTTTGCCCCTTATCAATTACAGCATATCCCCGGAAAACACCGAAAACCACGGAAATCCGGAAAAATTAATTTAGTTTAAATTTTTGAAAATCTTTGTTTTTGCTCCTGGTATTCAAAGGCAATTGGTGAATCATATGTTTTTGTGTTTGTATTGACAACTAGATTAATTTTTCAGTTGTTTGCCCCTTACCAATTACAGCATATCCCCGGAAAACCACCTATATAAGGAGAAAATGATTATGTTTTCTTTTTAAAACTTTGTTATTTGCTCCTAATATTCGAAGATAATTTCTGACTCATATGTTTTTGTTGGCATTACCATCTAGATTAAGGTTTCTGTTGTTTGCCCCTTATGAATTATAGTATATATCCAGAAAACTCCGAAAACCACGGAAATCCGGAGAAATTGACTTTTTAAAAACGTCTTTAAAATCTTTGTTCTTTGCTCCTAATATTCCCAGGGAATTTCTGACTCATGTGATTTTTTGTTGGTATTGCCATTTAGTTTAAGGTTTCAATTGTTTGCCCGTTATCAATTGCAGCAAATCCACGTAAAACCTGAAAACCACGGAAATCCGGAGAAAATTACTTTGTTTTTATTTTTTTAAATCTTAGTTCTTTGCTCCTAATATTCAAAGGGAATTTGTGACTCATATGCTTTTGTGTTGGTAATGTCATCTAGATTAAGGTTTCAGTTGTTTTCCCCTTATCCCCATATCTCCGGAAATCTCCGAAAACCACGAAAATCCGGAGAAAATTAGTTTTTTAATTCTCTAAAAATATTTGTTCTTTGATACTAATAATCCCAGGGAATTTCCGAATCACATACCTTTTGTTCCTATTGCCATATAGTTTAAGGTTTCAGTTGATTTCCCCTTACCAATTACAGCATGACAAGTAATACTGGAAAAAAAATCCTGCTTCTGAAGGGATGAAAGCGATTGAAAACCTGGCAGCACACCTTTCATATTCTAATTTGACATCTGTGAATGATAATTTATCTTGCCAAACCTTCCACAGTCACTATCAAACTTTCTTGACTGAAGTTATAGAAGGGACATTGGGTAAAACAGCACAATTTTGGATTGGTAATATCGACAAAGTGCCTTTGATTTTGAGATTTCAGCGAGCAACTAAAGAAAACAACTTTGACTTACGCTTGGCATGTTTAGAAGATATGATTAACCCTTTCTTTGCATGTGACCAACACAATTATGGCAGATATCTCGTAGTCCACATACTCACCCTTTTGAACCTGCAAAGGACACACCTGAAGCATAATTACTTCGCAATAACGGTTTCAGTGACTATAGATCACAAGAACCGAGTTCTAGAAATTCCGTGGATTTCCGTGGGTTTCCGGGTTTTACAGGGATATGTTGTGATTGTTAACGGGCAAACAACTGAAACCTTAATCTAGATGACAATGCCAACAAAAAATATGTAAGTAAGAAATTCCCTGGTTGCATTAGGATCAAAGAACAAAGATTTTTAATAAATTAAAACGAACTCATTTTCTGCGGATTTTCGTGGTTTTCGGAGTTTTCCGGGGATATGCTGTAATTGATAAGGGGCAAACAACTGAAACCTTAATCTAGATGGCAATACCAATATAAAAACATATGAGTCACCAATTCCCTTTGAATACTAGGAACAAAGAACTAAGATTTAAAAAACTAAAACAAAGTAATTTTCTCCGGATTTCCGTGGTTTTCGGAGTTTTCCGGGGAAATGCTGTAATTGATAATGGGCAAACAACTGAGACCTTAATTTAGTTGGAAATACCAATACAAAATCATATGAGTCACCAGTTCCCTTTGAATAATAGGAGCAAAGAACTAAGATTTAAAAAATTAAAACAAAGTAATTTTCTCCGGATTTCCGTGGTTTTCGGAGTTTTCCGGGGGCATGCTGTAATTGATAATGGGCAAACAACTGATACCTTAATCTAGATGGCAATACCAACAAGAAAACATATGAGTCAGAAATTCCCTTTGAATATTAGAAGCAAATAACAAAGAATTAAAAAATAAAACACTGTCATTTTCTCCGTATATAAGTGGTATTCCGGGTTTTCCGGGGATATGATGTAATTGGTAAGAGGCAAACAACTGAAACCTTAAATTAGATGGCAATACCAACAAAAAATACGTGAGTCAAAAATTCCCTGGGCATATTAGAAGCAAAGAACAAAAACAAATTTAAAAAAAAGTCATTTCTCCGGATTTCCATCTTATTCCGGGGATATGGTAATTGATAAGGGGCAAACAACTAAAAACTTAATCTAGATGGCAATACCAACAAAAAAAATATGATATTCAGAAATTCCCTGGGCATATTAGGAGCAAAGAACAAAGAAAATTAAAACAAAGTAGTTTTCTCCGGATTTCCGTAGTTTTCCGGGGTTTCCGGGTAAATGCTGTAATTGACAAGTGACAAACAACTAAAAACTGAAACTAGATGGCAATACCAACAAAAAACATGTGAGTCGGAAAATCCCACGGGGGGGGGGATGGGGGGTATACAGTAGCCCACGCTCTATTGGCATCGAATCTCCTTATCATCTGTGTTCCACACCAGCCCTAAGTGAGCCAATCTCTTATTGCTTTGAATTAAAGTTCGACCACATGCATTAGCCAATGAACAACGTCCAGGCCTAGGTGATCGGTGGAAGTGGCTGGAGTATGGAACCATTTAATTTGAGTGGCTAAAAGGCGCCCGTCACAACTCATCCAGCAGCTGGCCAGACTCGTATTGGTTTGGTGTCAAACGTCTGGCACTCAAACATTAACTTAAAAACAGATCGGTTTCAGGTTCGGGAGATAAGGAGAGGGGAAAATAAAACAGGAAAGTTAGCTTCTGCTGCAATAAATGTAGCCTGTATGCGCAGGGAGTGGGGAGTTTGCCTGGCCGATCCGATTATGTATTCCCTTACAAACATAAACCACTGTGCATTTTATCGGAAAAATTCCGGCCACTCAATATTGACGATAAGCAGGTACTCTTATTGGTTGGCGATTTCCTCTATGGAAGACTACCATAGACTCCTATAATACGGTAAATCATTCATATCCTCTTGCGTCACAAAGGGTCTTTCTACACAGGGAATACATTTTAATAAATGGAGTCCAGTGTACTGGATAATTACTTATTTATGCTTGACTAATCGCGTTTGCTTCCTAACAACTTCGCTTGTATAGATATCTCAGTCTTTCACCTTATTTAAGGTTTACTTCTTAATTAATGGAAACTGGCAGACTTACTTAATTGCTTAATCCAATTTAGATGTAACACGGAACAAAGTCACTTTTAAAGGGGACGAAAGCAAGGGGAAGAGGAAGAAACGAAACCGGATACAGAAGTAAATGAAATAGAGCTATATTTACATTCATTATAAGGAATAATTCATTTCATTGTCTATATAATTGAGGGGTCGTTGAATATCCATAATAATAGGGAGCGAGCAGAAATTTAAAGAGAACCCTTTAGTTGGTAATGAATATCCATTGTAGAATATTGTTCAGTATTGTTAATAAAACTCAAGATTCATAAATCGGGATTTTAATAATTAATAATGAGCATCTTGAACGAAACGATGTAGAAAGACGTAAATTGGAAGAAGTATCTGCAACTCTAAACACATATAGGCCTATACATCTTACATCATAAGGTCCATCACTGGTATCTGGACCTTCTGTTATACTGAAAGCTTGTTCCCACACATCAACTTCCACTGGAAGTTAGTTATCACTAGACGTGGGATTTTATGCTCTAAAAAAATTAGTTTTAGGCACCTAAAATAGGCTTTTAAAACAAGTAAATATGCTTTTAAAAGAGAAAAAAGGCACTTAATATGCTTTAAAAATGTGTAAATGACCAGAAAATACTTTAAAATACTACAATATGCTCTTAAACTGCAACGTGATCTTTTTTACTGTAAGAAACGTGGTATACCTATTTTTAACAGAAATAACTGCAAAATTAAGACAGAATTAAAAATACATTTATCAAAAACAGTTTTGGTTTATTAGAAAAACTGACAGTATGTCCCTTCTTACTATATACCTGCTACTTGTTGTTTTGAGCTAATCCTCCCCCGTCAGTCGACAATTGTCTGGGAAAATCAAGTTTCTGTGAAAAACCCACCCTCTGCTATTCTGCTCTTCATTCAGGGACGTCCAATAAATGATTGTAAAAGTTACAGAAGTTGAATTTTATTTTAAATGTACAAAACAGGCATTTAGGCACTAAAATAGTAAAAATAGGCTTCAATGGTCCAAATAGGCATTTTAGGGCACTAAAAACCTCTATAAATATAAGTGATTTATCATGAAATGTCAACATATTTAAAAATTGTCATGTATTTCATAAGGAACAAAATAGGATTTGCCTTAAAATCCCAGGTCTAGATATCACTTATCGGTGTCAGAGTCGTTTGCTCTATTCAGGCTTCAAAGAGTTTTGAGCAACCGCCTGAATGGAGCAAACTGTTGTGACACTTGTAAACCGGTTTTCAGTACGAGCGTATGTGTGAAGACAAAATTTCACCAGATCGGAAGGTCCAAAAACCGGTGAACAGATTATAATACTAAACGCATAATTTATTGCTAGGATGCTCTGTGAAGGAGACTGAATGTTTAGTACTCTGTACATACTAAACCGCTGAATCATCACATGGCCGTACCAATTTTCAAGTCTTTATTATCAAGTTTGTGACCGAAAATTATAAGAAGTTAACAGAGAGTATTATTTATTACAATCCTTTGCATTATGAGACATATTGAAAAAACTGTAAATGCTCCTTTAAATGATAAACACATTGAAAAAAATATTTCTTATTTCTTCCTAAGGCTTCTGCACCAACGTACACATTAAGGGAAATTAAGAGTTCACCGCATTACTTCGTACCTGATTTCCAAGAAAATTATGGTGTATTTTCGCTTTTGTTCGCGAGCTATGTGTGAAAAACTGGCGGAAAACGTGAACTTTTTGCGCTATCGAATGATCAGTTTTCGGTAATTAATTTCAATTGTCAGATCAATTGCAAGTGGCTTTGCCTTTTTTTTTGTCACAACAAAGAAATAAAAGCATCGCGATTTTCTTAATATATCTCACTAGCTTAAAAGACCCGGCGTCGCCCGGGTTTTGTATTTTGTAATTGGAAATTAACTTATGAAGGATTTTCAATTTTAAATTCTAGGTCCTTATATAGGCATTTATAATTTGAAATAGGAAGAACGACTTATTACACTCAAACTATTCCCTCAGAAAACGCTTGATATAGTTTTTTATGGCTCATAGAGGATCTAGAATTTTGCATCCCATCGCTTGTACAGTGCACAGCAAGCCTGGTAGAGGTTTAAATAAGAAGAAACAGAAATTCCTGTAACATAAAATTGTAATACCGAGGCGGGAAATTTCCCACTCTCATGTTACCATAAAACTGTTTTGGGGATGAAATTAAACAGAAAGCATTATCACTTTCATACTTTTCTCTCCAAAAACCTGCGATATAATATAATAATATACACATTACCATACCTCGTTTTGTTTTCTCTATGTCCAGGGTAGAGAAAGTTATGTGATTCCATTATTTTAGTGGATTTCATTCTGTAATATTTATTTATAACATGAATTATTTTGATAACTTCTCTTATTTGTCAAAAGTGCACTTCATTTGTTTTTTCCAAGCCCATCTGATACCATTTGGCAACAATATATTCTGTGATTTGGAATTGATAATTCATTGTAAAAAGGGATTAAGTATTTTCAAAAACATTTAATTTTTGGCATTTAGAATCAGAATTTTTCAAAATCCTTTCTTAGTGAGCACCTACATTATGAAACGAAGGTACTGTCAAAATTCCAAGTCTCTACCTGTTATAGTTTAGGCTGTACGTTGATTCCTGTCAGTCAGGACAAAGCCTTTTATATATATCTCATTGAATTATCGATCGCTTTGATTATGTGAGCTCACTCTTGTCGATTCGTTTGTTTATAATGTCAAGGAACGCAGACATCTGAAATTTTCAACATAGACGGAAGAGTGTTAATGAATATGTCTAAATGGGCAAACATTGGTAGATCTAGACGGAACTCACTATGCAAGTTTTTTTTTTTGGGGGGGGGGGGGTGGGCAGGGAACTCGAATCTGTGATTGTTTTTCCTAAGCGGCGCTTTCTAATCGCGCTCCAAAGCCGGAATTTTATCTATTTCATTATAATTATTATTAATCGTTCGGTTATGAATGATTAGCGTGTAAGTGTTAATAAATATGTTTTAATCATTTTTATCTTAACTTTTAATCTTTGAAATAATTGTCATGGGCGAAGCCGTGGGCACCTGACTTGCTAGCATATTTATATGTGTAACTAAAAAGGTGGATAGACAGGTTTAGAGTGTAAATTTGTCATATATTTCTTGTTTTTAAACTCATTATTGACCAAGCGAAACAAGGTCCTATTTTATCTCGATCGTCCAGCATTTCTTCCGTTTGTAAAGTTGTTTGTATGCAGTCTTGACCGAACGCGTGGTTAGATTTTCGTATAATTTGGCACGAATATTCCTTGAAGACATTAGCGTACCGCCTACGACCCAAAGATCTTATCGTCCTGGTAGGAAGCCCGCCTAAAGAATGATGTTTGAGCTGTTTTTTAAGTAAACTGCAATTGATTTAAAATAATTAGGCTTATAAATAGTTAGATTAGATGGATTCAGCAATCTTATCGACATATTCATAGAATTTAACAGATAGAATTTCAATTTTAATGCACTGCTGATAAAGTGGTCTAAATACTGACAAATCCTTTATGCAAGCCTTACTTACAGCCTGTGTTTTATCAAACGAAATAAAGGGCTATTAATTTAGAATCTTTTGTCATGCTTAAACTTGTAATATGCAAATTGGGTGTACTAATTAACAAGGATGGAAAATAACTATGCAATTGTTGTTGGTGGTCAGACTGATTTATTCGTGTAGAGCTGTTTCTCACATTTGAATGCTGCACGTGAAAGAGATGTGATCTTTGCAACTTCGAAATGAGAGTGATTGTCTACATTAAGAACCAAACGTGCATTCTATCCAGTTGATCGGATTAAGGTGTTCCAAAGCAAGTACGTGATTAAGTTTAGAAACAAGGCATAACGGATACAGGTAATGTCGGTCTTTTTTAGCTCAGGTACGCGCAGTTTGTAGTATTTAACAATTTTATTAATTTATCTTAAATTATGCCATTGGCGAAATTCCATCATACGCCGTCGATAAAACGACATAAGCGCTACACATATTATTTACCATAAATATTGGTCCATCCATGAAGATTAAATTATTAAAAAATGAATCCATGCAGTCCCGCAAGATTTGTATTTATCCATGAGCGATACTGAGTGACATAAATTATCTTCGGTATATGAACAATTTTTGCCTTTTAAGACTAGTAGTGATGACTGATGACAGATCTCTTTGTCGTCTACATAAATTCCTAGAAAGGTAGGTCATGGATTGCCTCATACTTATAAGTAAGGCCTATTTATGGTACGAATTCTTTAATATTCCATCAATATACATAGGACCAACGGATTTACTCCCATACCGAAGAAATACATAGCTCTTTGGCAGTACACGGGTTGTGGGCCAGAGAAATCAGACCTACCAAATATCCTATCACCGACAGCACTGCTATATCGCCCCAGCTTTTTAATTATTAATTTTAATTCAATGACATTTTCAACCACTGGTTTGACAAAATAATTAGTTGGTAATTTAGGGAATAAATTAACAAACCGCACTATAAAATATAACTATCTACCCTTAGACAAAGTGCAGCCAAACCTAATACTGTTACAGAAAATCACATCGAAAGACTCAGTAAAAAAATCTAAAAAACAAAAGGTCAGAAGAACTGATGTGAAGTATCAGATAAATACAAAAGATATTTACTACACTACGATATTTAGAGATTTTTAAAAATTGTTGGAAACGATTAAAATAAGGTGCTAAAAGCTTAATTACTTTGAAGAAGTTCAAAAAGCAATATTCTTAACATTAGCATTACTAATGTGTGGGAATTTATGAATAATTTTGTTATACAGCATTAGACCTAAATTTATACTGCCTTTTAGTTCTGATTGGAGATGGCGTTTATTTAACTTTTCCATTAGAAATTATTATTATATTACAGCTTATTACATTGAATGCCGGTAGGGGCAGTTTATATTCATCTAACAATAAATACACCAAAGATGTCCCCCTGTTACATCTCTGTTTTTCAGGACAACATACCGTAAGTTTACTTACTTATAAACAAAACCAATCTATATTAATAGCAAAACCCATCAATAATCAAAAGATTTCTCTTAAAGCAGAGGTCTTCAACCAGCTATATTTTTGGCGGTCCACAAACACCAGTTTTAACTACCTAGTGTTATTCATTACCTTTGCAAAGTGAAAGACAAAATATGAAACACACCCACATTTAAAATGTTAAGAAATCCCTACAGTTATTGTACTGTAATTATTATATATGCATTTGTGTTAGGTATGTATCGTGTTATTAGTAAATTAATAAATCGATGCGGCCCGCTAGCCTTTCACCAAAAAGAAAGTAGCCCTTTAGGTAAGAAAGGTTGAAGACCCCTGGTTTGAACACAGCCCATAACCCAACAAGTTTTATTTCATTATATATATTATTTTATTTCCTTTTTCCTTCTTTATAATTTGTGAATAAATAGAAAATGGTAATGGACCATCAATGCTTTTTTTCTGACATTTAAGACTAATCCACTCCTTTGCTGGCTTTTTTCCTTTTCTATAAATAAGAATTTGCCTATCCGTTTAAAAAATGTATTTAACCGATCAGTAGATTTCCTTATAAGACATTAATTTACCATTAAATTAAAAAATGAACATTTATTTATTTATTTATAACTAGACTACTAAGTAAAAGAAAAAACATAATAAATTTGAGTATTTTGGGTACTTCAGTATCGTTGTCGTCATCAAGTAAAAGGACAAATGTCTGGTACAAGTTCTAGCACACTGAACGTGTTAGTCATTCAATTTGATGGAACATAATTTTATTCCGAGGTCGATAAGAGAGAAAGCCTCTGCCTCACGCCATATATTAGAGGTTGTTTAAGGGATGTTAATCACAGTGACTGGCGGCATTCAGAACACGTCTCGTAGGCATCTTCAGGTGCTAATGCATTGGAATGCTTTTATGTACAAACTGATAAACCTGACCAACTCATTAACGAGTCTCCAACTATGAGCTGAGCATGCTCAATGCCTTCGTACCAAGCCCTGCTAATTTTCTTTAAATATTCAACTTTCGTTCCGATCTCTGAGAGCATGTTAACAGACTATCGATGATCTTGAATACTGCTTTACATCTCATTAGTGCATTGAATAAAAGACAAAGACTTGAATAAGTAAGGTCAAATAAAAAAAATTACCAATATGACACACAATGTTAGTTGAAACAATTAAACAATAATTTGTCACATATTTTACCATTCCATCACTTTATCTCGAGAACTACGTATTTAATTCGCATCAAATTTCAATTTTTATTCATTCAGAATCTCGAATAAGCATTTCCGTGCCTATTTGTTCTATGAAAGACTGATTGGCCCGATTTAAGAATTCCTCCAAATTCAACCAATCTGTCGAAAAAATCTTATCGCAACTAATACTCATTTTTATGCAGCAGAACTAAATTTGTCTATAAAATATTTTCTATAAAGGAGCATAAATACTACTATATATATTATTGTGCTAGTATATACAGTATATATAGAGGCGCTGCGCTACAAACCGGAAGGCCGCGGGTTCGATTCCCGATGAGGTCATTGTAGTTTTCAATTGGCCTGATCCTTTTGGTGGCACTATGGACCTGGGGTCGACTCAGCCTCTAACAGAAATGTGTACCGGGAGGTAAAGGCGGCCGGTGCGTAAGGCTAACAACCTTACCACCTTCACGATCAGATTGTCTAAAAATCTGGGAGCCTCAACCTCCTGGAACCCTCTTAGCCTCCATGGCTCTTTGTCGTCATATCTATGTGGAAGTGTTTCGAGCGTTCATTTTAATGCATCTTCAGCTTCGGTTTCTGACCTCGACATGTCTGAGCAAAATCACAACTCGTGATTTAAACTCTTTCAGATAAATTCTCATGAGAGTAAAATAAACTATTGTCTTCGAATAACAGGCAGACAAGTATCAATAGATAGTCGAGAACAAATACGAACTACCGTGTGAACTGTTGAGTCTGCATATAAATTGTGACGTGCATGGTAGCATATTACTTTATTCATATGGTGTTTATTGTCTACTCACGATACGGTCTTTACAAATGCCAAGGTGTTGATAATTTATATTTCAATGATATGCTATTTACTTGATACAGAATGATAATTTTAGAGATACGATAAATCTAGATTACTGAAGGAAGTGAATAAAAGAAAACTATCATCTTGGTCTTACAGCTTTCTAGGCGGAATTATCACAGTGCGATCAGTTTTGCTTTCCACCGTATTGGTGAACGTGACGTTCGTTAACCTGTTCGAAGGGTCTTGGTGAATAGTGGTAAAAAATAAAAATATACTAAACAACAGCCTAATCAAATTTAAGAGGCTGATTACTTATCAACTTATCAAATGAAATGCTGAAACAGCCCGACTGAACAGCATTCTCCACAAATATTTGGCATCTCTTTAGGAAATTATACATCGCTCGCCGTAGTTCATTTTCCTGACATCTTCGAGCTTCAAAAGCTGAGTTAATACATGTGAGTCGTAAATAAAGACACGCTGTGCCATTATAAACTCACGAGGCATAATTAACTACAATTAGGCCGGGCGCAAGTTGAGACGCAGTTTGGTGACGTGAGGTAGAGGTGACTCACCCTAAGTTTAACATAGAATTAAATACAACAACGAAGGTTCGCACGCAGGGTGAAGTGAAGCAGATTCAACGAGTCACGAGCTGCGGACGTTTGTGATCGTGCCACAGTTTCTCACTAGTGACTTCTCACTGCGCGTGAAAAGTTGTTTGTCCACCATGGACATTGAGAAGAAATTAATTATGGCAGGTCGAGGGAGAAAAAATTGTACGACACGTCAAATTAAAATTTCAGATTTGGGAAGAAATTGCGAAGGGCATTGGAAAGAAATGTGATAAAGTTGTTTATAATGTTTTTATACTTAAATAAGATGGATTTATTTGAAGGGAACAAGGGAAAAGCTATAGTAGTGTCCGTTTTTATGGACTTTGAGATAATAATGCCTTCTAATAGTGAATTTGGAATTTTGGAATTAGTTTAGGCAGAAAGCGGTAATATTATAGGGGAAAAAGGATCGTACTCCATGCAGTTTGAAAGATTGATGTCCGCTCTGAAAGTAAACAAACCCTCTTCAACTCTTCATATTTATTGTTTATCAGTTTGTTGCTATGCTCTTTTCAATCAAAAGCGTTTCTTGAATTAATTTCTATACAATGTGTTCAATTTGTTATCCTTTTTCGTTTTCCGCTGTACCCTTCATTTGTTTTAGATAACATTTTATATGCAGTAGATTTTCGACGAAAAGAAAAAGGTGCATAAGCAGGCATAAAAGTGTATATTTTCTATACAGATGTATATCATAACTAGTATAAACCATAAGAATTAATTAGTTGGGAAGTTTCAGATTTGTAATTAAAAATAAAATGAAGGAGTCATCTTGAAATTTATTTTCAACTTCCTTTCATAAATGTTTTATAATTATGTACAGTAAAATTACTCCATGTTCCTTAACAAACGTTTCTGAAATGAAACATTTTCTCAAAATGATTTTACCAATTAGTTCCGTTTCGCTTTATAATGTTTTCCCGTTCAGAGTTAAACTTAGTATCTCACCGGAATTTGAAAAGTAACCTTAATTTAAATTGAATTGAATGATTGAGTGTTATAGTGACATTAAAAATAAGAAATTAAAGGGTATTATATTTATTAAAAATTATATATTTATTATGTCTTAATGATGAATTTTCGTATCATAATTATTAATTATATGTATATATGATCGCTGAATGTAAGTATTCGCAACATTACATTAAAAAAAATTAAATTTGTAGGAAATTAATACATTCTTCCCAGTGTCGACTCGTAGCTAAAATTACTGCGATTGCTGCTTCATAAAATGTTTAGCCTTCGTTTTGAATATTGTGCAAAAGGAAATATACATATTTAAAAAGAAAATTGATTCAGAAACTTGAAAAGACCCTAAAAGAACAAAATCAAACTTTTTTACGTACTGTAATTTAAATTGTTACAGCTCAAGCTTGATCTATTCGTTTAAAAATTAAATCGATTATTCTTGTTTTAATTTCCGCGAAAAGATCAATAATTTTCTCATTATTATTGATAAACTTCATTATGCAGCTTAGTGTATGAATTCAACTAGTATAAGATAATTCAAGTTTTGGTAAGAAATTCAACCTGTATACTAGTAGTCTTAATAAACACCATATATTGTTTCGAATCCGATTGTGAATAAAAATTTTGGATTATATACATTCATTTTATTAAAGCATGTCTATATACAATTGTCAAATACTAAGTTGATTTTATTTATTATACACATGAACATTTATTGAACATTGTATCTCTTTTTGTTTGTCAGTTGGTAATATTTGATAATTCTTTGTATAATAATAATAATGACACCTTAATTAAAATTTGACTTCTTTTCTTGCAGTATTGTTATTTGACGTATTGAAAAGTAATAAGTTAGGTTAGAAGTCACTCTGCGTCACCTCACGTCACCAAACTGCGTCTCAACTTGCGCCCGGCCTTAAGAAGAAGTCACGGTGGCTCATGCTTAGCGCGTGGGCCTGGCATGCTAGCGGTCCCGGGTTCAAACCCCGGGCCTGGCGGGCGTGTCATTCGTGGTGGACGAAGCCGTGACCTTTGGGGGTTTTTCTCGGGGATCCTCCCGTTTCCCCCTCTCATTCCACCAACACTCTCCATTTCATCTTCAAACCTCCCCTCATAATCATCCCGTTTCCTTTCCCGGTTTCCGGTTTACCCTCGCCCCCAGCACCTGCTGTGGGCCTCTCCCGTCCTCCCCGTGGCTTGTGGTCCTGAAGTTGCTGGCTGGTGTGCTGCCAACCTGGGGGCTCTGTAAGAGGTACCGAGGCAGTGGCACACGTGGCATGGTAGAGGTATCTGTTGGATGTAGGGGAGTTCCGTGGGGGCTCGCGGTGGGGTCTGTTGACGAGGGACCGTTGGGTTTGCACATCATTCCATTCCCGGAGGTTGGCACAATGGGCCGCAAGGCCGAAGTGCTTAGGGTCGTCCCAACCCGCCTTCCACCCTTAAGGGGACAAATCAATCAATCAACAATTAAGAAACGAACAAGACGACTCACACCAGGTAACAGCTGCGCCAGGTCAACGGCTAGCTACTCTCTCCATTGCGCGGAAAACATATGCGGGCTCGCCCGTAGGATAACCCCCGCGCCGCGGAGGAAGCTGTAACTGATCGCCCGTATCGCATTTCTTCGCGGGAATATTAACAGCATAAACTATGTCTCTATCATCAACGCATCAAATACAACATAAAAGAGAACCCCCACTGCTTTTGATTTAAAAATATTTGCAACTGCAAAGGAATATATACACCTAGTGAAATACAGTATAATTAAGTACACATTTAATTACGGGTGAAAGGGGTTTAACTGTGTAGATTTTAATAGCTTATACCTTACGTAGAAATAAACAAAAAATTCATATACACATTTGTCTCAAGAGGTTAGTTTTCAGGGGGAAAAAGTCCCTAAAATTTAACTCTGCAGATACCTTTTATACTCTTTACACTTAAGCGGACTGAAGTTAGATATTCTAACAATGACTTGAATTCCTTATTAAATAACAAATAACAGCACTGCTGTATCATTGCATTCTACTTTTGAGTTTGAGATACATAACAAGAGAGCGTCAGTGTTTAAACAAAAGAGAAATTACAGAGACATAGCTGAAAATCCCTACCCTTTGTTTCCTATGCTCCATACTTAATCAAAATTCCACTCTTTACCTCCAATAATTCATCAGACAGGAAGATATTTTAAATATCGGTTTCCTGTATTTTACAAGCTTCTAATATTCGGCATACGTAGAACATTTTTAAACATATGCTGAGTGTATAGCATATTTTCATGAATATTTCCCACGCTTTTACATTATATTAACAACTAAAAGTTGTGTGAAGGGATGGGGGAGTTCCGACGACAATGATTAATATACAAAACATGAAAGCATTCCAATTTCCACACATTTAGCCCACAGCTACCCTTCAAAACGTTTACCCACCACCTCCCCCCCTTACGCTTAAGAACTTTTAACCCACTACGCATATTTTCCGACGACACAAACACCCAGAAGCCAAATTACCACACAGGATAGGTGGAAAGGTTTGTATATGTGGCGCAGAACTTTTGCTGACGAAATTCCGATACAAATATAACAGTCAACAGGGAAAAAGAGATGCTAACGTTATTTTGCGGCCTGATTGGTTTATGAAAGGATTCCCTGCTCTAGCTACATAGTTACTGGTAATAAAAAAAAAGCTCGATCAATGTGAAAATACGTGATGGGAAAATGCATAGCATGGTGTACAAGTAAAAGTGAGTATGTCCAATCTGTTGAGCGCACCAGTCCGGGGGGCAAGGTCCGTGTCAACAGTGTGGTTTACACTTTCATTGGTACAACGTGGCATTCCAAACATGGGTGTACAATCTGTACATATTCTGTTGTATTCTACTCTCTTTGCATGCAGCTGTGGAAACCAATTTAACCAACATTCGTGTTGTATTGGGAACATTGTTTTAAAACAGAACAATGCACATCACTCTAAAAATAAAAACGAACCAGAATAAAATTATAGACCTTTCGGAACAATATAAATAATGGTCTGGTTTTACGAATGATTCCAGGGTAACGTGAAAATCCGAAATAAAGTGTGCTAACTAGGATTTAAGAACCATATTTCGGGATATCATCACCTTCAGATAAACAGTCCTTTTTTCTGTTCATCTGATCTCTTAATCTATTAATTTCTCAGGCGGAATCCATTATCGTAAATGATTTCATCATGATACTGATACTGGATGTGATGACTAGCATAGGGATCCTTAAAGTGGAATTGAATTTATGGTAGGCCTTCCATAAATGCCCCTTCACTTAATAAGTATTATCATTCGGCGGTCGTCATCCAAGTCCTGTATTGAAGTGCAGAGACATGAAAGTTCTAGGAGGTGAAGCTCTAAAGAATTTAGACATCTAGCTCATGAAAGTACTGAGGTTGTCAGCCTAACGAACCGACCGCTTTTACCCTGAATGCTTTTAGTACACAATGTAATTTCTGTTAAGAGGCTGAGTCGACCAAAGATTCATAGTGCTACCAGAAGTTTTAGCTGCGACTTTAAATATCATCAGAATCCCGAGGTTCCATGAAGGGTTGTAAGAGGTTTCATGAAACGACCATCCATAAAGCATGGCTGAAACTGGTCCACAGTCTAAATTGATTATTTGAATTTGCCAGTCATAAGAACATAGCAGCTGATAAGAATCGCAGAGACTCAATAACATTTTAGTTTAGGCCAAGCTTAGAAGCGAATGTCCAGAAATTTCAAAGAGAGTAAAAAAGAAAAGCTTTCCCTTTACCTAACTGTGTGCGGGGCGGGAAAATGTCTATCCGTCTGTATGTACGCGCGATAACTCAAATACGCTTAATCGGATTTTTATGAAAATAGGTATACGCATTTATAATGTTCATGGGAAGAAGTCTATTTATTTTGGACATAATCGGTTGACCGGTACCGGAGTAACGACTAATTAAAGGTCACATGCTTTCTAAATGTATATCGTAACCAGACCTGCTAAGGCAGCGTTCTCAAAATACAACCTTACATAGAAAGAAAGAAGGGGGGGGGGGAAGTAGACTCATTCGTAAACAAGGACATTGGTTGCTGCTCCTGAGCTGCTGGTATTATATTATTATCATTATTATTATATTTTTTATGTCACCTAATTTATTCGAAGTTTCCTTCAAATCGTCTTGCTTTTGCCTCTAAGATTGCTCTACAGGCACAAACATCAAATCTGAATTTCAAAAGTTAATTTCAGCTTTTTAAAAATATACTCTTAAATATTATTTTGAATTGATTTTCCATTATTTGAACAACTTAATTACATTTCTTAATACTGTAAAGTTACAAAAAAGGTCTACTATATTAGTTGCACATATTATATATATATATATAGGCTATATACACATACATTTATGTATGTGTGGGGTGGGGTGTAAGAACAGGTGCAATAATTTGTTTTATGCCTAATTTATGACTCACATTTATTAGGCTATTTAGTTAATCAAATGTATTATAGTTGCAGAATGTGTTAAACATTTTAAGGTTCATTGATAAAAAATAACTGGAAACAAGTGTTTTACGGCATTCTTTATAGCCTAACAATATTCCTACAGCTAGTAGAGGTTCGTTTATAACAAAGATGAGTGGATTCAGGCATAAGTTTTTTTTTTTTTTTTTTTGCTATGCCAATATACTTGCTTTATAATTTAAAGTCAGGTTTCCCTAAATGTGACATTTCATGTTGTTCATTCCAAACGCACATGTCACAAAAATTCCATTTTACGTATACGCACAATGTCAGCATTTTTTTTAAATATCGGAAACAAAGGTGAGACGAGCGAGTTGCAATTAGCGTTGCTATTGAATTCAGACCACTGACATGCTATGTGCGCCGCGACGTCCACTGCCACACACAAACAAAATACAAATTCCAAACTTAAACAAGAATAAATGTAAATTAAATACACACTGCTTTCCTGTTTAGATTTCATACCAAAAAAAACCGGTAATAACGGAATGTAGGAAATACAGAATAATCAATTTGACTACAGATAAAAAAGAACACTGGAATTGAAACTGGAATAAAGTAGCTCTGATTTTGTTAGAATTTTAGCACAAAGGTGTACTCCAAGCTTTTGAACATGGGGAGTGCTTCGCCGAACGAAGATGCAAAGTATTGGGCATAGAGATGGAATTTAGTCAAATAATGTCTTAGTTTGATGGAGCTACTTCTTCTGATTATAATTAAATCTGCACAGCTGTATAAAATACATAAAATTTAAGTATATTTTTTTCTCACATCGTGTACACCAAGGAAACTTGCCGCAGGTTTAAGGGGGGACATAAAGATTTGAGTGCTAGAAATAGGTGAAATTCTTAATGAATTGCAGAAATGAATTGCTCTACAGCTTCGAAATCTGACACGCTCTTTTATAGTTTTATCCAGTTTTCAAAATTAAATTATTGCAGTTACGGGTAATTATCATTACAAACTGGCAGCCTGGTTTCGTGCATGGAAATGCAGTTTCTAAGATAATTTTCACAAATATCAATATTTCTGAGTGATTTTTTTCTATGTATTTGTTAATAACGTATGAACACTTCTAAAATCGTTTCATTTAATGGTCGTAAAAAATATGTTTAATGTAACAGAAAATGTAACAAAAAATCTCTTAAAGGATTTGTTTTTTTTAAACAAATCTTATATTGTAGATATTCCAAAGATTGTGGATGATGATGGCCATACATTTATAGATAGATATAAAATAATTGCACTAAAATATTGACATATATGGAAATTATTACAGAAACGGTATTTCAGTGCATGACTCATGGTTGCGATTTTGTAACGATAAATATCCGTAACTGTAAAAGTTTAATTAATTCTGAAAATAGTATGTACTCATGTAAGTAGTCAATAAAGAGCATGTCAGATTACAAGATAACAAAGCAATTCATTGCCGAGGGAGAAAATAATGAATTTCACCTATTTTTCAGCTCCCAAAACTGTATGCCCCCTTGAAGAGATTCTCGTGTGAGGTGGCATGACAGTGCATATTATTATATATCAGCTATTCAACTTGTCTATTAAAGATTATCACTATTAAATTAATTATTTATTCATTTTTTTTAAATTGTGTATACCTAATGTTGATAGTGGTTAATTAGGCAGAAACTGCGTATCCTCAATCATATCTTAAAGGCAGGTAAGTGAGGCTACTACGGGAGGCAGAAAAATGCAGGAACATTATCCACATATGTGCAGCCTATTCCAACATAGCAGAGGATTTCTTAAAATAAGGAAGAATATCGTGTTCTTAATTTCAGCGCAACTGTAACGTTTCAATATGAATGAAAACTGAAAAAGGTAGACTATGTTCCGTATAACAGCAGTGTCCACTTGGATGCTTGAACTATCATCAGGTTGGCAATATTTGTGGGAATGGTCATCCGTAATGGCCCCATGAGACTTTTGCTTGCTAGTCTGTACACCAGCAGTGTCACAAATGGGGCATGAATATTTTAAAGGAATCATAATGCTAGAGGTAAACAGAAAACAGGTTTCTTCTATGACATATTGAATTTAACTGTACTAACTTAAAAGACCGCTTTCATTTATGCTGAAGGAAAAGTAAACTAGGACAATTCGGGGTTGAAATTTTATTTGTTTTTATTGTGTCTTGCCAGGGTCTGGTAAAAGGGATTCATAATAATGAAAAACAATAATAGGTATCGGCTGTTCATAACCTCAGGGTTCCTGTTATAGAGATTTCTTTTGAGCATTTTCGGATATTTGGATCTTTTATATGAGCATTTGCAGAACTTGAACTGGTATTAGTGTACTGATCATGGTTCTTTAAACATTCGGAAATTTTGGAAACCTTCTAATCCTGTGCAAGAATTAAGAAAAATGCTGACTGTTCATTATATTAAAAACTTAAATATTATTTCAAGGACAATATTGATTTCGAACATACAGGTCTAAGTAATGTACAATAACCAGAACGTAGGGCAAGTTAGTAGTACCGGAAAATATTTTATGAGATACTGAATTAATATTTGTAGAAATTATCAGTAAAGCAAACGTTTGTTACGGCAATTTAAATAACAGCTTTAAACTGCTGATAAAATGTTAAACTGCCATCGGTGAGACGGTAATAGAAAATAATGTAATTTACCTGAATAGGATAAATTTTCAACTATTCTAATCTAGGCTTCTTCCTGCTCATTTCAATTCTATATTCTTTCGGTGACATATCCTACACGCAAGGATACTTTTTCACAGTTTATAGGAATTTTGTGTTAATTTGCTCATTTTCCGGCAGATGTCATACCATGTTCACCATAACCTACAGCTACACCAACTCGAGTAGTGTAGCATTAAATATTTCTAGATCTGTCTGAAGAAATGAATGTCGCAGTTGGCGACCTTCACTACTTTGGTGTGAAGACTTCAATTTACTTACTCGGTATTTTAAACGAGTAGCATGCAGCGTGCATCCAGGTAGCACGTCCTATGTGGAATGTCACTTCAGTGTGAATGCTCCCATACAGTTGCTAACAGGAGATTACTTTCAGCCTGTAGCATGATCACAGGGACAGCATGTGTGGCAGAATGGGAAGTAGCTCTCCTTTGTGAAAGTGGTAGTGTGTGACATGCAGTCTGCTAATCCGCTGAGATGTAGCTTAATTAAGAAGCCCCCTGGTGCAGTGCTATTATTTTTATGACTCCCGTGTTTAAGATGAAACTGACACGGGAAAGAGCAAGTGTTACAGCACCTCCCTTACAGTAGAGATCCAGTGTAGCTCAGAGCTAAGACTACCAGACACATTACGCTAAATCTAACTTCAATCTGCAGTGTAATTTAGTTTGACGGGATCTTAGTACATACAGAATAATGTACCTCCAAATTACTCTTTTCGTTTCTGGGATAACTGAAACATGCCGGGGCCACATAAATAAAACGCACATTATCTACATAACTGACCACAGCGATGGTGCGATGGTGCAATCTAGACTAACTCTCAGCGTTGGTTTCAAAACAGTAGGGATTTTTTACCTAGTATTTAAGGAATGTGTTTGATTAACTATCATTCCCTTCATTCACTCAAACTGAAGTCAAATCTTAGAACTCGTGACACAATCTTTTCAGTATTCGTGGTAGTCCCATCGCAGGTCCGATTCTAGTCTAAATTTCAGTAATGCAATTACCCAATTACGAAATACAGTAGCCTACATAGAAATTGTCTCACTGCTTAAAATGCTACCTTTTTTGTGTTGAATCCACAGACTGACTTTCTATTCCAGTCATAATAAGCCTAAGTGTATGTAAAAAAAAAAAAAAGAATTAAACGTAATTTTGCATAAGCTTAGCATGTAAATATTCAGAGATTGCGTTAAATATAGAACATATATTTCAGAATAGTTTAGCTTATCAAATGTGCATAAAGTTCTTTGCAATTTTCGTTAGCCTACTTTTCATCATATAGGGCTACTATCACTCTTAAAAGAGTCTACCTGAAGAAAAAGTTTACTTCTAATTTTTAAATGTCGAAAAATTAAATTAGGATTTCTTCTAAATATTGTAACTGTGCATTTAGTACTAAATTGATCCCTTTTTACACAATGAAAAAATAATTAACTTAAAGTACAATACCACATTATATTTATATCAATTCAGCCAAGAGTGTACCGATTGCTTGCTTTCTTGTTTTCTCGTCAGGGACTCAAAAAATTGAACCAATCTGTAGCCTATAAATTCAAGCGACAGGAGCGGGATAAATACAATACAAATGATCGATTATGAAATCGACTGTAATACAAGGAATGTGGCAGACACGGAGAGATCTAACTATTATACAGAAAGTAATGACATGATTAAATGATTCGATTAAAGGGCCCGAAATTTAAAGTCTGAAGGTAGTAAGTAGCCAAACCAACAATTTTAGTTGCCATTATTGTTACATATGGTATACCACTGCAGCCTGCAGCCATTGGGAATGATGAAGAGCTACACACTCCCCTATTTGTTCTTTGTGATATTGGTATTCTAATTTCTTTCATATTTAAGTCTACAGCTTAGTCTACAGTAGAATTGACAGATTCTAAAATATTAGGCCTACATGTTACAAAATGGAAGTTTTGGTGTAAATGCAATACCAATCGTTTATATGAAAGAAACATAAGGAGGGAAAATATCAATAGGGAGGTGTGCTAAAAAAACAATAATGGTGCAACCATTCGGTTATACTCGTATCTGCAGAGTAGAAGTCACAATCAGCATAGATTACCAAAAAATAAAATTAAAAAATCCGGCAGATAGTCTCACTTGTGTTCAACCCCTACAATAATTCGTCATTTGGCCTGAAGTGATTGTTCGCACTATTTATTAGAATGCTATGCGGTCAGGATATGGAATCACCGTACTGGGCAAACATTCCCACAATTGTATCTGTATTGTTGGTTTGACATCCTCCTGTACAAGAAAAATTGCAATGGTTTGAGGGGGTGCAAATTGCTGTGGGCCCTGCTACATTGTTCTGGGTACGACGATATTTAATTACAGGCTGTGCTATACATTTTTAAATAACACTTGTCAGTCAACCATTTGACAGCTAACGATGTTCGATTTATTGATTGGCTTGTATACGCTCACACCCAACCACTAACAGCAAATCCCCTTAACATCTGATGTTTGCCTGATAACATTACACTGCAATGTGTAATTGACCCTCGAAATTAAGTGAGACTGTTTTTATTTGCATTACTAACCTCTGTCAGCTAAAAATCCAACTTCCGAAACTTGGTAGTTGCAAAAGAAATGCATCGATTCATATTTATCAACAAACTGCTTATTGCAATTTACATCTTTTGGAATTCGTAACTAGGCCTAATATTTAGACCAAAAATACTATACTTTCTGTACTTAGAATTAAGGGTTCGATACACATGGAAACTTGATTGGTAGACATTTTTCTTCATCCATCTTACTGAAGAAATTTTTACGAAATATTTGAATTCTCAATAATTGCATACTTGCTATCTAGGGGTTTCACTACATTCCTCCCAGGAACTTTTCCCATAGTGGAAATCTTAAAATAATGTAGTTTTATGCATTATTAACTCCTATAACTATGAAAATCAATTTTCATATAAGTTGTGTCTAGACCAATAAACTCTATACTTTAGAGTATTTTATAACAACAATTTCAGAACCTAGCAGAAATAACATATGTTTGTGGTAGAGGAAGAGCGTTTTAGTGGACACTGAATAACAAACGAAAGACCGGAGCACGGTGAATAAAATACACATTTAGGAACATAAGTCGAAATATCCGGTAGTACAGAAGAGTTGCCAAATCTTAATCTTCCAAACCCAGAAAAATAAAGAAGAAGATATTCTCTGTCTTCAACGATGCGATTTGAGTCTTCGATTAATAACGATTAATGAATGGATTTTATTGTGAATATTCATTTGATTAACATATTTATTTGGTTCACACTTGGGCTTGTCTGCAGAACAAAGAATGGCATACGGAAGAGGTAATCGTTGGAACTGTACGGATTAATAAAAAAAAATTAAATAACGAAAATAGAACAGTGACTGAAATATAATTTTTAATTGTAACTGCGTTCCGTATTATGTTTTTTGAAAATGGCAGCTGAGTATTTTATGATATTCAGTTCTACAGAATTTTGAACATTTATTCTGATTTTATATTTCGATCTCCAATTCATAACAAAATTAGCACAATTCTTCGATATCCCAGAAACAGTCAATAACAAACATGCCTATAATAATAATTTAACAATAATACTTTTATAATTTCGGTTTTTCAAGGTGAATATATATGTACTAAAATGCCTTATAGTTGAAGTCAGATGATCTATAGAAGATTTAATCACGAACTCAATTTCTAGATCTAGATTATGGTTTCATTTACCGGTACAGACTTATGTAATTTCAATTTTACTTCTAAACTGAAGAATTTCCCAGAGTTGTTTTGTACAATATTCTCCTGTAATTTCGCTCAGATGAAGAAGTATGAGATGTCTCCAAGGATATGAGAAAATTAAGCAATTGACGATTTCATAGTGATATTACTAATCATTCTAACATATCCATGTTTACCTTCACATTTAATATTACCAACTGCTGACAATTGTTTTCAGTTATATACAGCACATGTATGTAACCTATGTACGTATATAAACACAATCACACCTATATGAAACTAAAATAGAAATTATATATTGAGATATTTATAGCTCTCCAAATTAATAAATAACCGTGCTTAGAGCGCAAGCGCTAATTTAAGTCACTAGTATATCCGGATAGTTGCTACTCAGCTGATAAGGATGCCTTTAAGAGCATGGATCGCCGCAATCAAACTACGGGGAATGTGGGTTAGAAAGTGCATCTGCACAGGAAATTTATACCTTCAGAGAACTATAGCTTTACACATAGCAAATAGCTTATAACAAAATTCATACTTTTGTTACTAGTTTTGTACTGTTTTACTGATTGTTACTGTAACGTAAAGAGCAATTAATACATCAATTAATATTAATACCGGTGCTCAAGAATTTCTGTAATGTTAATTAACCAACCTAATTAATTTTTAAGACGAGGAAGATTCTGTTAATTTCAAAACATTTTAAACGAAGGGGCATGAAAAGTTTCCTCATAAACATTACATGGGTTGAATAATGATGTGCTGTGGTAATCTTCTCAAGTTTCAACGAGTAATTCCAGTATTCTAAGGTAATTTTAAGGGTAATAAAAATACTTAATATATCCGTGCTCCTATTATTTACATAAAAGAAACAACTTAGTATGGGGAAGTGTGAGCCAACAACCAATTAAGAACGTTACGGTCTGACATATCAAGATTACTTCAAACTATGGGTTTATGCGTGTTGGGCTATAATTAAAAACACAGACAGCCAAGGGCAGTCCGCTGGGTTGCTATGGTAATTTTACACATTAAAAAGAAGCTTGCCTCTTTTCTTCTGATTGGACTAACAATCAACGCAGCATCATCAGCCTCAGCTCGTTGTTTAATTTATTATACCCGTGAGGTTAGAAGGATCCACCTTGATGTTTCGGACCCCCCAAAATGTGAGAGTACGTCTCATTGACAAGCTTAACAATACTTTGACAATGGTGTGCAGCAAGAAGCATACACGTGTTACGGCTAGGTTATTTACGACATCGTGCTTCTCCATCCTATTTTATGTATATGTTTAAACTGACTCGTACATACCAATACCGCACCGCTCATAGCTTCCATCTGTCTCTTTCTAGCAGAGAAAAAGAAGTAATGAAGATATGTATGTTTCCAGCGTGCTTACACCTAACAAAGGACAATGTTTGTTATCACAACTTTCTCCTATTATTTAGTAAACTTTCAACAAAATATTATAGTTCTCGAAGCTCAGTGGTTTAATCTTACGGTTCAATGATTTATATAGGGTGTTTCAAAAATACTTTTACAAACTTCGGGCATGGGTTCCTTACACTAAAAGAAGGGAAAAAGTTCATATGAAAATAGGCCTATGTCCCATAATCCTTGTTTTCTCGTTAGGAACTATTTTAACACATTGGTACCTTCATAACACGTCAACACATAAAACTCATAACAAATGCTCGAAATGTCCTCCTCTTGCTTCTAGACATGCACTCGTCGAATCATGGACTGTCACACACTTTCAAATACTCCGGGATGGTAACGAATGGTTTCGCTGGTTTCCATGACACGTCGATGAAAAGTTTCTTCATCGAGAAAACAAGGATTATGGGACATATGTTCATATGCACTTTTTTTCCTCCTTTTGGTGTAAGGAACCCATGCCAGAAGTTTGTAAAAGTATTTTTGAAACACCCTGTATACCCTGGAAGATATGCAGTTAAGAAGTACAGAAGTTAACAGCTTCCTGTGTAAATGTATATTTATTTTAATTTAAATGTAGGTTTAAGATATCATAGCTTTTTGTAACAAGTATGAAAAAATATATGCATAAGTTACTCCCGGCATGGACAAACGTGAGGGGAGAAAATGGTGATGCATGTAACGTACTCCACTTATTTGGACGTAAGAGTTGTTTTTATCAACAGGACTTTACTTACTGCCATGAACTGCGCCTAAATAATACAAAATAATACTGACCTGCCATTATACTAAAAATGGCTGATAATTTACAATCAACTTCAAAAACAAATTCTGAATTGATTTCAATAACACACTCTTAATGGCGAAACACCACAACAAACTATGCTAAAACTAAACACTCCTTAATGAACTCTCCCTTTGAGAAAGATCTAAGTATCTCCACTATGTATTGTGAAATGCGATAATTTGACCGCACTAGATTTTGGTGTAGTAAAGATTATTTGTTAGACGTTCCTTTTAGACGCAGAATTCGATATCTAAATACCTCATTCTGATCCTAAAGAGCACACAAAAAGAAATAAAGATAAATTTCGAATTTGATGATCATTTTTATCGATACAATAATATGTGAAACACCTCTAAGGCTCTAAGTACGTACGTATTTGCCATAACATTCCTACTGTACATGATCGAAATGACGTTTTTAAAATTTATTTTACAGCTGGTGCAATATCATTACTATCGGTTGAACAGATAAGACAATTATTTTTATCCAGGGCTCTAACTGGAAAATTAAAATTACCGGTACTCACCCAACTGTTTAAAAATATCCAGATTGGCTCGAAGGGACGTTATTCTGCTGTCATTTTTCTTTTACAGTTTCTAACAAGTCGTAACACCAACTACGCTGCGAACGGGATTTTGTTTCAAATGTGATATGTTTAATGCTGTAATTAACATTAGTACGTTGTATGGTTTAATGCAAAGTCAGAAATACGTTAAGAACCTTAATTTTATTTTGTACTTTTAGTTTCATAGCACTTGGTACAAGGAGTCTGGTTAATTATAAACCGAAGATTAAATGCTGTTTTATTTATTGCTAATCAGCACGACATTGTACTACTACCGACATAACATTAGGCATTTCACTTAGTTTGGTGTAAGCGGTTGATAATCGTTAACATCATACAGGTCAAATAATTCACTGTTGCATTGAAACATATTTTTCTTTCAATTATTGTATAGTCTGCAGAAAAAATTAAATGATAGCCTAATACATTCTCATATGCCAGAGAAAATCAAAAGTTATACCAACTGATTAGGAACTAATACTCAATCACGTGCTGCAATTATTTTAAATTCTGATTATCTCCATATTGCTCCTTCGCAAGTTTTAACACGGCACTAACTAAATACTATTTTGATAAACCCTAAGTGAAATATATGATAAACGTTTGGACGGTGATACAAAGAAATTGGTAATTTCTTCGATAAGCCTTACAAGCAATTAACTCAAAATAGAACTTCAATAATACAATCATCTCTTTCTGGAGTATTGCCGAAGTTCAGTTTTAAAACAGTTGATATCTACTTACATCAAAATATGCGAGTTCAAATCTTAGAAGACTGGTATTCCAACTTACCTGAAAAAGAAAGAAAGCTTTGGTTAGATTAAATCGTAGTAAATTAACCTTTTTGGGGATATGAATTTCATAATGAAGCACCAAGTTCTCTCTAGCATAGTCGGTCTGAGCACAGTGTTAGGGAACAGTCGGAAAAAAAAACTGGCTCTGGGGCTCGAATCCATGACCATCAGCTTTCTGCGCAGACGCTCTACCAACACAGTAAGCCAGAGTTTATCACAGGATGGCAGACAGAATCCTTCTTTGTTTACTTATAATTATAGACTTCACTGAAAAGCAAAACTTTGGTCCCCAATGGGGCAAACCAATCATATTGGTCCAGTTTAGGTTATCTGTAGCTTTCACTTTGCAGCTGATCCTGTAAACAAATATCAATATGTTATGACTATAGTTCTGAAGAAATGCACTGCCTTTATGATGATTTCTTTGTAATAATTCTATAGTATGAATGAATGGATGTACTGTCCGTGCATTTAGACGTAAACACAATGCGCAGTGGAATCAATCATCACGTGATTCATATAGAAACACACTCCCCTTCCGTCCCGCCCTATCTCTGCGGCGCATGCAAGTGCTCACGTCTAAATGCACAGACTGTACTATGCAATGGATGGCATAACTGTTTTTCCCCCTTGTGGACGATTGGATGCACCGATTAAAAAGTATACAGCATTGGGAATTTTACTGTGTTGCGATAGACGGGGCAGAGATGGGTAGAGTGCCTATGCAGAAGCTATAGTTCACTTAGAAATATTTTACTTTTTAATTAATTTGAACGGGTAGCATCTTACTATGTTAAAGCGCTATATGAGGGGTGTATTTTCAAACCTGGCAATCTCTATATTGATAAAAATCGAGGTGCTATTGAATAATTAAAGTTTAATGCATTTCGTATTACTTAGGCCTATTTAGTATATATGTTGGAATCTGAGTTCCTCCCTAACGTGGGAAATCGGATTTGCAACACATACACTAATAATTTAGCAGGAAATTCACTAAACTTTCATTAGGAGATTGCCGGGTTTGCTAATGAACCCCCCCCCCTCTCATACAAACACTGCGAAGACCATATGCACACTTCGAATGTTGCATAACTTATAACTAACTCATCACTTCCTTCTTTGTGTTACATGGTTCCTTCACATCTTGTTGACTTCGGCTATCATGAAAAACCGAACAGTATCTGGGCTTGATGGCCAATCCTTCTAAACCGAGGGAACGAAGGGAACGAAGGGAACGAAGTGCTCTCACATAGTAGTAATAGTGAGATAAAGAAGTGTTAGCGGTGGCATTTCGAGTTAGCAGGTCTCATGACCATGGAATTAAGACACCACATAACGGGTGAATCCCCGAAGGCAAGATGTAGTGCTTAGAGAATCAGCTGTAAAGTGAGAGCTATAGATAATCTAAACTGGACCAATGAGATTGGTTGTCCCATTGGGGACACAAAAGTTTTGCCTTTCAATGAAGTCGATAATTAGGAGTAAACAAAGAAGGATTCCATCTGCCATCGTGTCATATATTCATGTTTAAACTTTTTTTTTTCGGTCGACATTACATGAGGAGGAAAATTCATCTGAATCTGGAACTGAACCTGAAAACGTCGGCTTTCGATTCCGACATTCCACTTTCTGAGCTAGTCAGATGGTCTCTTCTATGTTGATGCTTAATGGTCTACCTCACTGAAATGAACTTGCGTCATATAGGACTACTCAGTATCATAGGCGTAACCAGGCCGACCATATGGGGGGGGGGTTATAACATCCGCGGGGTCCGGGGTTCCTCCCCGGAAAATTTTATAAATTAAGATGCAAAATAACGAGTTTTAAGCTTCCGGGGCTCTTCCCCCGGAAAATTTTAAAAATTAAGACGCAAAATAACGAGTTTTAAGCTTCCGGGGGTCCTCAAGCGGAAAATTTTAAAAATTAAGACGCAAAATAACGAGTTTTAAGCTTCCCACGCTTTATACTTCTATTAAGTAATTTATGGGCAGACTTAAAAAATTATACATTTTTCCTTTTTTTAATCAATGGGGGGGGGGGTTCAAACCCCCAAACCCCCCCCCCCTCGGTACGCCTATGCTCAGTATTATGGTGACTTAGGCCCATGCGGTGTTTTAGCGATTGATAATTTAAACTCCAGATGTACGACTTTATAAGTACCTCCCAAAGTAGCCGTACTAAAGATCTGTCGAAGTATAGATTTCTAGTACTTGACTAAGTTTCAAACCAGGATCCTAAAATTTAGAGGCTAGTAAGAAATTACCTGGTTTACCTAGCATGGACCTTAACATTTTTCCTATCTCAAAAAATTGGGAGGATTTCATTGCTCTCTTTTATGTACAGCCTAGTGTAATATTTTAGCCACACTTGTTTGAAGACTATGAAACAATAGGATTTAATCCCTACGTAATCTATGACAGTTTTCCTTTAACGTTTGTTATCGAGATCTATATAACAGAGCGAAATAGCATCTAACAATTACACGTATAACTCACTGGGTTACTATCCATCTGAGGAGAATGTTACAGATACCACTCATGATGTAACTTCTAGTCTTCATCATAACTCCCTCTGAAGTGTCAAAATCAATGGCTTCTGCCCTCATATTCCATCAACACATATATCTTATCTTCCTTCTCACATTTTAAAAATATGCCGAGTTTTTATTGGTTTTTAGCTTTCTCCGCAGTGAATAGGGGAATGGACAGAATCTGGGTAGAAACGTGGGGGATTAAAACAATGGAACGTCATCATTGAAGGATATAACGAAATGAAATGCTTGGTCCGTTTTCATCAATGTGTTTGGATTCTCTTTCAATTTCCTGGACGCGGCGAGAAAAAAAGGGGGTAGAAGGGGATGGAGAAATCTGATGGACGACGGCAGGAAACGAACACTATTTGGGTAAGAATGAGCTATCTGCAAAAAAAGAAAAAGAACGCCTATTCAGAGTTTGTAAATTCAAAATCATCTGGCGAATTCAATCTTTATAGATGCGGCTGAAATATGAATATGGTATGTAATTAATATTACAAAAAGTCTGATTTAACATTTAAGAAAGGAAGGTGTGAAGTATATTCTACAATTGTGAAAACACACCCAAGAAGAGCCAGCAATTTGTTTAGTTCCAGATCAGCACAGAATTAAAATAATAAATAACAATATCCAATATTATTAATAATAATAATAATAAACAGTATTACCAATCTATTAGCCCACATTGCACATAGAAGAATATCACAAAATAATATACTGCAAAAATATGTAGTTTTCATGGTAAAATTGTTGATAACGTATTTTAATTGGAATTGTGTGTTTACAGCCTTTATTGTACTGTATGAGTATATACTCGTACTATACGAGTATATACCATAGCCATTGTACGAGTATAATAGAATTATTACATATTACGGAATTGAAATGAGGTCAGAACTGGATGAAAGAAACAGTGGTTTTACAATATTATGTGTAAGATATAGACATATTTCACACGACTACGATTAAAAAAAACTTAACTGAACCAGGAGTAACAAAATATGAAACCATTCACACCGTTATCTGATGTTTTTGCATGGATCATACCGTCGCCTTAGGATTATATCTAAAAGAACATAGTATATATTAAGGCCGAAGAAATTGAAACGAATACTGCTTTCAGGAACAACATGTTACTTACACAATTTAATAATAATAATAATAATAATAATAATAATAAATGATCAGAGGCATAAAATATCAACACTAGTGTCAAAGCTATAATATATATATATATATATATATATATATATATATATATATATATATATATATATATATGTGTGTGTATAATTAAACCTTTGTCAGTAGGTTTAGTCCTTTTTTTTTTAATTAAGTGATGGTAGTGACAAGGGGTCAATCGTATCGAACCAAAAAAGGCCTTAGGAAAGCAAGAATCAATTTTGGGGAAAATGGCCCTATCTTTCACAGTATTGTTACTATAATGTGCCGTAAATCTACCAAACAGGACTCGTAACTTTACTTCCTTTCCCGAAGAAAGAATGTTGTGAGTTAAGCCTTCCGGAATACCCGCGATCTTAGTTTTGAGCCCGCGTTCTTCGAGTATTTACTGGACATCTAAGAGCGTTGATGATGAAATGTGTATAGTACAAATTCCTTATGATATAGCTTTGACATTATATCATATACCAGTTTCATGGAAGTAAACATTTTGGATAGAGATAAAAAATCGCTATATTTTGCTTGTATTTCCTTTTAATCTTACATGCCGATGGTGTACAGAACTAATATTAGGAGAAACATATAAACTAGGTGATTGAAAGATACCGTAAATCCTTTTAAAATCCCATACTGATGAAAATCACACGTTATTACATCGTTAAAAAAACATCCAGAGTTAGATGAGCAACTAAATCTCAGAAACATTTATGCACTGTCGCTCCAAAAGGATTTCAATCCCGCTTCTGATTCCTGCCTTTGTCAGTTTATTTGCCTCTTTGTTTAGATGTCCATTTCTCCTCCTATGCATTCATCAATACTTGTCAAACTCCACTCGTCGTCAATGAATCACTACCACAGCTTTTCACAAATCAAACCAGAGATAAACGAATTTATTGAACAATAAATCTGCACAATGTCTACATGCACAATAACAATGACTTCTCGCTATTTCTACAGCTCTCAACGACATTAAAAATATTTCGAAGGGTATAAAATCGCAAGAGAATGTTATGCCTTTTTTAATATTAAGAATTTAGTTGAGACATAAATGACAGGCATGTGAACATTACATTGAATTCTGAACGTAATAAAATCACTCATCACAAATATCGTTGGACTTTTACGACACAGGCGCCAGCGATGTGAATCATAATATTTAAAACTGTCTCTGGTAATTCATATTTCCATCAGGACCAAACGCAGAAATCACAAGTAGGTAAACAGAACGTTCTCATAGGGTAGGTTAAACTTCATTCAGGCATAACAATTTCCACACTCTGATTCTTAAAAAAATGTATGCGATTTTCCAGTGAGTGGTTATTAACGAAGTTTTTTACTTAAAACATTTAACAACAATTTACAATTTAAAACTTGCACAATTTATTACCACAATTCAGCAGTCCCAGAAAAAGCTTTGGTCTGGACAAAAAAGTAGACAAATGGATAAAACTGCAACATTAAAAGTTGGTTTTGTTAATGAAACAAAATGTTTTATAAAAATTGTGTTGTATCAGAAAGATACAAGTACAAAATGAAGCACTTGTTTCAACAACACTATAACTATTCAACAGGATAGAGGCCTATTAATAAAACTAGTTTTAATAAACTTATTTTGGAAGCACATGCAGTTCTAGGCTCACGCACAATGAGCGTGGAATACCGTATGCATAGTTCTCAAATAGCACTCTTTACCAGATCACAAAATATAATGATTCACATTATATTTCTTCTGTTTGACATCAGCAATCTGGATAGCCAGCTGAATAAACAATTTAGCCTATATTAAAATTTCATAGCTATAATAAATTATAAATAATTGCATAATAATTACTGCTAGTAATCATCGTATCCACCGGAGTAATGTAACAAAGCTGTGAATATCATTTTTCTTAAATCAATTATCATCTTCGAGCCTTTTCGTAGAAACAATGTTGGATAATGTCAGTTAATTAGCACGTAGCGTAGCATAATATTAATCTACAAGATTAAAATCATTCCTAATCGTCAGAGATTTATTTCCACTAAAGTGAGCTGAAAAATTCTTCTTGAGAGAATCTAATTAAGAACAAAAATTTATTACTAAGCAATTTTCTATGGTTAATTTAAGATTGGAGACGTTAAAAAATAGATCAGCCAGTGAAACGTCAGAAGACGTGAGATCCACTTTATGCATAATTCGCACTTATATAAGAAATGAAGAATCTCAAAAGAAGCGACCAAACGACGCGGAAAAACTTTACGGCCATTATGAGACCATGGGAGGAGTAACATCTATTATTAAAACATTTTTCATAATTTCTCAAGATTTTAGGAGCTTAAATCTTTTCCGTTCTTGAAAAGTGAAAGCTGCTATCGTTTAAAGAGAGAAAAAAAGGCACAGGACTAAAGTAATTCTTGCCTTATTTCTTAGCTTCTTCATCCTCTTTCTCTTTCTCCTCTCTCTCTCTCTCTCTCTCTCTCTCTCTCTCTCTCTCTCTCTCTCTCTCTCTCTCTCACACATTCTTTGTAACCCCTTTCCTTAGCTTGCTGTCAAATTTACCAACCCGTAACCCACCCCTTCTTGCTGATTTATGCATCGCAATGTGCTGTCGTGTTATTAGAAGCTTATGGTAGCCTTGATTAGGTTGCCTTCACTTCACCTTCCTTTGCCTTCTTCCAAGCAGTGGCGGCACGTTCATTAGGCACCATCATCCCACAAAACACTCGGCGCAGAAAATTAATTAAACAGAGTAATCAACAACACCAGATTCGCAAAAGCCGCAATAGGCAAGAAAGAAATGTATAATATTAAAGGCAAGTTCAGAGCAGGAACTTCGTGGTGGAGCGCTTATTCGGAAAAGGCGTACCTTTGGGATTGTGCAGATTAATACATTTCTTGAGCTGAAATTGTCTTAAAGAAATAAAGACTAACCCCTTCATTCTAGGAGTGATATTAAATTCCGCAAAAAGCCTTTCTAATGGAAGTTATCGTCCTTACCCCCGGTCAATTCTGAAATTTTGGTACTTAAACTTCAGTATAATCAGGAAAGTTAAGATGTGATCTTATATAAAATATGGAAATCGTTCAAACAAAAAAAAAAAAAAAAAAATTTTAACGTCATTTAAGTTTATAAACTAGAAATCTGTTATATGATAAGACTAATAATTCAAGTTTAAGAATGAGCTAGATATCGGCCAATTTGGTAGTGATTCCTATAGTATCTCCCTCTGCCAATTTTGTGTTTTCCTGACAAATTTGATTTGTAGATTTATGTGCAGAAATAATCTCATTTATATGTTTCTCAAATGAATACTTAGTTAAACTGAAGAATATTATATTATTTTTACATTAGTTATTTCTGTTTTTCTTTACTTACATAGTTATGCAAAATTACTAGGGCTGAAAATCGATTAAAATTTTTAATGGAGTTAACGCTTGGCTTTAATCGATTAATCGACAAACAGGTCGGTATTTTAAACGAAACCAAAGTGGACATTTAATATTGTTTTACACATTTAATAACTACTACATAATCGGAAGAAATCCTGAATTAATTAATACCATTATTAGTTAACTAGTGAAAAAATATATAGGCTACAAAACTTACATTTCCGGTTACTTTTTCAGCCAAGACTTGAGACACACGAGATTGTTGACATTTGAATGTTCAAGACACGATCGTAGCTTGTTTACAATAATACCGGCAGCACTAAAAACTCTCTCACTCGGCAGTGAGAATGGAGTTTGGTCATTTGACCCATTTCTCGAAAAACGTTTTTCAGAATTCGACTAAACCGATTAATCGGAAAATGTAATTGATCGACGATTAAATATTTAATCGATTAATCGGGCCGATTATTCGATTAATCGGTACAGCCCTAAAAATTACGCATATTACTAATATTATGCAATGCAAAGTTTAACTCACTTAAAAAACATATATATGTACTCGTAGAAACATATTACAAACAAAATTAATCAAAAGAAAAATCCATCAATTAAAAATACAGAAACATACATTACCTTTCAAATTTAACTTAAAGAAATGAAATAGGATTTATATTTAAGACAAATACCTCAAAATTACTCAAAAGAATTAAATAATTTAGTAACTTCCCACTGAACAGGACTCGTTTCGGATGTACAATTCGAAGTAAGTTTATTTTACAAGATAAAGATACGATAATAATATAATTTAGATATGAAAATATTGAGAACGAATGCGTTTTTAAACTACGTTTTTCTTTATATATATTTTTTATAAGTTATTTGATAATATATTTAGGTTTCAATGCTTTTAACGACCCTTAATTATTTAACATAAAATTATGCAATGTACATTTAACGCTCTCCTTTAAGCAAATAGGATGTATGAATGAAACAAACCCCTTTTATTGTAAATTTTTACTGGAGCAATGTATACTATTCGACATTACCAGATAATGTATTTTCATCATCAGATAGTTTATTTTCGATAACGCACAACGAAAAATTAACATGATGTTCAAAATTACTCACACAAAAACAACCCCTAAACAATTATTAAGCATTTTTAACAAAAATAAGCAATGCTGAAACTCTTAAGGATGTCTTGATTTCACTATTGTCTGCGAGTTTTGTGTTGTGTTGTTCAATCACAAGGTATAGGCTAAAAAAAACTAGGTACCGGTACTTGAAAACACCTTAATGGATGAGTTTTATATCAATAATTTGCTAAATTACACAGCACAGGAAAACAATGTGGGTGGTCTCCATGTTCCATGCAGCAAGATTAATACTCACAGACAAGACATAATATCATAACACGACTACGATGTGACCCTCTACTATAGAAAATGATTGTTACATTGTGTATACTCTTTTTGACTGTGTGGACCAAGAAAGGTGGATCTCATGAGAGGCTATGAAAGTAAAGTACTGAAACCAGACAAGAAAAAAAAATTATCTTCAAAGTAATTTAAATAATATTTTCAATAAGAAAACCAACCTTATAATCTGAATCACAGGCGCCGACTTCGGGAGGTGCTTTGCATTCTCAGCTTGAAATTAACACGGAGACATTTGTAATGTTATCGTAATTCAAAGAAGAAAAAAGCCACCCTTCTGTTGCATAACATGTTAAGATTGTTTAATCTTCAACAAAAGTCACAATGTTGCTAATAATGCAATAATAATTACTGATTAAACAGCCTATGAACAGAGTGTTTGTTTATCAGATAATAATGCCGTTTGTTGTAATAATAACATCAGGTAAACTGATGTAACAAAATGCCAGAATGCTTTTATTTAATCAGTGATAATTGCAGATATGATATGCAGAAAATAAGTTTTTCTTTTTATCGATTTCGGAGTTAAGCTCCAGATCGATTCATTAAGCAGGGCTTACGGACGAACAAAGGTCTAGTTTCATAAGCATATGTGAAGGAATATGTTAGTAGTGTTATTTGTCAATGCAACCTGTATTGCAACTTCCAAATCCGTATATGAACACTGTAAAAGAATATGTTGCCAAGAGAACTGACTTGCACTTGATAAATTCTTTATAATAAATATTACCATACAAAAAGGCACTAAATTAGGCATTACTCCGGTACCGGTCAACCGATTTGGTCCAATATCAAAAGGCGCACTTGATAAATTCTTTCTAATTGTTACCATAAAAAAGACACTAAATTAGGCTTTACTCCGGTACCGGTCGACCGATTTGGTCCAATATCAAAAGGCTTCTTTCCACGGATATTATAAATGCATATACCAAATTTCACGAAAATCCGATAAAGCGTATTTGAGTTAACGCGCCTGAAGGCACACGGCCAGACAGACAGACTGATAAACATTTTCCCGTCCCCAACACAATCTCATAGAGTACCATTCTGGAACGTAATAAAGCGCAAAACAAATATTAAATTAAACTTCAATGAGAGCACCCCCAATAAATATTACAAGTCAGCGCCTATGATCTGAACCAATTTACCTAATGTCCAAGAATCAAACCAAAGCCTACCATTCACCAAACACCGACAAGAACTCTCTTCGCAATACATCGCAACGACGAAGCAAGCTAGTCAAATAACCTGTGTAGGAATGAAAATTATAAATTCTAACCCTGGGAACTTTATCTTCCATCTATGCTAATATTTGAACAGTATCGCTGAATGTGGAATGAGGCGCGCACAACACGATAAAGCTTGGGATATTATTAAAATATGCACGATAGAGAAACCGCTGCTAAACAAGGCTTTACATATAAATTATACTCTATTATCACAACACAATTGCAAATCAATATCCAAACAATTACCGCTAATACACCTTCTCATTCAATGAAAAGGGAGTGTACGATTAATAAAACATTGGACGCTGTGTTTTAGAAATCTGCCTGTGGCAGGAAAAAAAAAGAGACTACTCCCACTACTTTCACAAACATTAGAATGAAACAAGAATGTTGTATGTTAAAAACAGCTGGCAGCATTATGCGACTCACGTACAATGACAACAAGAAGATTGTCCACTTGGACACAAAAAAGCACATTTACACAGACGATCCTAAATACAGATGCATGGAACTTTCGTGTGTAGATTATATCCAGTTTTTTAACGTGTCATTTTAATAAAGAATACTACTTTTTCAATTCAACTAACTTCATTTATTAGAACGATGTAATTTAAAGAGGACGCATGTATCAGCATGAATTCTAACTGGTCAGTTGATACATAAGTGTAATACAAGACGAAGATGCCAATAATTTAACTTCCCACTCCCGAAGCATTAACAGTAACGAAGAGTGAAGAGTTGGATTCTTTCCCATGGTTGTGGGTTCATTAAAAGTTGTCGGTGCTGTTGACCTTATATTCAAATATAGTCTTAAAATTCCATTGAGCATCTTCACATCAGTTGACGTGTTCTCTGTCCCGTCCTACAATAAAATGATCCATTTCCTTTCCACACTGACATTCTTCTTTCTTTTATTATGTTTATTGTTTTCTTGTGTTTTAATATTTTCTTGAGATAACCTCAGAGTATGGAAAATTACTGATCTACCATAATCACGTGGATAACATAAATTAAGGTAGTGGTTTAAAAAAGGGTTGGTTTAAATAATCAGGTCAATTTTTATCCTCTCACTCTGCTTTGCTCAAGAGAGTTCATTTTACAGTCGATTTGTATCTTTATGTCTCTTTTGTATTACATTAAAATGTGATATTTTATTTCTTAAAATTTAGTTATATTTCATCGTATTTAAGTTACTGTATTCTAAAAATAACTTTCGAAAATGCAAAAAAAAAATCAACGCTATTCATTTCAAGGTGGTTATTTCTTTCCAATACTTTCTTTATACACTTTCCATTCCATTGCACTGATGATCAGGGTCTACCGTCTGATATGTGCGTTCTTCGCCTCAATCTTCTGACTTCATTGGCAGATGTCGGAATTGGGGCCATGTAGTGAGTAGCTAACACCTAAGGTTTCCTTGCATCCCGTTCCAAACCTTCCTACCTCATAAAAACACGCAATAGGAATCTCTCTATAGCCCACCTAAATTACTAGGACTACTTAAAAAACACACAGAAAATAGGCCTAAGTATTTGTGTATCCTCCAGGTGCAATTTGGACTTCTATCATACAATAAAATTATTATTGATACTTTAGGTTGGCGGCTAACTAGGTCTTCGCCATACAAGATCCTTCTCAATATTTAATAGACTACTGGCATCAATAACGCATTTTCTTCATGTATTGATAGCCCACTGAGCGGACCATTAAGGTGTTAAATGCAATTCCATTAATTTAAATAATTTTAATTAAACCGAAATAAATAATTGTACTTAAACTACAAGCTTTTATCGGGTGTTGTTCTTTTAAAAAATCCCACCACTCGACTTAATACTTGGGAATTTGGGTGTAGTATCGAACATACGAAACGGTAAATAAATTGATCTCTTTGAAGTCTTATTTTACAAGTACCCAATGCCAAAACAAAATGTAAAGCCAGCAAACATACTGTCCAGTACGGTATGAAAAGCTCTAGAAGTAAAAAATAGATTAGAGAGTTTGTGCCTTCTTCCTCTAAGCTTTTACGCTCCTAGGATGACATGAAGCAGCCTGGAACTTAATATAAATTGCTGACAGTTGGGCTCATCTCAGAGGATGCTCGAACTAAAGAAATCAGTCTGCTTTCTCTGATAAAAAAAAAAATCACCTTTGACACTGTTCTCATCTACCTTTTGTGTTTCGTTAGGCTGTAACTCATTAACTGCACTCCTCTTATTTGTTATGCAGCACATCTTTGTTTGCTTTATTAATTATAACAAGAATGTAAACATCGTGCCACACCTTCACTTCAACTGTAGGGTCTGTTTTCTTACCTTTTACATTATAAAACAAAACTACCATCGAGTAAATGGAAAATGCTCGGTTAAATAAATGTGTTCTGCCTGTAAAAACATGAGTCAACGGGAATACACACTTTCTATGTATATTCCACTTGTCTTCCGGTAATTGAAGATAATATTATCAAACAAACTGATAAAACAAACTGCCAGATGGAGTTAATAGGCCATATTTTACAAACTATTGAGTATTAGACCACGGTTTCTTGAGCAAGTTCGATCAGTATATATGTGAAGGAATAAATCGGATAACTAGAATATTTATAGAATGAATTTAATGTACAACAAATGTCTTACGTCAACAATATCCCTTTATTTTTTCCAAAACATTTGAAGAGGTCCCTATGCCTATAAGGGAGAGGTAAAACTACGAAAGAGAGAGAAAAAAAGATAATTCATATTACTTATTAGGTTACTACTACTATGCAGAAAATTGTTTTACATTAACGTAAGATCAGAATTTTCGGCAATCGGGAAGGAACAGAACCTTTTTATTGTAATATTCGTGTTAAGGAAGTTCGACTTATATGGAAAAAATGTTTCACATGCCCAACCAAATTTTGTAATTTCATTTATACGTATTAATTAGTTATTACAATTAAAATTACAAAATTTATTAAACTGTTATCCATATGTACATAAAAACCGTAACCAATCGAACATTTTCATGGCCAGTTTCGAAATGAGTCGTATCAAAATATCGAAAGTTGGTTATTAGTATCTCTGTAACAAAATGACTGTTGTACAGTATAATTAGCTTTAAACACCATAATATGACTTACGTCCTGGGAAGCATTGGTCCCGTCATGCTGCGTTACCTTCAAGAACATTTATTACGTACTCAAGACATAAGCATGACTAGTGTAGAAATAAAGCATTGGTATTCCTCTCGCTTCCTACATATTATTTGTATACGGCTATTACTTTTTACTATCTGAGTGTGAAATCAGGCATTGTAACAAACATTCCAAAAATAACCCCTAGGTGGTCCCCGCAGCAAAAGTTCAAAGGTGTTTACGTTTTGTTACATGATACAGGAATTCCTTTCGCAAACCATGTGCTGTGGATGATTTACACGATAATGTACTTTTGTAATAGAATATAACAAAGACTGCAAGACATTTCAATAATTATCATTTATGAGCTTTTATAATTTGTAGAGAAGTATATAGTAATATGACAGTCTCATAATATTTATATATGTCCGTAAAAAAGTACTGTAGGCCTATGTGTTAATGTAATGAAAATAAACATAAGAAGTGAGGGAAGAAAAAAGAGGAAAGAAGAATAGAGGGATTGAAGGAAGATAGAATAAAAGGTCGGAGGGATTGAAGGAAGAAAGGAACGAGGGAAGGAAGAAAGGAACGAGGGAATGATGAAAGAAAAGAAAGAGGGGAGGGAAGAAAGAAGAAAGAAAGAGGAAAGAAGGTGGGATTAAAGACGAGAAGATAGAAAAAAGGGACTGATGAAAGGAGACAGAACCGGGGAAGGGAAGAAAGAAAGAAAGAAAAAGAAAGAAAGAAAGGAGAAAGAATAGGAACATCATATTGACTTTTGTACTGATGAAAATAATCTCACCGTGTACTTATTAAGAATTGGCTACATCCTTCTATTCGTTAACATTTCAACCGTTGCCTTAAACTAGTGATTTGCAGTGCTGAGGTATTGTGTATGCCAGCCAATCCCACATGCAGAAAATGAACTGTCTAAAGAAAAAATGGAAAAGTACTATTTTGTTCAATTTTGTTACTAGGCCCTACACCTCTTTTTAAATTCTTTATAGAATCTTCTGGAAGAAACAATGAGAGACAAACTCTGGTTCGCCTCGGAAAAAATTACACCAGTAAATTAAAAATGCTTAAAAGTATTATTTAAAATGCAAAATTATCAATGCTGAATTCTAGTTTCTATACAATTTAACTCTTTAAAAAAAAATAATCTATGGTTTCAAACTTGTAATTCTATACATTTTGTTTAATACAAAAATGACATTTTTTCTCCCCTGTAACCTGAACAAGGAAACTTAGATTTTAATAAACTTATTAATGATTGTGGCTATGGTGAGAAGGCATCATAAAAGATCACAGGACTCCAAGTTCGAAACAAATCAGGTGCAACTCCCAACAATTAATTTGTAAATTTTCACATTCTATGAAATGAATAATAATATAGACTACAGTAATTCACAATCATTCAAAAGTAACCTATTACAGTTGCTGTCTATCTTATAATGAAGAAAACACGGTAAACATTAGGAATGCAGAACTGCAGAGTATATTTTAATAGATTTCTCATGTGAAGCTTTATGCCACTAACACAAGGTAATGGGGTTTTTACTTCACAAAAGATCTCCCATATAAGAGTACGGTACAGGCAGAGTTAAATGTAGTGTGAAACCTGATTCAGTTCCCTTCCTTCAGGTCCACTTAATATTGCTGCAAAAGCAACGAGATATCCAGTTCTAGAGAAAGATATGACAGGGATGTGGTTAGCGGTTAGCTCTCTAGCCCAGCCGCCATGACGGTGGCAGAGCCCTCGCTAATCCTGGCGCGTATATAAATCACATTTACACTTTTAAAAGACCGCCGTAAATGATTTATTCACGACAAGGATACCAGTTGAAAAATATAGCAAGAAGCTTACCCGTGTAAACAGTGTAGCCAACCTACGCACACATATCAATACTCCACTGCTACTGTCATCAAACCAGCAGGGTGGTGGTTATATTTCACTATGGGGAAACCCCTGCTCAACATTCACACTGAAAAATACCCCATTCGGAGAAGTTTTGCCTCTATATGTTGAAAACACGATTAAATTATAAAGTGAAAAATTGTTTCCGCTCTCCCATGTTGAAAATCCATTCAATAAGTTTGACAATATGACTTGTAGACTGAAGTTTCGTCCTATCAAGTTAAAATATGGCTCTTGTAGAAGTGCAATTATAACTATTAAACGTTCATTATAAAACCTTCAGCCACTATAAACAATGTACAGTATATTACCTCTTTAGTACCCCTACGTATCATTGGTCCAGATAAAAAGAATCACATTACTTCCGATTTTTTAAAGTATCAATTCTAGTTTTTCGATCCCATATTTACGTCCTTCGCTACACTCAATGAACCAGAAACACATTAATAATCAAACACTACCATCTGATAAATCAATTTCCTTTGTCCTTAGATATATAATTAGGGTACAAACAATTCCATTAGATCAGCGAAATTTTGCTTTAGATGGGAGGAGTTAATGTTAAAAGTGAAAGTGAAGTGATCCCTGTACAGGCCACGAAGTCCCTTAGGGTTCCAGAATGTTAAGGCTTCCAGATGTTTTAGACATTCGGAACGTGAAGGTTAAGCATCGGCCGCCTTTACCCCCCCCCCCCCCCAGTTACTCATTTCAGTTACAGGCGGAGTTGATCCCAGAGCCATAGTGCCACCAGAAGGATTATTCCAATGAAAAAATACCACTGACGTCATCGGGGACTGAACCCGTTACCTTCCGATTTAGCGCTGTCCCGCAACCAACTGAGCCATGGCGCGGGCGTACCCCAGAAAATATCACAGAAGATTAAATATAGCATTACTTTAATTGTTCACGGATATTCTACCCTAAAAATAACAATGGACGACACATCGAAGGCATTAAGTATTTAAAAAGTCGACTTCCAACATATTCCATTCCATTTTTCCTATTTTACTTAAATTGATTTATATAACATCCAAATCTCGTTTCAACATGTTTTACAGTAGTTTAAATAATCCACACAATTTTAATTGATAAACATTTGTTCTAGTTAACTTCCCAGCAATATCGATTCAAACATAGGGCCCACTGATGATGTCACTTCACGATTGCATATAATATTAAATAAATTCAGCTCTAAAAGGATTAATTAAACTTTAAAAGGCAGCAAATTAGCTGTATGTAGTTCTTCTACAAAACAAGACATTTATAATTAAATTCTGCATCTGGGCCCCACAAAAACCATGAACTATGAGAATGTACATGACAATAGTTACACAGCTGAATGTCACTTTGTCAAGATACGTCACTTTATTGTATACTTAATTTGTTAAAGTGACATAAATCACAGAATGGCTCTTCCATATATTTTTAAAAATGTATTATTAATCTCAATTTATACAATAGTAGTACACTATTCTAACAAAAGAGCCTCGATAGGGAAATTATTACACATTAAGAAAACGTAAAAACTGGTCCATCGTTTATCGCAGACAAAATCAAACCTTTTCTCATTTGCATGAACATTTAAGGGAAATATCACAACGTTAACATTTCGTAAACACAACGGTTTCCGTGTTGTGTGTTTATTTTTATTATTAGAGGGTATAAGGAGGCAAATACTGTCTAAAACAATGGTTTAGGCCTACAATCTTGAATCGTTATGTCATTACCTGAATTTTCCTTGAAATAGCTGATAGAAAATGCACAGGGCATCTTGGACAGTCAAACTATCCCTATCTTTAATCAAATGAATCTCTTATCAAAATAGAAAATGTAAACAACACTGCTCGTTCGAAGATACATCAAGTATGCTGAAGATGTATTTACGGAACTGATGATACATAATATGCTATTGATAAAATAAAAAATAAATAAGAAATAAAATAAAAACTTCAGTATTATATTCTTATCTGCCGAAAAGTACTTAGTGTGAATAATCTATGAAATAAAGAGCATAATAAAATTTCAAGGATTCGTATCCGTATTGTGCTTGGTAGGCTAATGATTCTAGAGTTTCACTTCCTAGAATCAAGGTGCAGTCATGTAAAATAGGATGGGCTTCGGTCAAATGATGTGGTAAATCGTTGTTATATAAGTTGAAAGGATTGAGCCTTATTATTTTTAGGTTTTGATAAATATTCAGTTCTTGCTTTATTAATCTGAATTACTTGAGACCCATCTTGTAAGTATTCGCTTATTAATTACAATTATATAACTCCGGGTCCTGATTCTCACAAAATAAATTCACGAGCAACGAAATTACGAGTGGGGTAGGGAGGTCTGGAACGGGGTGCACTCAACCTCATGATACAAACCTACGAGCTACCTGACACAGAAGTAGCGGCTCTGGTCACGGAAACCACCATTAACGGCCGTGGGTGTCGGCATGTTGACCACATGCCCCAATCCTGCCATCTGCCTTTGCTAGATGGTGCAGAGTCGGGTGGTAGGCCTAGTCCCTTAAATGATGCAGCGCCACCGAGTTCAGTATTAGTTTTAGAACATTGATAAGGTATATTTAGCATGGATTATCTTCACACGCTTTATTCCATTGAAACTGTTTAATATTCACTGAACAATTGTTTAAATTACTAACATATCTGTTTTAGTAAAATTGCTCATCTATGGGAATAAGCACTCAAATGACGACAGGACGACTGTTTATATTTTAGGCCTATAGCGTTGCTACAGTACGATCCACTGTGATTAGGCCCTAACTCATTATACAAAAAATGAAGGCATAATCATAATATGAGAAACTGTAGGCTACTGATAAATTAATATGTTTCAAAATGTTATATGAACGTCCAGTCAGTAACGTGCTGATTCTTAGTACATTTTACATTATTGTATTTAATTTTTAACCCACAGACCATTAAATTCCTTGATTCAGAATGTCTAAGTCCACTATGCAAATCCCTCTGTTTAAACTATGTGGCGCTACATCCCTGAAGGGACTAGGCAAATAATCCATCGTTCAGAATCTTACTTCGATATTAATACTAGTACAGGACTTTGAACCCTGAAAGTTTTGCAGCATTCGGTGAAAATGAATTTCGTACTCCTTTCGTAAGTCATGGCAGATGATTATCTTCAAGGGAAAGGAATAAATTGTTGGCAAGTCATAGGCCTACTGGATATCCAAAAACACCGAAAGCCTTAGGATTTTTCTGTAAGTGTTTACAAAATACCCCATATCTGATTTTTATACCTAATATAAGGCATTCAAGTTCAAATAACGTGTTTTAAAGCAACATATTTATAAGGGAATATTTCAAGAACAAAGATAAGCCGTTTGTAGAGTAGCGCTTATAAAGTATTACGTCACGGTTTTTATTATTACCATAGAAACAGAATTTTTAAAAAACCTGTAACTTTCTAAAAGTAGGCTATTTAAATATTTTTAATGATAAATACCGTAATATTAATATAACCAATACCATTAATAGTAAATATTTATCAATCTAGTACTTCCTGAATTTCACAGATTTAGTAGTTCGAGGATATTTTCGATTTGTTTAAATACAATTTTAAATTTAGAAGGATTTACTGGTTTCCATAGATACATATGTTTTTATGTTGCAGATTCACGACCGAAGACGAAGCCTTCATCAAAACCAGTACCGAAACAGCGTCCCGTCGAAGGTCATGGACCCTGAAGATTTCCGCAGTTGGGTCCATGGCGATGAAGATAAAGCGACGCTGTAGTAGGGAAGCCCGTATAAACTTCAATTCTGGTGAGTTGCATTAGTTCCTCTTTTATAACTGAACTATAGCATGTGTCCGCAACTTCGCACACGATTATTTACTCCACTGCTAAATGTCTTATTTAAATCAATTATTAAAGAGAAAAATAATTACATTATATTTACTAACACTGACACATAGGTTTTACATAATTGCAAGAATTACGTAATTTTATTCTTACTTATATTGTTTTACGTAATAAATATAAATAATATATCAGTAAAAGTATGAACAGTTCCACCTTATACCCCCGTTAATATAAAATATTTAGGATCAACCTAAGAAGTCTAGGCCTAGGAATTAATAAGAATTTTAGCTATTAAGATTAATTAAGTCTATTGTTAGGCCATTGAACATACATCTATGATTGCTGACAGAGTGTAAAATCAATCAAAATTTACTTAAAAGCCTGTGCACTAACCTGCAGATATATTTACATTTTATCCTGTTACTAGATGTAGGCCTACATATACAACTGAATAAAACTTAAAAGATAATGTACAGAAATGTCAATGATAAAATAACTTATATACATATAAATACAAAATGAGTGGTATAAAACCACAGTTAAAAAATGTGATGAATCACAAGTCCACAAATAATTTACTGAAAGTTCAGACATCCGTTGCTAACCCCTCGTTGGAAAAGATGAAATTCATTAATAAATAATATAATTAAACGAACAAAACAAACCTGCTTCCAGATGGGCATACAGACTCAAAACGTACTCGTACCAAAAAAATCTTACATAAACAATTAAAACGATTAAATTAAACAGCTAAACACCCGGCTTCAAGGTGCATTTTACGATTAAAGTACGGGAAAAGACCTCAGATTCGAGCCCCCTCCCAAAAAGCATTGTGAGTTTCGTCCAAATAATTCAATGTTTTCCCATTTAGGCATGCTTTCATGATTCCTTTCTATCCACCTACGTAAAAAAGTCAGATCTCTGCGAGTCTTAAACAAATGAATCGAGAGAGCAAATGAGCAAGGCCACCTTCAATGAATTTCACAATTCAATATTGTCTTGTTAATAGGAGACGTGGGATGTACAGTGGTATTAATCAGAGGCGGCAGCCAGATGCGCGTGAGGGGAAATGACGCACGTGGAAGGAATCATGGGGAGGGGTAAGAATGTTGAACTGCACTAGCGAGAAGAGAAGAGAATGTGACAAGTTATCTTGTTTTTTTAACTGCAAAATACGGTCTTACCGCACTGAAGGCAACGACAAAACTGACTCATACACCTCTCCACGCAGTACGAATATTTATTGGACTCGTCTGCATCTGCTGCGCATCCATGCTTGGACTTCCACGTCTGATTAATATCACTGTACATGGAAACACAAGCTGAAATATTATATTAGACGATTCAGATGAGAGACTCATTGCTCTATGGCGAAAAGAATGGTGTGTTCTTTCTCCAGTGAACTATTCAGATGTAAACTGATTTTAATTTCACTTTTTTTTTATTGCAGTTACCCTAAGCAGAATACCAGAACTGAAACAGCGTCATGGCGAAGGTCATGGGCCCTGAAGATTTACGGAGTTGGGTCCATGGCGGCGAGGGTCATGGGCCCTGAATATTTACGGAGGTGGGTCCATGGCGAGAAAGTCAAAGCGACGCTGGAGTAGGGAAGCTCCGTACAATTTCAACACCGGTGAGTTGCATCGCTCTGGAGTCTTTATGTTCCTCTTTTATAACTGAGTAGTTCAGCTGAGAGATTCAAGGCCTTATGCTTAAGAGTATGGTGTCGTGATCTTTCTCCACTGAGCTATTCAGTTTGTGAACTGGGTTTAATTTCATTTTGGTTAAATTATATTGTAGATCCACTTGCCGAAGACATTTCAACATTATCAGTACCGAAACGGCGTCTCGGCGAAGGTCATGGGCCCTGAAGATTTACGGAGTTGGGTCCATGGCGGCAAGGGTCATGGGCCCTGAATATTTACGGAGGTGGGGTCCATGGCGAGAAAGTAAAAGCGACGCTGGAGTAGGGAAACTCCGTATAAATTCAACACCGGTGAGTTGCATCGCTCTGGAGTCTTTATGTTCGTTTTTCATAACTGAGTAGTTCAGCTGAGAGATTCAAGGCCTTATGCTTAAGAGTATGGTGTCGTGATCTTTCTCCACTGAACTATTCAGTTTGTGAACTGGGTTTAATTTCATTTTGATTCAATTATATTGCAGATCAACTTCCCCAAGACATATCAACATTATCAGTACCGAAACGGCGTCTCGGCGAAGGTCATGGGCCCTGAAGATTTACGGAGTTGGGTCCATGGCGGCGAGGGTCATGGGCCCTGAATATTTACGGAGGTGGGGTCCATGGCGAGAAAGTAAAAGCGACGCTGGAGTAGGGAAGCTCCGTATAAATTCAACACCGGTGAGTTGCATCGCTCTGGAGTCTTTATGTTCATTTTTTATAACTGAATAGTTCAGCTGAGAGATTCAAGGCCTTATGCTTAAGAGTATGGTGTCGTGATCTTTCTCCACTGAGCTATTCAGTTTGTGAATTGGGTTTAATTTCATTTTCGTTAAATTATATTGTAGATCCACTTGCCGAAGACATTTCAACATTATCAGTACCGAAACGGCGTCTCGGCGAAGGTCATGGGCCCTGAAGATTTACGGAGTTGGGTCCATGGCGGCGAGGGTCATGGGCCCTGAATATTTTCGGAGGTGGGTCCATGGGGAGAAAGTCAAAGCAGAGTATAAATTGGTTAAGTGGATAAAATTGTATTCTGCGGAAATTAGATTTGTGTAAAGGTAAAATAAATAGGATGGCAATTGATATAATTAAAGCGATTACTCCTCCTAGTTTATTTGGAATGGAGTGTAAGATTGCGTAAGCAAATAGAAAATATCATTCAGGTTGGATATGAATTGGGGTTACTAGAGGATTTGCTGGAATGAAATTGTCAGGGTCTCCTAGAATATAAGGTTCTTTTAATGTAAGAATGATTAATAATATGATTAAGATAATAAATCCTATTAAGTCTTTAATTGTAAAATATGGGTGAAATGGAATTTTGTCGATGTTTCTATTTAACCCTAATGGGTTATTTGATCCAGTTTGATGTAAGAAGAGTAAGTGAATTATTACTATTGCTGTAATAATAAATGGTAGAATAAAATGAAAGGTGAAAAATCGGTTTAAAGTTGCGTTGTCTACTGCAAATCCCCCTCATACTCATTGAACAAGTTCTGTACCTATGTAGGGAACGGCTGATAATAAATTTGTGATAACTGTGGCTCCTCAAAATGATATTTGCCCTCATGGTAAAACATATCCTATGAAAGCTGTAGCTATAGTAAGAAATAGAATTAGAACACCTACAAATCATGTGTATAAGTATTTATATGATCCATAATATATGCCTCGTCCAATATGTATATAAATACAAATAAAGAATATTGATGCACCGTTGGCACCGGTGAGTTGCATCGCTCTGGAGTCTTTATGTTCCTCTTTTATAACTGAATAGTTCAGCTGAGAGATTCAAGGCCTTATGCTTAAGAGTATGGTGTCGTGATCTTTCTCCACTGAACTATTCAGTTTGTGAACTGGGTTTAATTTCATTTTGATTCAATTATATTGCAGATCCACTTCCCCAAGACATATCAACATTAGCAGTACCGAAACGGCGTCTCGGCGAAGGTCATGGGCCCTGAAGATTTACGGAGTTGGGTCCATGGCGGCGAGGGTCATGGGCCCTGAATATTTATAGAGGTGGGTCCATGGCGAGAAAGTCAAAGCGACGCTGGAGTAGGGAAGCTCCGTATAAATACAACACCTGTGAGTTGCATCGCTCTGGAGTCTTTATGTCCCTCTTTTATAACTGAATAGTTCAGCTGAGAGATTCAAGGCCTTATGCTTAAGAGTAGGGTGTCGTGAACTTTCTCCACTGAACTATTCAGTTTGTGAACTGGGTTTAATTTCATTTTGGTTAAATTATATTGCAGATCCCCTTCTCGAAAACATATCAACATTATCAGTACCGAAACGGCGTCTCGGCGAAGGTCATGGGCCCTGAAGATTTACGGAGTTGGGTCCATGGCGGCGAGGGTCATGGGCCCTGAAGATTTACGGAGGTGGGTCCATGGCGAGAAAGTTAAAGCGACGCCGGAGTAGGGAAGCTCCGTATAAATTCAACACCGGTGAGTTGCATCGCTCAGGAGTCTTTATGTTTCTCTTTTATAATTCAATAGTTCAGCTGAGAGATTTAAGGCCTTATGCTTAGGAGTATGGTGTCGCGATTTTTCTCCAGCGAGCTATTCAGATTGTGAACTGAGTTTAATTTTTTTTTATTATTATTTATGTTCCAGTTACCCACCGAAGAATTCATCAATGTTAGTACCGAAACAGCGTCGCGGCTAAGGTCATGGGCCCTGAAGATTTCCGGAGATTGGTCCCTGGCGGAGAAGAAAGCGACATTTTAATTATATGAGTGATATAATCTGAAGATTTGTTACGATTTTCAACAATATTTTAACTAAGTGGAAGTATATTGTACTATTTTAGGAAATAAGTTATCTTACTTTACAGTACTTTGTACCTGAGGCTATAAAATTACATGTAAAATGTAATGCAAATAAATTTTAGGCTTACCATGTAAGGGTACCTTATAAAACATATATTGTTTAAACTATATAATCCTTAACAAATATGACATATTTAAATAATTCATATACTATAAGACGAAGGCCCATTCACAGTAATATTTTCGTTAACACCAACTTTTTGTCTTTAATGATTAGAATTCACACAAAATAACAAGTATAAAATAAATGACTTATTTATAACATATTCATAAAAGAGTAGGCCTATGTTGACAAATATAAAATCACATTTAAATAAGTTATACACTACTGGTCCATACCGGCCGCAATGGATAAAGGAATGGTAAGCTCACTCAAATGAAATGGCTCGTGCCATCTCAAACTGCATAATGCTGAACGGCGAACAGTGTCAGCCTCTCTGATTGGCTATTACGTTTTGCGAGCAGTTTAAGTCTAGCTTACTGCAATTAGCTCAGTCCAACTTCACTAAATTCATATGGTTTAGTCCGATGTATTTTCAAATTTGCACAGCCCTTCATTGCTGATTGGTCAGTAGCATTTGCAACACAAATGGTATTTCGTTCAGAACAGAAACTATACTTTAATATTAATACCGGATTGGAGGCAATAATCATAAACAGCGGTATTTCGCTATCCGAATGTTGAAAGATTTATGTTTGATTTACAAAACATTTATGAATATAGTTTTTGAATGGTTCAAATTCAAAGCTATTCAAGGAAGAGGATTTCCTTAAGCAACAACAAACATTTTCTAACTACAATATACATTAGACACAAGAACGTGACAAAACAGAAAGAAAGCCAACATCTCCTCAACAATAACCTAAAAAGTTAAAGTTCATTAGACCTTATTCTGAAGTTTGCGCTAAACTAGTTAAAAATTCTCGACTTGGACCCTAACAGTTTGTTACACAATGTTATTTAGATGTTCTGAGGCTGAGCTTTCCACAGTTTTAAGTATATATTTCTACTCATAGTAGCCTATTCAGGTCCGTGGTTCTCGAGCGAAAACTCTTCATAAATTTACCATAATGTCGGTAGGTTGAGATAAGTTAGAAAACATATCGATGGATTTTTCAGAGCTCAATAAGACCTATTTGACCTACCTATATTAAAAATTAGTTTAACGATTGATACATAATTCAAATTGTTACAATGTTTGTTAGAGCACTTTCTATATTACAGGTTTATAGTGTATAAAACTAAAGAAGGATCTGATAGCATTTTAGCTGCATTTTAGCTTCATTTAACATATTTTGGGCATTCTAATAATAAACTTGTAATAGACTGTTCATGCGCTTCAGTCCGTCTTCTTCATTGATTTGAAAACGTCGAAAATACGAACGATATTCTTAGTTGATCTGAAGAATGTATGCTTTAATTCGAGTGACAAAACACTTCACAAATAATTTGGTCATATATTTATTAATTTTACCATAATCTCAAGAATGGAAACTTTAAAAACGAGTACGGTAACTAACCTTCTCAATATAGGCCTAAATAGGTTAAATACCTATTTTATTAATTTTGCCGTAATCTCAGAACAGAAGTTTAAAATTGTTGCCAAAACATTCAAGGGCGAACGCATTTGGTGATTGATTTATTAATTTTGTCTTAAGCTCAAGAATGCAGGTTTTAAAATCAGTGCAAAACAAAGCAAAGTATTTATTCGACTACTTTTGAGAATGGTACGCCGTAGCGTAGTGGTTGAGGCGCTGCGCTACAAACCGGTAGGTCGCGGATTCGATTCCCGACGAGGTCGATGGAGTTTTTCAATTGGCCTAATCCTTCTAATGGCACTATAGTCCTGGGGTCGACTCAGCCTCTAAAAGAGATGAGTACCAGGACCAATCCTGGGGGTAAAGGCGGCCGGTGCCTAAGGCTGACAACCTTACCACCCTCACGTGTCGAATGTCCAAACTCTGAGAGCTTCAACCTCCTGGAACCCTCTGGGCCTCCATGGACTGTATAGGTATCACTTTACTTTACTTTTGAGAACAGGAATCGAAGTTCTGTAGATAAAATATGTAACTTAGGCCTAGCCATCCCTATTATATAAGTGAAGTTAATCTAAACTGTTGAAGTGAAACTAACGATGTTTGCAAAGGTCGGTAAGGTATTCATCAAGAATATCAACGTAATCTCACCAGCGTTCTCTATCTACCCACTCCGAAACAGCTCAGAAAGAAGTCATGTGTGACCACAAGCGACACGCTTCATTTGTAGAATATGTTAAGTTGGTCGTCCTTGATTCAATTCAAATAATATGTACAGCATTTGATCACCTCCTACAATTTCGATGTAGGCCTAAATAAATCTTAATTAAAACAGGAATGTACCAAAGCAGTCTTTTGAAGATACATACGCCCAAACTTATATAAGCTTTCCTTCACATGCAAATGCTCTCTTTCTTTTTTTTTTTAAAAAAAAAATAATAATTAAAAAAAAAAAATAAATAAATAAATAAATAAATAAAAAAAAAAAAAAAACTTGCAACGCGATTATTTTGAAATGGAAGATTATCTTGATGTGCTGTTTTCACTTGACTGAAATTTAGACAATGGATCATGATCGTTGCCCTTACAGAGATTCTAACAATTATTAGAAGGAAATATTAAATTTTCCAAGCTATTCATCAAGAATATCAACGTAGGCCTAATCTCACCAGCGTTTCTCTATCTACCCACCCCGAAACAGCTCAGAAAGAAGTAATTGAAGAAAATAAAACTAACTTACATTATTACCTTAGATTGTAATGAAAATATTGCATTTCTTGTAATTCAAATGGTTGACACTTTGAAATTCCTAGATTTGTCTCCATTTAACTGTCTAGTTATTGGACCATGATAGAAAAGCAGGGCTGATGATACGTTGCACAATAAAAATGGCTTATGGACAAATGTTGTAGGAAATTTATCTTACGAATTCAGACCGAAACCCACAAAACATAAAAACACAAAATTAAACATGTGAACTTTGTAGAAAGGCTTCTGATATTCCTCTTAGAATCTCCAACAATGAATTGCTGAATAGCACTCTGTTTACACAAACAAACCACAATTTCAAGGAAACATATATTGCAAGAGAGACAGCCAGTGTTCAGCTATTTTTCAACACTTTCGCCAACGGAATAGAAACATTTGTCTTACCGTGGCACCAACTTTTGAATACCAGTGTCGTAGATTTGAATCACCGTGTGACAATCACCTTCGCCTCTCTGTCATTCTTTGTCATTTCGTGAGGTGTAGGAAAAGATGGTAATCAATGGGAGCGAGGTCCGGGCTTTAGGGTGAATGTTTAAACACGTCCAGCCGAACTTCTGCAGGAGACTTGCTAGGAGGTGTTTTAAACATCCACCCTACAGCCCAGACTTCGCTCCCAGTGATTTCGATCTTTTCCTAAACCTAAAGAAATGACAAGGAGTGACAGAGAATGAAGGAGAGGCGGAGATAATTTGTCACTCAGTGGTTCAAATCCCTGGCGGCAGACTTCTACAACACAGGTATTCGAAAGTTGGTGCCAAGGCAAGACAAATGTTTTAATCCCGGTGGCGAATATGTTGAAAAATAGCTATCACTGCCTGTGTCTGTTGCAATAAATATATCCTTGAACTTTTGTTTTGTTTCTGTAAACGGCCCATGGGAAACTTACTTTTTGGACGCGCCTCGTACGTGTTGACTTCTCTTTAATTTCCTAAACATGTTGGTAGGCTACCTACGATACTACGTTTAGGAAATTCTCGTTATTTAATGTAACCAGATGACCAAGAAATCACTAATTGCAAACAGTAGGTCAAAAGGACTGAGAAGTTCAGTAGAAGTACTATTTTATTGATATACTTAAATTCCTTTTCATTCAAAATAACTTCATAAAGATTCTTTTAGGAAGTTTAATTAAATTAAGTTTAAATCCCTCCTTACCACTTAATGGCTAAGAAGCAATCTACTGTCTTCTTTTCTGCTCTTTAAGAACTTGAAATTTAGGACGTACGAGCTAAAGCAAGTAGGCCTACTCTTGTATGGATGCAAATCACGGTTTCTCACATTTCCTAAGGCGAAGTAGTTATAAATAATATTAAAGAATAACTGAAATAACGTTTTGGGAAGATTTTAGAATCAGAGTCATATGACCCTACAGAATAGGCCTAAGCCTACTACGAGAAAACTTCCAAGCTTTTATATCGCTCGGCACATATTACATCAGTTACTACAATTAGGATTATCCGCACTATTCTATTCATAAGCCGCGCATTTGATACTGACCAATAATAACATTTAGCAATTCCTCGGATATACACCAATCAAGATCGTTTATCTCATAACATGCTTCCTAGGGCCGTAATTTTATCTGATAAAACGTCAGCTCGTTACTGGACACGTAAGGTATCAAAAGTGCAGTGAACATATACTGTCAGCGAACAGAATGAAAACATTTTTTTATACAACATAATTTGTTTAGAAATTTAAATAATGTAAATGTGATTGACTAAAAACACAGTTTTGATATGGTGGAAGCCAGTTTGTATGCTTTTATTGCGTTCTTGATGCTAGCAATCTACGACGACGATCTTCTTCTTGTGGTACGCACTATTGGTAGCATTGCATGGACTGTTCAATCATTTAGTACGCCGTGATCACACAGCGGGCAGAATATTGACAACAAGTAAGAAAATAATTATTTACAAAATCCGTTACATCTGATTCATGGAATAGTCTTAATAAATCCTACCCGAGATTACGATTTTCATCAGATAAATTTGCTCAAATTTCATTCTTGTAAATATATCCATAAACTCGTATCTCTCGTGTGATTACCTATGAACAAATATAATTGAATAATGAGAAAATAATTGCTCAAATAACCATTATTTTTATCCAGTTAACAGGATAACATAACTAGCTAACATGATGATTACTTCATTTAAACAAAAAATCCAACTATTTGTAGTCATCCAATTGACTATTCAGAGAGGTTTTAGTTGAAGATCAGTACAATCTGAACAATCGGTTCCAGTGAAGAAGATTGTTGAATACATTTTGTCATATTTTAGAGTGGATAGATAAGAATGTGACTAATTTTTGCCCCTCTGAATAATATGGTAGTGTACTTACTGACGGACATGGCAACACAGAGAAGCACACAGAGGGAGAATTAGCTACAATCCATTGTCCGGGTTAATCGACATAAAAATAAAGAAAATTGAAAATATTATCCAATTAACTACGTGTCCAAATTAAGAATTAACTGTTAGACTCTAGCTCCTCTGTACTTAACCGTTATCCAGTTATTTGTCATCAGTTACTAAATCACACAAACTAAGACAGGCTGAATATAATGTCTCGAGTATGTAGGCTAAGAACGGAGTCTCAAAATCTTAATGATAAAAACCTTGTTAGGAGAACAATATCTTCGACTTAAGAAAACCGGGATTAAAAAATAATAATAAAAAAAAAAATTAAAATAAAAACTTGAGACTAATTATTGCTGCGGTGTTGAACTCTCGAGTTCTTGTTCGCTATTACGTCATTACTTCAAGACATGAATAACACTGTAATATGCCGTTTCATAGCTTTCATGTTTAGTCTAGTGGTTGGCATGCTTTCCTATTAGACACAGTGTTGGCGGGGTCAAGCGCAGCTGAGGGCCTCATCTTGAAGTCAAAACTTACTCTTTTTTTCTTTCAGGCAGGAACGAAAGCTAAACTTATCGCAGATTTATGTTTCGTTGATAAGCTTCAAAGAGAGGGTTCTGGATAAAATTGCCATCAGAATCAGTCCTATTAAATAGGCCTGTATGATTTTCTTCTGAAGTTTGAAATATATAAAAAAAGAATAGAGATTAAAATAATTTTATTTATGAAACGATTCAAATATCATTATCCAAACAGATATTTAAAGTAAATGGACCATAACCGCGACTCAAATATGTCGTCGCTTTAAACACGAAACAGGCATGTTTTATCTTTTGGCACGTATTTGTTTATGGATTCAGCAAATCAGGTTTTAGAATGCACAATCCCGTAGATTTATAACGTATAATATACCATGATGGGAGTGGCCCACCCCCTATAAAGCATGAACGCCAACACCACCTCTAGGTATGTACGATGCGATAAAAACTACAATAAATAATAAACTAGCAATAAAAACCATGCTAGAAATTATCAGAAGTCCATAATTGTTTCAGCAAATACTACAATTGCGGTATTTGCTTACACAATTTATCCTCTTGCTATCTCAATAAATTACACTGACTTTATAGGTAGGACTGTGTTTGCGATGTCGGGCTAGTAATAAAATATTCTGTGCAGAGAATGTTTTCGCTATCAGATATTTTATAATCACTTCCTCGGAGTAAGTTTTACTCGCTCCTCCTCAGTTCTAAGAAAACATACTCCATGTTGATATCATCGACAAACCCACTTCATTTTCTTTTTTTATTGGTAAATTATCTTATCGACTACAAGAAAACCAGTAGTTAGGTATATATTTCGTCAATCATTAAACAAACAAATCAGGTAAGCAGCGAAGCGTTTATGTGTACATTAACATAAGACATAATTGCAGCTTATAAAAAGAAGATAACCAAGAACTTTTATAAATTCTTAATGCACTCATTGACAGGGTAATAAATTTGCATTTTTATCAATACGATCAATTAGATACAAGAGGAGAGGCTGATATTTAGAACCAGTCCGTGTTAAAGGGCTGCTCAATGACATTATGGAAATGTTATCCTCACCAATAACGCATAATACTACTTCACCAACGCTGGATGATGAAAAGTATACTTTTACTATGAACCTCTACTTTCCTCGTGTCATGGAAAAGACCTGTACAAATTATTAATGTAGGTAGATCCTATAAATTCTAGTACAATTGTTAGAGTTTCTGCTAATAGTGGATCTGGAATCCCACTCAAATATCCTAGATGATAGTGATGATATTTCCCCGTTTCAGCGCGTTAATATGACATTTAAATTATTTGTTATAATAATTTCAACTTTAAAAAACAAAGTGTTAAAAATCATGTTGCGTTGTACCGTTGAGCTCGTTCAGCAAACATATGTATTACTTTAATTTCAACTTCTTTTATTTTGCCTAGCTCAGGACCCCTTGTTTTGTATATTCACATTTAAAAAGGATAAAACTATTTCACTAATGAAGTCAGTGTGAATTAAAACCACTAAAACTTAAAAAGTTCTAAAAACATTAGTACGCTAAATTTAAATTATTTCCTTTTCTTATAAATTGTGGGACATAAGGTTTTGCAAGTCATTAACGGCCGATGGAGACGGTATGCTGACCACATGCCCCTACCCTGCCATCTGCTAATGAGGCCTGACACATGACACAGCCAGGGATTAAGCGCTATAGAATTTAATATGAGTTTATATGACTAGAGCAATGGTATTCAATCTTTTTTTTTTTCAACCCATACCACCAAAAAATACTCCAACTCAAATGTGTGCCACATAATTCTTTTTAACGTAATTAAAATTGTACACAATTATTATTACTCCCCAATGTGGGATTACAAGCCAACGGACGTAGAGGATGTAGAGTACGAAAAAATGTATGGATCACTTGCATTGAGACATGGCGATGGTGTGAGATCAGGACGCTACAGGGCCTCCTCATAACACAACACAAATATGCAAGATTACGAACAGAGAATTCTGGATAATGTTAAGTAAATTTCAATTCGGGATTTTGAAATGAGGAAACTTCTGAGAAACCCACAATCCGATTGACCACCACAGGATTTGAACCCTCCGACATTCCGAATGTGAGTCAGGCAATGTTATACACAATTCGTACCTAAAATAAATCAAGTATAAACTAATTTATTAAAATGAATCACTGAAAACCTATGAAAAAGTGCCAAATTTCCCGTATACTTTACTTTAACAAGTTAGTAAGATGATGGGAGATATGGACCTATTTAGCCATCAAACAATATGGAAATGAAAATTATTTGTATCGCAATATGGTAAACTAAGTTATGACTACTATATACTTTTATCAATTCGCATGTTGGGAAAAGCTACCTTTTAATAAGAAGTAATGATACCATACTTGCACTTTGAATCAGTGATCATGAGCTATTGAAAGGCTTGATATTAAAACCATTTAAAAGCGTGTGATAGTAAGTATATTTGATCTCCAATACCGATATTATTGTCAGAGTTTGAAATAATCAAGCTAATACAACGTCGCTCATGATAACAAAGACAATACAGTAATATGAACCAATAGCCTATAGCTGCAACATTTATCGAACACTTAAATTGAAAAGATAAGTGTGCTCTGAAAAGAAGTCTTTTTTGTGACCCAGATCATTCATGAAGAATGCAGCTAAACATTAATAGTATATTGCGATACAAGTGCCGTAAGGCATGATTACGGATCGAGGAAATAGTTTTCCGAGATCCGTAATGCGCTTACGGCACGTGTATTGCATGCTATTTTTTGCACGATGATTATTTATATCAATTTAATTATATTAATTGTGATATTACCTGAAAATATTATGTATATACATTCTTGAAGATAGATGTTTATTTCAGAAAGTGATTCGCATGTAAAAAAAAAAATATTTAATTGATTTGTTGTTATGGGAACCGAATATTTGTCCTGGGGGCCTTGGTCCATAAAGGCTTGTATTATGAAGTGTATCGTAATGAATTGTGACGTGGCGCAAGCACCGTAAGTAATTTAACCGCATCGCAACGCCCATAGCAACAAGATTGTGTGGGAATGTCAACTTACGATCCACGGCAACAACGTTCGTATGTACCACTAATTAGTTAAGTCGTGCAAAAAAAAAAAAAAAAAAAAAAAACTTACATACACCTAATATATTCCGGTTGGATACCAATGAACTAGAGGGTTTAATTTACAACAGTTTCAGCTTGCACTTTATTACCAAAAATCTAGTTATTCTAATACCATACGTCTTGAAATAATCAAGAAGATTCGTGTGGAAAAGCTGAGAAATTATGACAATTAGAAATACTTCCTATAACCTTGATTTCGTTTCTTCCTATCTCTCTCTCTCCCCCTCTCTTTCCGTACATCTTCCACACAGGCGTCGTAATTAGAAAAATAACTTTCCAAGCTATTTTACTGTGATCCTAGTTTGTCATTGCCTAACGTTTCGTCCGAAATTGCAGCATGTATCCTCAGAGGTGATTGTACAGGAACTGGCTTCTGGAACGAAGGACACGCTTCGTTCCAGCAACCATCTCCTCTAAGGATAACCGTTATATTAGTGGGCGGAACTTCAGGTAGTGCACACAACGGCTAAAGAATCTCGGAATCCGACTACTCTTGGTAAAAATTATTTAATTGTTGATAATTATGAACTTAAACTGCTTATCTTGTAACTGTCTTTTTTTTTTGGCCCTCCACCGCCCCCGGAGCCCTCGACCACAGGCCATACTCCGGTCCCAATAACTTTTCGGTGCTTGTGTTCTATTGCTCTACTTTTCGCTCTTGTGTACTTTACACTTATGGGTAATGTCTTTTGAGCCAGCTGTTTAATTCAGCACTAATAGAACTGTGTAACTCTGTTTGTGTATTGTCATCTGCCTGTCGGGGGTCGTCTCTCCGATCCGGCATTCGCCCGAGTAAGGAAAACCCCAGAAAAACCCCACCCGGATTGGCTGCTGTGAGAGTTTCCCACAGCAACCCGGGCACTTGGACAATTGCCCATATAGTAGCGCTCGGTTTAATCCCAGGAGTCTGAGCTTTCTCCTGAGATACGTCTCATAATTAGGTTGTCTCGAATCTGGTATGTTTAGACATCGTCAATCTCCTGTTGTTTTCTTATTCCTATTACATACGTTGCAAAGTCTTTGAATACTGTGTTTGCTGCTTTAGTTGTCAAGAACTTGAGTTCTGGCGGCCATCGTTCTCCTGCTTGTGTTGCCACCTGAATAAAGTTCTACAATAGCTTTAAAATGTAATCGTATGTTATTTTGTGAGCGGACACTATTACTTAAAAATAAAAAGGCTACATATTGATTGCGCCATTTGGAAACTTTATGTCTACTAAATGCGATATGTTTATGTTCATTTAAAACATTTCCCTCGTTTGATGATGCGGGTATTTTAAAGAGAGGATATGGGCAAGAGATTAACATTATTTCTGGTTATTTTAAAAAGATGAGTGGGTAGTTGAGTAACTCTGACCTGGAATAATATAACATAGCATTCCTCGTCACGTATTCTCCTCTATTCTTCCCTCCACCTCCAAGAGGTAGGTACGTGGCACCTTATCAACCTCCCGCATTTCTATATCACCCATTACAATAAATTTAACTTGCTTAATTAGAGAAAGTGTTTATAAAAAGTACACATGATAATGTTATATCAAGTTAAAATTTACATAGCTTCTTTGCATTCGTTAGGTGGTGTGCGAGGTAGTTTCGATGTAAGTTATGATAATTAAAAAGGAACCACCACGGATGGGAGGGTGGAGGAAGACGTAAATTAGAGGCGTGTGTTAAAAGCTCGGGTGTAGGAATGCTGAAAAATAACAGCTGGCATGAATAATAATAAAAAAAATCAGCTCCTGAGGCAAGTCGTCGGTGCAGCGTGCACTTTGTGACGTGGTTCTAAGGGGTGCGTGGGTGGCGTCTGTGACGAAATTCTATAAATTGCCGCCGCGGTATCTCTTATGACATATCGCCCACAATGCTGGAGGATGGTACGCTTTAATGCTGTTATAAATGGATATTAAATAAGCGTTATAAAGTTAACCTTTTTTTTATATCTGTCAAGTAAAAGTAATTAAAAACAGATGTGACTTTTGTAGTTATTGTTATTATTATTATTATTATTATTATTATTATCATCATAATCATTAGCACCATCATAATCATTAGCATCATCATCATAAACATCAAATCAACGAAGGCAGGAAAATATATTTTTAATTGAAATGTTATTAACGTTTTCTGTCTTGTATCTGGCTGAGGCATAAGTTAAGTAATATTCTTTCTGATACTATTATTCAATTTAGCCCAAACATTGTTTTAACGTTTAATCTCATATAGACACGTGTTTTATGGTCCGTTATTTTCTATTTCCTAACTGTATTATAGCCCCTGTATTGGAGTTGAACCCTTTCCTTCATACACAGATAAGTAAATTTCCTAGGTGATTGTTTGACAGGTGCTAAAAGCATAGTTATGATCTTATGAGCATCACGATCATCATAATAAAAAATGTTAAAAATTGATATTTTTTAGCCTTAGAAAATTTCCTATGGAACTACAGACGCGAATGACTATAACGGATGAAGGTATAGTCTCAAGATATGTTTGTCCATAAAAAATGTTGGAAAAGTTTGCCCCATGAGATATCTTACACGGAAAATTAACTTAGACAGCTTAGTTGCTGTCTTGGTTTTCCAATTCAATATATTCCATCATACCAAACGTTCTACGTATTAAAAATGACACTTCAGAAGTGCATCGAAAAAATTATCAACTCTTCTAAAACTTGTTACTTTTATTTCAGAACCATTTTACATTTCGGATTTACAGCAAACTCAGACAAACTCTAAGGGATTTATTTACAAACAGTGTGAAAGCGGGCCTATAATATGTCTCTCTTTACGTAACATGTATTTTTAAGGACAAACTACAGCATGGCGAACGCAAGTTTTAGACTACACATTTTTAACGTTTAATTACTAGTCACGTCATGTTTAGTGAATATAACATCTATCGAAGCTTAATTGGCCCTAGGCGCTCTTTAAACCGCCATTAGAAAAAAAATACAAGGCATTCCTTGTAAGGAAGATTTTCTTGCACGATAATAACATGTCGAGCTCGTACAAAGCATGATTATCGATTCGTTCTTGTTGGATTTATAACTAGTTTTAAAATAATAATTGACGGGGAATTAACATTTGACCGTAAAGACATTGATTTTGGTCCCCAACAGTGAGTTATAAATTCAATAAATAACTAACGCTAACTTCTCTTCAAATGATACGTTCAGAAAAGGTGGTATTTAAACCTCACAGCCCCCCTACAGACGTAATAACCATCAGTGTCCGGCTGTCTTTGCAAGTATACACGCCGGTAGCCGACTATCCGTTGAACTCTTCAGAACTAACCAGTGAACGGTATCCGACCTGATCGTTACTTACAGAGATACTGTAAATAACGATCAAGACATACATAATTATTACATATTTTCGGATGCATAAACTAGTGAAAAAATGCTTTCTCTCATGAGACTCAAAATCAGCAATCCTTTCGAAACTTCAGTTAAATTAACTGGTTTTTAAAATACAGGGCTATGACGCAAAACAGAAATAAAAGACTGACAATAATAATACAATATTGTAATTATACTAGCCTGGTTTTTGGGAATTTTGAACAGTAATACAAAGTAAATTTGATTTTAAAATATTACAGATATCGAAAAGTAAAAAGGATTTTCCGCCAAAAAATACCGATTATTATGATTACAGCTGTAACTATAAGAAGGAACGAGTAAGGACTATGAGGTCAGCTAAAATAATTTTCTACGAAATTATAACAGCAATCTTCATTTGAATAGTTCAGTTATCTTCAAAACAACAGTGTTATGTAGTAGCCTACCAAATAATTAATAATGTTCTCATAAAGAAATATAATTTTCAATTACTATTACCACTGGAAATATGAAATTTATATAAATAATTACCCTTATTTCAGGTCATAGTAGGCCTATGCACGTTTTCACCTGAGAAAAAAAAACTTACACACGTTCGCAAATAACTTCTTTAGCATTTTCGACGATACTGAAATGAAAGGAAGGCAGCATATAGCCTAATAATAATAATAATGGTGTGGAATCTAATAGTTCAATCTGACCAGGAATCGAACTCTGATCTCTCGAATATAAGTCACTCACATTAGTGCTTCCACCAACTCCTCTTGGTTAACAATGAGTATACAGACAATTTTATTTAGAAAGTAGGTAGGTTAAACGCATATTGTATAATTTTCCTTTTTTTTTTTCATTCGAGTTGCAATTGACGCCATTATTCTCTTATAGAAAGTTAAAGTTAACTGGAAAGTGAAGGGATTCCCACTGGAGTTTGCCAAAATTGCAATTTTCTTAGCATGGAGTGGCCTTGAGAGTAGTGAGGTCAAGGCTGAGGTCAGGCACTAGGTCGCCATGGGAACGGACGGGTCAGGAGCGCCCCGAGATGTTTAACATTGACACTTGTGCTCAGCGACTCGAGCAAAAACCTCAGCTGTTCCATTATACACGTATTAGCAAGTCAGCGACCCTCCGTGGAGACTTCTTCATGCATATTAACATGTTACGTGTGTGCGTCCCTCATTACAAGCCTCTAATTGCATTGTGAGCTAATTGGTAGCAGGAAATGCACACGTCTTTATTTGCAGAATATGGCAGGAATGGTATGTCGATCAGACTAACGTATTGTAATAGGCATAACAAGCATTGCATTTCCTGTTACCGACTTATTCCACCGGTCGTTCTCTGTATTGTTGTTCTCTCAAAAAATAAAAAAATAAAAATTATAATAATAATAATAATAAATGCAAGTAAAAGCTTTCCAACATTTTTTACAAACTTTTTGAATTCTTATCGTACGAAAGCAGCTTTTCATACGATTCACAGAGTGAAATGAATAAAGAGGACTTTGTATAGACAATTAACCGGAGGTGGCCCCGGTATTGAGCTGATCACTCATCCGGGTAGAGCTGATGCCAAATAATTCTGCCGCGATATGCGAGGGACCACTAGGAGGCGGAGCTGTGCAACGAAATGTAACGGAGTTTGTCGATGATTTCAGTGTACTTGATTCATCCTAAGGGCGAGCTGACAACAACAACAATTTTATTATTCTTTAAAGAAACTTCCATTGCGTACTTGTTGGTCTTCACGTAAATTGGTTTGTCCATCGCGGCAAAATTATATGGCGACAGCTCTACGCCCTCCATGTCCTAGTCTGGTAAAAAAAGTATGTATGTGATCCAAAGATAATCCCTCTCCCGACAGGTCGCGGCCCTGTAAGGCCCGGGCGGTATGGGTTGCTTAAATCCTAAAAAGGAGAGGTAAAACTAAGATAAAGAAAGAAAAATTAGATTACCACTTTGCTTGGCCACGTAATACTTACGGCATTTCGTTAAATGGTGCAGAACTATTGGAAAGAGAGCCAAATCAACGAACTCCACTTACCTGTAAGGAAAAAAGGATCACACATTAGACAATTGGAACAAGATATTTTAAATTGATTGAATAATATTACACATTATTCTGTCTAATATTATGATTAATATAAGAAACAAAGAAACTTTATGAACTTAAAGGTTACAAAAAAAAAACAACTTCACACAGTGGTAGGTTTTTAGGGATTTTTAATAATCATAATACACTTACGATCAACACAATCGATTAAAAAATAAAACCCATAACAAAACTGTCGAATTAAAATTATGAAGTTATGGGCCTAATGCAATCAGCACAATAATCATAAACAATCTCAGTGCTAAGTGCTAGTACTTGTTTAGCCGTCTTTACACTTAGCAAAACTCAAGTCGATCAAGATAAAATAAATACATAATTTACCGGCACAAGGCCTACGTTTTTGTGACCGTTCGCAGCCAACCTTTGGCCCTCAAGAGGCACCGTTTGGTATCTTACAGTATCCTAAACTTAATGACATAGCAGTAGATCATAATTTAAAAATATAAGTTCAATAATTAGAGTACGGAAGTTTCTGAATAATCATATTTTTAAAAACGCAATCTATTACATGCTAGGGTTAAAATGTGTACAAGACATGAAAGAAATAACTTAAAACTGATGGTTTCATTTGGAATATTGTTCAATTATTCTAACGAAAATTCCTAACCCACAATATCAAGATGAAATACCAAACATTTCATAAATTTATTAAAAAAGAAATACTACGAGCTACCTATCCTGTTCTGTAGTCACCAAGTATCATCAGATATGTCGACCAGTCGGTTATGAGAGTCTTTTAAAGATATTGGATCCCGATAAAGAGGATATATATCCTTTTAATTATATTTTATTATTTATTATTTAAACAACAAACAAAACGTATTTTTTACAGTACTTACTAATACAATTCTCAACAATTCAATTTCTCGTATAGACCTATACACAACACACCTAGTGTACTTAATAGATACAATCAAATACAACAATAATTAGAGAAAATACATACAAAATCCAAAATCAATGTTAGTTAATGAAGCTATTCCTAAGTTACAATTACAATTTATTAAATAGGAAGTTATATCGATTAATATTATTATAATCATTGCCTCCGAATGAGAATTGGTCGTGATCGGAGGTGGATTTGTTAATAACAATGAAGATTGGGAGAAAGAAGTGGACTTGCAAATAAATTACATGGTAATAAGGCCTTTTTTAAGTAGAAGGAAGGAACTTTTTTACACTCATTACCACTTAAAGATGCTGTTCGTATTTTAAACGGTACTAGAAGAAATTTGCATGACAAATGATTCCCCAATAGCATTGCTTACAAAGAGAAACGTTGATAACGCCCTAAAACATGAATAGCCTAAACACGCCATATGTCAGTGTTTCTTTAAGGAACCAAACACCACAAACATCTTAGCATACAATAATTATTCACTCCTGCCAACCGTTGTGACATAAAGGACGGACAGAATCAAGAAGGGGCGTATTAGAAGGGTTGCTTGTGTACAGAGCACGAAACAAGAAAGAACCTATACTTGATTTCCTTTTTTGTTTTATGTGTGTTAAAAAAGTTTTAACTGAGTGCAATAAAAAGCATGGAAACCTAACATGTGGCTTACAGGAGCACAGAATAGAAACGAACAGAGGTCTGACTGAATGCGTGCGACATCAGCTTCTCTGCACAGACGTGCTTATTGCTGTTCTATAGCGTAGTGGTTATTGCGTTTGTTTTATGCCTGGGTGGCATAAGTAAACGTAAAGTCGTGTTATGCCCTCAACCTTAGGGTAATGACCGTTTCAAATTCTATTTATTATTTTTGTATCGCTATGTATATTTCAAATTTATTAAAATCAAAACATTATATCAAACAAAATTATCATACAATACAAAACCTTACATGTGTACTTTATTTGAAATCTCCGTGAAATACATGAAAAAGTGCAGTCATGAAAAGAAGTAGACTAGTGTGGAGAGTGATGATTGGGAGAACATGTGAGGGAAAGGGGAAAGAGAAAAAGCGAGAGAAATGCATGTAAAAAAATGGAGACGGATATGAAATAAAGGCAAGGCGAGGAAGAAACCACAAGAATAATGGGAGGGAGATATAGAAAACGAGAGAATAAAAACAAAATAGAAAAGGGGAACTAGATAAGAAGAATTACAGGAGGGAAAATATTTCAAAAATGATATGGCTGGCTATCATGGACAGTACAAAGAACTATGATATCAACGCGGTGCGATTCTTTAATGGACACATTGGAGATTTGTAGTCCACAGTATATTTAAAACAACTCAGTCGAATGGGAACTTTTAAAAGTATTTCAATGTAGTCATGGGATTTTAAATGAAGACTTGGTCCGTAATTATTCTGAATACGTGAATGTGATCACATGAGTGAATTTGTGTGAATAAATTCAATTAGAACTACCCCTCCTTTCAGAAACACAATAAAACGCATTCAATAATACCACAAAGAATGAGAGGAAGTTCTACAGCAACCCTGGGCCATTAATTATATACAACAGAAGGGATAATCTTGTATTTATTTAACAGTGATTTTTAAGAGAGCTCGCACCCCTCCTTACCTTATTTTACTTTACCCCTGGAATGTCTGACCAGAATGTTCCTTATCCATGTTTTTTTAATTTCCCCTACACCATTTCACCCCAGGTAGGAATTTAGTACAAAAGGGGTAGATACGAGTAAAATTGCGTAGTTGTCGGAAATACTAGGGTTACAAATTCAAACCCAATGAAATGAATGTTTAGAATTGTCTTGATAAGCTTTTTCATTCCGAACGGGAAGAGTAATTGCGCACATTTAACTAAAACCTGGAAAGAATTTACAGTTTCAAATTTCAGTTCAATACCCGAATTAACTTCTGTGGTATTAATTGATAAAATTGCTTTTTAATAAAAATGAAAAACTATCTCCTTTGACAAACATTAAAATACGAACATGAAATTTTATGTAACATTTTTCTGTGCTTATTTTACAAAATTACTTTGGATTTTTATATCTTGTTTATACATTTAAAAATAGGTAAATGAAAAGTTTAACAAGAATTAATGTATGATATATGATATGCACTTTATTTGCCAAGACATCATTACAACGTCAACCTAATAACAATAAGATTTAAAATTTAAAAATTCTGAATTACAATAAAAGTTCGTAGCATGTTAACATCAGTCAAATTGAAATATTCTGCTATTAAAAAACTCCTCAAGGCTATAAAAAAGGGTTTTTTAATTCATCTGGGAGACTATTGTATAATTTTAAAGCTACTGTTACAAAACTATTTTGAGTTTTATTGTATTTACATCTATCTGCAAAAATATTCGAACATGCTCGTGTTGGGTAGTTATGAATTGCTGTACAGAGTTTAAAACTATTGATATTTCTTTTAACATATATCAGGCAGACTAAGATGAACATTGATGTCAAGGTTAAAATACAAAGTTTTATAAAGAAAGGTTTACAATGGGTTCTCGGAGGAACCCTACATATAATTCTGATGCAAAATCTTTATTATTTTAAAATTACGGCATATACAAATAATATGATTAGTAATCTTCTACCACACACTGTAAACTATATTTGGGAAAAAATTTCAGACAAATATCTCCATTTTTATAGGATTTTAATTTGACTAAATATAGTAGCACCTTGATAACATGGTATACTCGAGAATCTGTCAATGCCGAATTATCAAGATATTTTTTTAAACCTGGTTTAAACAAGGATATATAACTAAGAACTACAGTTTTTACGTACAAAAACGAATAATTGTTATTTATTAAACACAACAGCATATATTACAGTGTAAAAAATTAAAAGTAATGTATAACTGTACTGTAAAAGCAAAACTGAATTAAAAATAAAGTTAAATCAGTTTAAGGCTCAAAGTTTTAGCGAAGTTCTAGATAAATATTTTTCTAGGCCTATTATGAAGTAAAAGCATGGCTCTCGAAAACCCCCAAAAAGTTAATTTTAATAAAATATATTTTTTTTATATAACTTACATATCACTCAAACGCGTCCGACTCCGAAATAAGCGCTAAATCTCTCAACATACGGGGTAAAATCTATTTCTGATGCGTGCCGGACTATCGAGTCTGCCGGACTATCTAATGCCGGATTATCGCGGTCTTACTGAAACATGAACATTGAAACAGAGAAAACGAACAATTAAGTTAGCATGGTCTGCCGGTTTAAAATGGCTTCAGGAACGCACAAACATAACACAGAGTTACACTTCATGGTATGCTGGATTTTACATTTAAATCCAGAAATAGCATTTTTTAACAAAATGGCTAAACCAATACTTATGTCATCCCTTAAGTGAGTTTATCCTAATAATAAACTTCTCTTGTTAACTCAATTCTTGACCTTTTACTATTTAATCGTAATAATTTTGGATAACCAAATGTGATAGACTATTTCTAAAGTATCATACCCTGCATATGCAATGGAAGCAGTTTTCTTTCATCAATCCATAAATAACTTCTAGTCCACTCGCATGTAATATTCAAGCACACCTCCACATTACCTAAATGTCAACAAGATCTAGAAGATTTATTACGTAACTGGAACGATGTGACATGACATGACATTCCCATTACTAATAAGTCAACCTCTTGGAAGAGAAAAATATCTTTAGAGCACTGAGAAAATATACGGAAACAATGTTTTGTTACTATGCCTGTAATAAGGCAACATTTCCCCTTGCAGGCAAAGTTTACTGACCACTTAAAACTGTCTTTAACATAGGCCGATTAAATATCTCTCCAGTAAGATATAAATGACAGCATATGTCATCTAATATTCTAAGAACTGGAAAATACAATAGCCTATTCGAGTTAGTAAGTCTACTTTCCATAGCCCATATCTTATTAGGAAATTTAAGGTCGTGTGATTCCAAACAGGTAGAACATGCATAGTACTATTAGCTATACAGAGGATTACAGACGAATTCAAGCGGAAACTGTTAAAAATCCCTACACTGTTGTAGATAGACAAAAGCAGTGGTTCCCAAACTTTTCAGTCCGCGGACCCCTTAAAAAAAATTAAAATTTCGCGGACTCCCTCTGGGTTTTGAAATAAAAAACTAAATAAATACTTTGATTCAAATGTATGAAATTCAATAGACAAAATAACAATTTCATTGGCAAAAAACAAAGTTTACTCCTTAATGTGAAAAGTGAAGCTGCTTTTGATTAATTAGCTCTTCAATGTTAGGTTTAATGTCTGATAATTTCAATTTTAAGTTACTTTCAACTTCAAGTACAACATAGCCACTATTAAAGCCAAGAATTTTTAGGTTTTAACACTTTGTTTAACTTGTAGAAGATATGTAATTTGAAAAAAATACGGGATATCCTATTTCTTCTTAAACAGCCTGCGGACCCCCTGAAACACCATCGCGGACCCCCAGGGGTCCGCGGACCCCACTTTGAGAACCACTGGACTAAAGGATCCAATTTTTGATAAAAGCCTATCTATGGGAGCATATAGAATTATTATTATTATTTATACTTCTTAGCAAAATAGCTGGGAAATTAATAGACTTTTCCTTTAGGCCTATTTAAGATTCGTGAAATCGGTGGAAGCTATAATTCAGAACTATCATAATATACAGACAATTTGATTAGGAATCTAAACGCAATAGCTCATATAAAAAGCTATAGTACGGCTAACGAAAATAACGCAAATAACAGAATATATTTCTAAACCATTAATATAGGCTAATTGGTATTACTTGTTCCTCTTAGAGTACGAAATAACATTCTTATATCATAATTATCACATTCATCTCTTGAAAAGTAATGCATTTTAAAATGTCCCGCATTTTAAAGTCAATATACAATATAGTTCAACTTGAATTACTTAATATTTTGTTCACGTATAATTTATAACTTTTGAAACAGTAAAGTCATAATCAGACTAGCTTCGTTGTGAAAGAAAGGCCAAGAGACTACATATTTCATTCATAACTAATAATGCTTAATCAGTGCTATTCTGTACGAAAATATAAGCTCATGCGTTCAGAGCTCCAGTGGATTACCTAAAGTAAATTGGCATATCATATCGGGACTTCATTTGCCTTAAACAGCAAAATCCACGGGATCATATTCGTATGGAGCCCTACAATAATTGGAAATATATTAATAAGAAAATCATAGGTGGCTTCATTGTGACTTTCTTCTGTACAGGAAGAAACAGAAAAAATAACTCACAAGAGAGGAAAAGGAATGAAGAAAAAACCAATAAAACACCTACGACTAATATGATAAACTACAAGAGGAAAAGAGAAGGTGATTTCAAGTTCACGGCAAGTATAAAGTAAAGTACCGGAGAAAATGTAAGACATATTCGTAATTGCATATCCGCTATTATTATATCGCTTCCTTCAGCAACGCCAGCTAATTACTTCTAGTAAAAGATCGGTTGCGATGATATTACAGCAATTAAGAGAGCGTGTGGCCCACTTTGTGCACTGGATTAATATGTTCGGTTACTTAATGTCTTAATAGGCGGTTCAGAAAACGTGGGAAAATACAAACTGATTTCATAACTTTACATCAAGGTTGCCTTGGGTTGTACAGAGGCACAGCTAAATTTAGTTCCCACCTCCGCACGTTGATTCAAAGCCTAGTTAAAATATACAAGCTCTACAATCCCTCTTGTTTATCAACTGGATGTGAGCGTATAACACCTTTTAATGCATTTTAAACAAGAAAAAACTTCTGCCATCTTATAAATTTAAACAAGCTCTGAAATATAAAACAAACTTTTTTATAGACAATGTTCAGCCTCATAACACTCTGTTATGGAGTCAACTTGAAGCAGCGTAAGCATGGTAATGCTTTCTTTTAAAGAATAGAAGCTCAGCTTTACAGACTATTATGTACACAATTTCATGTTAAAGTATTTTAAATCTCGTATAATAAAAAATACAATATTAATAAGACAATATTATTAGTTATACCAAGGAGGTTAATATAAAAATTAAACAACTGATGAAAAACAAAAGAGAAGATATCCAACCCAGTGGGATATACGACAGAGCGACAAAAGATCAGATGAACATTATGATGGGTGGTACTCCATTAAAATCATGCACCAAAGAATCGACCTTCATTTCATTTTTTATGAAAAGCAACAAGTTTACACACACAGGTCTAGTAATTTTTTTTGCAATAGATTAAGAGAGAAAAAATATCTAATCCAAGATCATCTAACTTAAGAAATATCTTACGGCTTACACTCATCTCTGCCTTGACTCCTGGAAGCATTTTACATGGTGGCAAGTGATGTTTCATGCTATTGTTTGGATTAAAAAGCTTACCACTAGTTTGTAACACGATTTGATCAGCTCCTTTCCTAAAAATAGGCTTACATACTGAGAGGGTATTGCTAAAAAAAAATAGTTATACTTGGAACATTCACATTTATATCTTCTACATCTTTACTGAAGAATGCGTTTTTACCGACGATAAAGACGCACTTCTAACACTTCTGGTAATTGATTGGGTTTTGATTAAGTTACTGGTTTTGATGTACCGTAATAACCAGAAGCTCCTTTCTAACCACACGTCATGCTCCACTGGTGTCAGACTTCAACCAACAAAAGCCAATTCCAATTATCTTAACTCTGCGGTCACTTCTATTTAATCCAATAATTATCCTTATTATTCAAGCAAGAAGCGCTTATTTTGTTATTTCTAACTAAACGATAAATAGAATTCTTGAAATGCTTGCCGTAATTAGGTAGATTTCGAAGAAAAATCTACCTATTGCAATCGATGCCATGTCATGACTTTCGAAAAATTCTTTCATATCTTTACGTTTCATGTCTCCCTAAGTACAAAACCACCGCCCGTTCAATAAATAAAAAAAATATATTAAAAAAAGGGAGATATACGCTAGAGGCCGTAATTTTGAAGATATTTGAATCAAATTTTATTATGTTATTTCTAGGTCCAATAGTTCGGACAAGTTCATTAATGAGCAAAATTGCCCAAAAGGGGGGGGGGTCAGGGGAAGTGATTGAAAAAATTTATATCTCGGCCCCTATGAAGTATAGAGGGAAACTTTGTTTGAATAAATTAGAGTACTCACAGTGACACCAACGATTCGGGGGTTTGGGGGGCACGAGAGGGGGCGGGGGATGGAAATTCGAAAATTTTGAAACCACGTCTTGTGGGGTACCGTTGAAAAGCTCTTGATGAGTAATTTACAAATCAATAACTAGTTTCTCGATAATTCTCATATAAGGCGAGATATGAATGTTTGAAAAAGTGCTCTTTCCCCCCCTTTTTTTTTTGCAGTTATTATTGCGGGTTTCTCCTGCCAAAGCTAAAGAAGAAGAGTGCTACGCAGCGACAATAAATTAAACCAAAAGCACTTCGAAATCTACCTCAGCCTGTAGGCCTGCCTAAAGGGACTTTTTAAACTTAAGATTAGCATGTTTAAAAGTATGTATGTGATCCAAAGATAATACCTCTCCCGACAGGTCGCGGCCCTGTAAGGCCCGGGCGGCTTGGGTCGCTTAAATCTTAAAAAAGGGAGATAAAGAAAGAAAGAAAGAAAGATTAGCGTGTTTAACTTAACAATAAAGAGAAGTAACTATCCTTACGTCAAGTTAACTCTTTCTTCCACAATATTTATACACATAAATTAATTGTAGGCCTAATATTCTATTTCTGCGGCATATTCGCATTCGGTTTGACTGACGCATGCAGATACTTTTCTGAATTCAGAAGTTTGGAGATGGAGAACAGATTCCCGAGAAAACATTTTCGGAATCACCTATATTAGTAATCAAAATTATTCCTCGTCGGGTCACCCAAGGTATGAACTAAAGCTAATGCGGTGAAAACTAGCTCAGGATAACAGACAGACTCTCTTAAGAAGTGTGGGGTTCAAATCTTATTTAAATCAATTGTGGATTGTTAGCTACCATACATCTTCCTAGTCACAACAGTCACTTCCACACAATATTCTAGTCGTTATTCCACGTTCGACTGCAGAGCCCTGCTGCAATAATAACACCATAATGAATTTTAAATCACATTTTTGTGAACATTTCTCAATTTACGTACAGAATGGGCATATTTTGCGCTTATTTAGACATTTCGCACAACCGAATTAATTTCGCGATATTTCGTGAATTCAGTTTGCTTAATATTGATTATGTAAAAAGCTAAATATAGCTAAGGAAAGCTGTTTTGTAAAATTTCGCGCTTATCACTGGTAACAAAAATACGGTTCCTAAATGTAAACGACAGCCATAGTTTCACTCATGTTCATTTAATTAAGTAGCCATTTTGTACCATTTTGTAAAATATTGAGCTACAGTTATAGATTACGAGTAAACTATAGTCCAGTTGATAAATTTCATCTTGGTTCTTTGAGGGAAATATTAGATGTATAAAGAAGTTTTTAGTCTTATACCCTCAAAATAAAATACTAAGATGTATGAACAACACAGGAAAGAGGGGACAACCTTTTACAATATAACTTGTTATAATATAATTTGTAAATATAAATCAATAATATTTTATTAGTTGATTCTTACATTGTATGATATATGGCAACTTGTAATTAAAGTTAGCAAGATAAAATTGTAAGATTAATATTGGATTGGCTATACATAAAACATCTATATCATATAGTCAAGAGTTAAAATTTTTTGATCAACTTATATATTTAAGCGATTACATATGTGCATAGTCCATATAGTTGAATTAATATATGAGATCAATATATAGGATCAACTTTGGATTGTTAAGGCTGTTACAATTTGAGATGTAGGCCTAATGGTTAATAAAATAAGTAGCAAGAGTAATTCTTGCATGTCATAATGTTAAAATGTCACATTTAAAATTAAAGTTTATAAATATCTTGAAATTGTGATTAAAAGAAGAGCTTACAAGCATATACTTGTGCGTGACTATTATAATTATATTCTATGATTTTGTAATTAATACTTGAATGTCCAGATTCTCGTAATTATTGTTCACATATATACATGTATACAAAAGCTTGATGCTTCGTGATGATAGATTATTATAAGGTTGTTAAGGTTGTCCTCATTAAAATTGTGTTGTAGATGGTAGTTGTTTTCCTTAGTAGTTAGATATGTACATTTCGGTACAGTATATGTACCATCTTCAGTCTAAAAAAGAGTAAAATGAAAGAAAATTAATGAAACAATATATAAGTATGTATGTTGATGGCTCAGAGAATATTTAAAAAAGATTAGATAATGTTATGTTTATCAGTTAAACTAACCTTGTAAGCTTAGTATAGTAGCTATCTGATGGAAGTTGGACTAGTACTACAGTGATTGTGTTGATGTTGGTGTAATTTATAGTTTCAGGGTGAGTTCGAAAAGTGGGTTGTATTCAATAGGGTTATCATTAAGAATTATGTCTTTGTTCTTGTAGATTTCTAATGCTTCTAGAGTGTTGAGTCTATTACTTTTCTTTTCTTTGTGGGCTATTGTGAGTGAGTTTTCAATATTTTCAAATCTGTGTTGTTCAGTTATTAGGTGTTTAGCATATGCTGATTTTAGTCTGTTGTGTTTGAAGTCCATTCTATGTTCTTTGAATCTAGTTTTGAATTTCCTTCCGGTTTGTCCTACGTATATTTTATTACAATCAACACATTTTAATTTATAAACTCCATTATTATCCAAATTATCTGTCTGGTTGTTATTTGTGTTGTGAAGTTTATCTTTAATATGATTGGTGGTTTTGTATGCTATTTGAAAATTGTTACGTTCCAGAATTTTGGTGATTTTGTGTATTTTCCCGTCTGTGAATGTAAATGTGGCGAAATTAGGTTTTGTATTATCCTTCTTAATAGGGCTTAATTGACTATAGGATTTTTCTTTGTTTTTAGCTTTTTTTGTTTGTTTATTAACTATTTTATCCACTGTTTGAATGTTATATCCATTATTTATTGCAATTTGTGTTATTATTTTGTATTCTTTGTTGTAAGTTTTGGGGTCTAGTGGGAGATTAACCATTCTGTATATCATACTATTGAGGGCAGCTAATTTTTGTTTGTATGGATGGTTAGAGTCTCTATTTATGATTGTATCTGTGTATGTAGGTTTCCTATAGATGTCAAAGTGGAGTTTAGTTTTTTGTCTAGTTAAATTCAGGTCAAGAAAATTGATAGAATTGTTGTTTTCTTTTTCCATAGTATAAGTTAGATTGTTGTGGATTTTATTAAAGTCATGCAATATATCTTCTGCTTTATGCTTATTGCATATTATGAAGGTATCGTCCACATAGCGATAATATGTTTTTATGTTATGTTTATTTACAATGTTGGGGATTTTTGACTTTTCTATGTCTTGTAAAAAGATTTCGGATATAATATTTGAAAGGGGGGAGCCCATCGCTAGTCCATCTTTTTGTAAGTAAATTTTATTGTTGAACGTGAAATAGTTCTGGTCTAAGATGTCAGAGATTGTATTAACGATTTGTTCTGTAATTAAAGGGTTTTCTTTGTTATGTAGTAGGTTGTTCTGCATTATGTCTATAGTCTCTTTAATAGGAACGTTTGTGTATAAATTTTTTATATCAAGAGATATCAAAATATCATTTTTATTTAATTCAATATCTTTCAGTTCATTAGCCAGTTGTATGGAATTCTGTATAGTATATTTGTTAGGTAAAGTAAGTCTGTCTTTAAGTATATTAGTCATAGTTCTTGCTAGTTTATAAGAAGGTGCATTAGTAAAATTAACGACAGGTCTTATAGGGTTATTGGTTTTATGTGTTTTTATTTGTGATCTCAAGGAAGGTATTTTCGGGTTCATATTTATATTATGTTTCATTTGATATTCACTGAGTATGAGTCAAAAATCCCCAACATTGTAAATAAACATAACATAAAAACATATTATCGCTATGTGGACGATACCTTCATAATATGCAATAAGCATAAAGCAGAAGATATATTGCATGACTTTAATAAAATCCACAACAATCTAACTTATACTATGGAAAAAGAAAACAACAATTCTATCAATTTTCTTGACCTGAATTTAACTAGACAAAAAACTAAACTCCACTTTGACATCTATAGGAAACCTACATACACAGATACAATCATAAATAGAGACTCTAACCATCCATACAAACAAAAATTAGCTGCCCTCAATAGTATGATATACAGAATGGTTAATCTCCCACTAGACCCCAAAACTTACAACAAAGAATACAAAATAATAACACAAATTGCAATAAATAATGGATATAACATTCAAACAGTGGATAAAATAGTTAATAAACAAACAAAAAAAGCTAAAAACAAAGAAAAATCCTATAGTCAATTAAGCCCTATTAAGAAGGATAATACAAAACCTAATTTCGCCACATTTACATTCACAGACGGGAAAATACACAAAATCACCAAAATTCTGGAACGTAACAATTTTCAAATAGCATACAAAACCACCAATCATATTAAAGATAAACTTCACAACACAAATAACAACCAGACAGATAATTTGGATAATAATGGAGTTTATAAATTAAAATGTGTTGATTGTAATAAAATATACGTAGGACAAACCGGAAGGAAATTCAAAACTAGATTCAAAGAACATAGAATGGACTTCAAACACAACAGACTAAAATCAGCATATGCTAAACACCTAATAACTGAACAACACAGATTTGAAAATATTGAAAACTCACTCACAATAGCCCACAAAGAAAAGAAAAGTAATAGACTCAACACTCTAGAAGCATTAGAAATCTACAAGAACAAAGACATAATTCTTAATGATAACCCTATTGAATACAACCCACTTTTCGAACTCACCCTGAAACTATAAATTACACCAACATCAACACAATCACTGTAGTACTAGTCCAACTTCCATCAGATAGCTACTATACTAAGCTTACAAGGTTAGTTTAACTGATAAACATAACATTATCTAATCTTTTTTAAATATTCTCTGAGCCATCAACATACATACTTATATATTGTTTCATTAATTTTCTTTCATTTTACTCTTTTTTAGACTGAAGATGGTACATATACTGTACCGAAATGTACATATCTAACTACTAAGGAAAACAACTACCATCTACAACACAATTTTAATGAGGACAACCTTAACAACCTTATAATAATCTATCATCACGAAGCATCAAGCTTTTGTATACATGTATATATGTGAACAATAATTACGAGAATCTGGACATTCAAGTATTAATTACAAAATCATAGAATATAATTATAATAGTCACGCACAAGTATATGCTTGTAAGCTCTTCTTTTAATCACAATTTCAAGATATTTATAAACTTTAATTTTAAATGTGACATTTTAACATTATGACATGCAAGAATTACTCTTGCTACTTATTTTATTAACCATTAGGCCTACATCTCAAATTGTAACAGCCTTAACAATCCAAAGTTGATCCTATATATTGATCTCATATATTAATTCAACTATATGGACTATGCACATATGTAATCGCTTAAATATATAAGTTGATCAAAAAATTTTAACTCTTGACTATATGATATAGATGTTTTATGTATAGCCAATCCAATATTAATCTTACAATTTTATCTTGCTAACTTTAATTACAAGTTGCCATATATCATACAATGTAAGAATCAACTAATAAAATATTATTGATTTATATTTACAAATTATATTATAACAAGTTATATTGTAAAAGGTTGTCCCCTCTTTCCTGTGTTGTTCATACATCTTAGTATTTTATTTTGAGGGTATAAGACTAAAAACTTCTTTATACATCTATAGTCCAGTTCCTCATTGCATACCCAGGCGGCTTCCTTTCGTTGGGAGGAAAAGTTTGCCGACAGCTCAACCCATGTTCTTTGGTTTCACCGCACCAATCAGCTAGTTACCCCAGCCAATCAAAATCTAATAATGTCCTGTGGCGATTTTGACAGCTACTCGTCTACTCCGCGTGGAGTGAAATGCATGGTTGCAAGATCAAGTTACTGTAAACAATAACACGTGTGAATTGAATAAAGCGAAGGAAGAACTGAGGTCAGTGATTACATTGAGAGAATATTGCAACGTTGCTTTTGTTTTGGAAAGCGGAAGCCCAAGACCGATTTAGTCAGATCAATTAACATAAAGAAACACCGAAACCTTTGAAGCCGACTGGCCATCCAATGAGTAACTGCACTATATAACTGGCCCGCTCGTGTACTTCTTTTAGTTCACTCGCATAAAATTTTCCCATCACTAATCTAATGCGCATTGAACTGTTCTAAGAGATTCAGGAATAATGGAGTTCGAGGATGGAATTAAGACGTAAAAATCGATAAACATTACTTACAAATTTCACTAATAATAGTGTAAAGTTTTCTCGATGAACTCCATGATGAAATTTAGTCCATAACCCCATGGCTATTATCCTTCGCCTCCAGATCAGGAGATGTAGCTATTTTGTACGATTTTGTGAAATGTAGCCTATAATTATTACATATTTCGAGGAAACTATAATGGCCCGCTCATGCACTTATTTCTTTTTCCTATTTTTTACGATCAGGACTGCTAGGACCACGTGCCAATTTCAATTCATCCTTCATTGTTGTTTTCTCTTCCGTTCTTTCCAGTATTCCTTCAACATTTCTCTGCGCTTTCTCCTTCTCTTCTCAGACCACTTTGGACCGGATTTCTTCTTTATTCTGCCTTGGATTCTGCCTTCTGCCTTCCGTTCTCAAAATCTTATTTTTAAAAACTACTCATTTCATAGTTTCCTCTTTTCTTATTTTATTTCTTGCAAAATCTTTCTTGACCTCTTGAACCCAACTTGTTGTTGACTTTTTCTTCCAAAGTTACTTGAACATTTGTTTAGTTAATGTATTTTCATCCATACTTCTTTATTTTAGTTTAATCGCATAAAATTTGGCCATTAATAATCTAATGTCTACTGAATTTTTTTAAGATACTGAAGAATAATCAAGTTCAAGGATGGAACCAAAATGCAAGTCATTAAACGTGACTTATAATTTAGGCTAATAATATTGTAAAAGTTTCTCGATGAACACCATAATCAAATTTAGTCTATGCCTCCCATATTCGTCTCCAGATTGCGAAATGTAGCTATTTTGTATTTTTTTTTTAATATGGGCAATAATTACAGATTTCAAGTTGTCTATATTCTTGAGCATTTCTTTTTTCTTATATTTTGCTCGCATAAAATTTGTTCATTACTAACATAATTTACTGTAAAGTGAACTGTTTTAAGAGATTGAGGAATAATCAAGTTCGAGGATGGAATTAAGTCGTGCAAGTAGTTAAACGTGACTTACAAATTAGGCTAAATACAGTGTTAGATTTTCTCGATGGCCACCATAATGAGATTTAGTCCATGCCCCATATTATCCAGCTTCTCCAGATTGCGAGATGTTCATTTAATTAAAGCAAATTTCCTCGTCTAGTAAAGAAGAAAATAAACCAGCTAAGTAAGTTAACTAGATTAATGGCTACAATACTTTTAAAAACCACTGAGCTAACTGAAGAAAAAAGAAGCAAGTAAGATAATAAAATAGAAGAAAGACTATGAAATATTTTAGAAGTTCTGTTAAAGATGCTAGTAGAATGGGGTATACGAAGTAAAGGAAAGAGAGCTTCGATTCCAATTTGCAGTAAATTGTGTGCAGCTACCTCCTGTAGCCACAGCAATGTCTTGGAGGTGGGTGATGGCCAGGTCAGGAGAATAGGGCGGATAGAGTGGGGGTGGGAATAGAGGGCGTCGCAATGCACCGCCAAGAGAAAGCGACGTCCACACGCTAACTCAAGGAGTCATGTGATTTGTGGTCGGTTGTTTATTGGGCTGCCACTAACCAAGAACTTAGGTTTCTAGGCTATGGTAGTAGTTATCGTGCAGAGGGGGTTTTTAAGAGTTCTTTTAAAACTACCCACCAAACACATTTCCATTCTTTAACACCAGCTCTTCGGGTGTAAGAAAACAGAACGAAATTTCCTGAAAACTCCGTTGATTATCGCAAGAAGTAAAATAGTTAAGGGTGTTTACCATTTATTTTTACAAGCTGCCATTCACGAAGCAGAAAAGAAGTGTTAATGGATTTCTTCTCATGTTAAGGTGCTGCTTCTCAAGGGAACAGCAGTTTGCTTTTCTCAAGTTTCCACGACTCCTGCTGCCTTGAGGGCGAGTTTGCGAATGAGAAGATCTCTGAACTAAATATTAAAATTCCTGTACTACATCTTGTTACAGCAATTTCATGATGTAATATGAAGGAAATCTAAGATAAATATTCTGATAACGTATTATTATGGGAGAATAATAAATTTATGATAATGAAAGCTACATAACAAACCTATAACAGTAAAAACCAATAAGTTAATTTTAACTTTATTTATAATTAGTAGGTAACTTTTTTGCTTTATTTGCTGGTTCGTTTCCGTCATTTGGTTATTTGTTAATTTGCTCAATGATGGTTAAACCCCAGATTTTATAAAAGCCTTTGTCATATTCCAAAAACGTTCTTTAATCAAGAGTTTTATTTAATGGTCACTTCTTTATAAGTTTTAAAAACATGTTTTAATCTATATAAAGATATAATCTGAAAGTGTTTAATGAGTTATTAAGTGCCAGATGGTACTTTCTGAGATTGTGTGATGGATGGGAAAATGTCTGTCAGTCTGTCTGTACGCGCGATAACTCAAATACGCTTTATCGGATTTGCATGAACCTTGGTATACGCATTAATAACGTCCATGGGAAGAAGTCTGTTGATTTTGGTTCAAATCGGTTGACCGGTAATAACTTTCATGTCCAAAAAAAGTTCGAAATCGCGAATACCTGACCCAAAGACAATCATCCCGTGACCGGATCAATGGTATAATACTAATGAAACATTAATATTGTAGTTCAATAATTTCACTGAGTATTTGCTCTACTGACTGCTTTATTAACAGCATGAGATGGAACTATGACTCATATACAGTACACTACTATCAATATACAGCAGTGTCCGGCAGATGCTGCAGTTGTGACGTAAGAGCCGATCATCTCGCAAGAGCTTGAGAGAGCGAGCAGTTGAGATGCATTCCTGTTAATACGCACTAGCGCAGTGGCGTTCAGTGCAGCAGTAGGGTTAAGGTGAGCCGTGATGGTACATTGAATTGCGTGCATTAACCATGGCAAGGGTGCAGAGGTCAGTTAATCAGTGAAATGTATGGTAAATTTAGTGCATTCAGATTAATACTAGACTTACGGAAACGTCAGGTCACCCTCGGAGACACGCCACATTTTTCCAAAGTTGTCTACAGTATGTCATTCAATTACAGACATTAATAATTATGTACAAATATTAGAAGAACTGGATCAGGATATTTTATTACAGATTTCAAGATTTTGCAAAACACCAATCCGATATTTGCATATTTGCGACACCATTTTCTGTGGATGTTGACAGTGTTCCAACGTCATTGCAACTAGAAGTCATTGATTTGCAAAAGAATATTGAAATGAAAGACTGCTTTCAAAACAAAAAGGATCTATCTATATTTTATAGAAGATTTCCCCAGGCAACTACATAATATATTTGCTGCTAGAATGTTGAGTATTAGGTATTTGTATCGACGTATGTATGTGAATAGTTCTTTTCTTGTATGAAGATCTGCAAACCACAACATGGAAACCGCCTATCTGATCAGAACATGAAAAATGTTCTCGTTTGTGTGTTAGCCAGACTATGTCTCCTAATATTGCAAAATTAGTGCGCGAGAAAAGAGGGAAAAAATCTCGACAATGCCTTGAGCTTGGGCACGATAGTGACACAAAGTAAGGGTGTGTATCAAAAGTCTGAATAGGCCTATACTTGGCATAGTGCTCACAAAGGTGTATAGTTTAATTTGTATATTTTGTGTATTTTGTATATTTTGTATACTTTAACATTTTTCAGTTTCCGAGTAGACAAAGTTTTGCAGTACTCCTTAAAGTATTCTTATGTTTTATGTATTTGTATGTTTATAGTAGTTTCGGAGCCTCATTTAAATAACCTGACGCATCCGCACCTGGATGCATTTCAGATTAGTGTAAGTAGGGCCTATATTAAATTTCATTACAAACAAAACTGTTCTGTTACATTGATTTATCACAGTTGTACTATTTTGTTTTCGTACAAATGCATTGTAATTGTGCTATTCCCATACTATCTACGAAGATCGGAGCGCACTCTGCCAATGCATAGGCGTCGTTCCGCCACTGGCCAGTTGAACCCTTCCTCCACGCTCAGTACGGAGATATTGCCGAGCAAAGAGCGCGGTTGCTCTGTAGTATGACGTCACAGAGCACGGAACATGCCGGTCACTGATATACAGTATTAATGTTTAATATTATTTTTTTGTAGGTGCACAATGTTTTCCCCCTAATACAATAAAACAGACAAAGAAAATTGAAATACGAATACTAGCCTGTGAGCAGTTTGCTCTTATAGCCCAAAAGAAGTAACATAATGACGAGAAGTGACATTTGACGTTGTTTTCATTGGAGTAAAGATGAGAAACACAAAAAAAGGATATTTAATAAATCAGGATTACTGTTTGA